>JAMPIV010015192.1:87500-152357 GCA_024509875.1 Oreohelix idahoensis
ATTGTTTTTACATTTAATACAAACAACATAATACGCCCATTCCCCGAACGTAATGCAGCCATTTGATTCATTTTTAGAAAGTCAATTTAGTAAACCGTTGCTAAAACCACAGATGTCCATCTTTGGGATTTCAAGCTGGAAATTAGCAGCTTATTTCCCTTAACTGGGAAATTAGCAGCTTATCTCCCTTAAACGGGAAATTGATGGTTTAACTCGAGCATCTCATCTCACACGCTGTGAATCAATGTCACCAGATAATACTAATTTTCTACTCATTGACTGTCATGTGAATTCCTCCCCACCCTCACTCTATCTCACACAAAAATACTTTTTCTGTATATAAACAGTGTAAAAAGCGTATGTGTGTCGTTAACAAGTGTAGTTAGTTTGTCTTACTTCTTGTAGCATTGTTGGCTGAGTTTCATGTTTTGTCGTTTATATTTCCTTTGATTGTTTTATTGATTAATTTGTCCATGTGTGTTTTCTTAAGTCATCGCTCTTTAACGCATTTCCTTGCGTTTTCTATTGATCCATGTCTTCTGCAGCGTGTTTCTGTGAAAGTTCTATTGACTTTTGACACATTGTATATGCTTTTTGTTCAGCTCTGTTAAGTCGCGATTTTTAGTCTATGTCTTCTCGTGATTACGTTACAATTTCATTCTTTGACTACGATCTCATAATTCATGTAATTGATTGACTGTTGATTGATTGTTGATCAGAATGGACGTCAGTGCACTCTGGGTAAACTCGTAGATCCTCAGTCTCCCTTTAGCGAAAATCGAAGGGTATGAATGTTAATTGTTCCTGTTGCACGCTGGTTGTATACACGCAATGTGATCATACAACATATTCATTATCCGTGTTTATTTCTGTATGCATGCCATTTTTTTCATGTTACTCTTTTGGTTCTCGTTTCTCTCTAAAGTTTCTGCTTCTCTTATGCCTCCTTTGGTGTCTCTCTTTAAAAAAAAAAAAATTAGCCTTTGTCTTAACTATCTCTCAGTCTATAATAGAAATTCTTCTTCGCACACTCTCAGACGTCCACATGAATGTTTTCAAAGAAAGCAGTAGTCAGTCTGAGGCTATTTGCATCTCCGTAGAGCTTTTCCACGAATGATACTGGTGTCAGCCAAATGCGCCTACTCTGTTCCGCATATGTTGGGCATCATTGAAGCAGACGTTCAGCAGTCATTTTATCAGTGCCACAGTCACACTGATCGGTAGTTCCTATCTTTAGCTTGTTGAATAGATGGTATCCCAATCTGTTGTGGCCCGTGGGTTGTCTGAAGATTACCATTTGTTCTCTTCTGTTGAGCTGGTAGTACGCATCATTTTGTGTGTGACCTGGATGCTCTGCATCCCATTTGTATCTGTATCTGATAAAACTCTTTGCCTCCTAGAAAGTTATGCATGCATCAGGCTGAGGTAGTTTTCCATAAAAATACGGTTTCTGTCTGTCAAAAAAATCTAATAATAGTGCACGGAATTGTAGTGCGCATTTTAAAAATTGTAAATTGTCATTTCCCTTGTATACAATAATTGTCCAGCAACGATTGAACACTCTATCTAAATCTATAGACACTATGTATCCTAATTACAATCGATCTGAATGTGCACGGATGATAAATCTGCTATTCGAGCTAAGAAGAAACGAATTTCCCTGTATACTTTAACATTATGTAAAAGTCGCAAGGCCAGACATTTGACGAAATGTGTGTGTGTAATACATGTTCCTAAGCCATTCTTTGCACATCTGGGGTTACGGAAACATGGAAACAGTGGCACGAAAGCACAGAATCATCTGTGATGTGACAAAACGGGGCGGCCCCTATCGATCTTTGTTTCTCTCCGGCAGTATCGGTACATTTGTGGTATTGATTTTTATTATGTGCTCTCAAGTATCGCACTTTTCTTTCCTTCTTCGTCGTTATTTTTCTGCTAAGTAGCAGATATTTGATTTTATCAAATCATTCGACACTCCTCTCTGTGATGTCACCGGTTTGTTACCCGGTCATCCTAGCTTGCGGTGAGCAACTGAGATAAGATAGTCGCCAGCGTGTTTAGATTGAACCGCTGATAAGTCGACTCGGTAGGTAATTAGCTGGGCAAACACGGAGTTTTGCGTACTTATACGACAGATAACGAGATTACTGTCTGCGTGACACATGTGGGCAGACAAGTGTGACATAATCGCTTCCGGGCCGACTTGTTATGACAACATTACTTTCTAATAAAGTAATAAGTATTACAGCTTACACATGTTGTCGTGTGAGTTCCCCGATCTGTCTGTAAGTTTGTACACAAGGGCATCGGACATCATATTGCCATATATGGGAGACGTGACCTTTGCAAAATTTTTCCATGTCGGAAATACTTTGAAAGTACCACACCCGACCTGTTTGAATATGATTGGGGCGTTTATTTAACTCCACAACAAACGAAGGCGTGGGAAGGCAAGGAATATAGTCTGACCATTTCGCAGTTTTTCTTATTATGTTCGCAAATATTTTGGAAGCAAAGTATTTCCTTTTTTAAGTGCTTAAGGAGAAGTCATTTTTGGGTTGCTTCCCTTGAAAATAGTTCTGTCATCTTCGATCGGACTCCGCAGACGACTCTAGGCCTACTGCGATTTAGTCTGTGGCTGGGTAGGAATAGATTGTTCTTGCTTCAGTATATCTATGGCCTGAATTTATACGTAGTGTTTGTATGAGTAGGACGAGTCTGTCTTATATATGGATATCTTTGCATTTCTAAGTCGAACTAATTTGGTTGTCGCTAGAAAAGGTCAAAGGCTATGCAGCGGAAGTATCGCTAGCAAAGGGGTGTGATCCATGGCTGTCATCCTGTGAGGATGCCGAGTTTTGTTGTAGCAGGCTTTTTGCCGAAATAGTGATCTATATATGGATGGGGAAAAGTGATAATCATTTAGACATGTTGTATGTACTTTACCCCAGTGTTTATTCTCTTTTGCCAAGGAATGGCAAAGTTATATTTCGCATAAAAAGGTAAAACCACAATTTATTATGAACTTGGGCTTCGCCATCGTTGTTGATAAGCAGATGCACAGTGGTACTTTTAAAAAGAATATCCATTCAAAGGAAGAAGACATTCCTATGTATCAGCACTGGATTGTATGATATTATTCAATTACCTCTATGAGAGAACCTATGAAGAAATGAGGACATTTAATGAATGACTAATTTTGGTCTATATTCTATAGTGAGTGAAGCTCACGAGAGAGAGAACAGCCATGTTGAAATTCATATACTTTGTATTTATCGAGTGAGAAAAAGGGATGCCTGTACTATCGCTCGATGAACCAAGAGATCACTGCTACATGTGAGAACCCATGTCTGGGATTCCTATATTATGAAATATATATATATTGAACTTTACGTGAAGGAATATTCGCTAGACGAGGTTAGGTCTAGGAGCCTTCCTATGTATTGGTTATGGTCTGACGTGCCCAGTCAGTAAAGCCAGATGATTTACATGATGGAACGCTGAATGCTTATTTACGAATGCTCCATTATGATATTTGCCAAGCATGAATGCTAACTTAAGATGATATTCCTGTGATCAACATTATGCTGTCTATGTCGACATTTGTTCCTGTAACCATACACGTACTGTCCAAGTGTGCGTCCCATTAAATGTTATAAAAAGACCACCGTAGTTCCAGTACTTCTTGAATTCGAACAGTGTGAGTATGAGTGATGTACTACCAACCTGTCAACTCTATCGAATCATTCTACCATTCGCGTACTGACATTCAGATACACACTCATTGTTTACACTCACATTCTTGTCGGAGCCTCATCACGTTCCAGGACAAGATGACCTGTATGACCAAAACTGTGCTGGGTTTGATGAGTTGACAATCGTTACACTTTACTACACCAGTCCCAACATCTACATTTATCCACTGGTGGACATTCACATCATTTAGCAAATAAAGCATGATTCAACAACTAGTAGCCAGTATGAGTTAACAACTACACACAAAGAAAGAGTTTAACAACTGGTGTGCCAGCTTCCTGGGTCAACCTGCACAGTGACCATATTGAGAAGTAAACTACTGAGACCAGACGTTCCTTGGGGTCTGTTACGACACACACATACATCAGCAGTACAACTCTACAGTGATGTCAGCGTGACCTGTCCTGTCGAGAGTATGCAGTAACTAGGTCAGGGTTTGTTGACATTTGGTTCATTGGACATTTGCCATACAACTGACAGTGTTACACAGCGAGCTTGGTTGAAACATAGAACATTACACATCAGGACTGGAGAATATTTGACAGTGTTTGCGAAAGAAAATGTTATTGAACTGAGAAGTCCTACATTGATTGTTATCATTCAAATCAACGATGGAGCTTCTATTTCTGTGTTGAATTTAAAATAATTAGACCAGAAGTATTTGTTTAATAAAGTACCACAGTACTGTACTATTAGGCAGTGTAACTGAGCCTTCATTCCAACACATTCTTTCTGCAACACTCTATTTACATCATATTGCCATACTATTTATGCATTTATGTATTTATGTTTAACTATTTATATGTGATATTTGTTTGTATCCAGCGGGTTGTTGTTTCGGTTGGGCGGTGTCACACAGCAGAGTATCCCACGTAATAGAGGGTCTGATGTGTGCGTTTCTATAGGTGCAATTTTCTTCATTGAAAATTTGCTGCGACAGCTGTTGCTATTAGTGTTAGCTGTGAAGTCTGTACTCATTGTTGTTTTTGTAATATTCCTCTGTTCTTTAGTTTGTTTTGATTTGTTTGTAATTTGTTGGTCTACCCTATTCTATCTTTCAGTTCTATTCTCAATTTATATTTATATACTGTGGCGTTATTTGTATTTGTTATCCTCTTGCGGTTTATCTTTTATTGTTTTTCCAATTTTATTTATTTCATTTCCGCAAATGTTTTCATGTTTTTTCTGTATAACTGTTTTGTTTTGTGCCTGATCGACATACACTATTTAAAATATAGTTGATCATATAAATTGATGTACAAGAATCAACTGATAGTTAATTGCTATTACTAAAGGTACACAGTTGATGATATAAAACACTATTTCTGGTGCACTGCACTTATATTATAGAGTGAACCAGCAACTTATAGCTGTTATTATATAAGGATTTATACAAGACCTTTGTAAGGCTTGTTTCCCACAGTGATTGGGATAGTTAAGTACTATTTTTCACAGGTTACAAAGTTATCATACAAAGTCTTTGATTAAGACTAAGAAAGTAAATTTATTTACTTTTGCAAATTACTGATCTTATTAGACAAGATGTCTACCTTGGATTATTTTATCACACAAGGCAGGGCTCTTGATAAGACTGGTCAGCAGTTAGAAGAATGGGCAGTTGCTCAATATGACAAAGCATTGGCTGCTGAAGAAAGAAAAGCATTGATTGAAGAAAAGAAATTAGAAGCTGAGGAAAGAAAATTACAAAGAGAGGATGAACAAAAGAAATTGCAGATACAGACTGATGAAAAAAGATTCCAGATGGAAATGGAAAAAGAGAAAAGAAAAGATGAAGCTGCTGCTGAAGAGAAAAAATTACAGGCTGCTGCAGAAGAGAGAAAATTACAAGCTGAAGCTCAAGAAAAAAAAGCAATAAGAGAACATGAACACCAAAAAGAACTTTTAGCATTTGAGTTAGAAAAGTTAAAGTTAACAAACATAAGTAATGTTAATCAAGCATCTAGTGGTAATGGTAAACCCTTTACTTACAAGGTCAAGGTACCAGCGTTCAACCCTTCCAGTGATGACATAACATTCTGGCTAAACAGATTTGAACGCTCGTGTCGAGCACATAATGTGGACAAATCACAATATGCTAACCAGTTATCAGAAAATCTGAAAGGTGATTCTCTGACTAGTTTAAGTTTGGTTGAAGAGGCTGACAAAGATAACTATGATGTTATTAGGGCAGCCTTATTAAAGAAGTATCAGTTGTCTGAAGAGGGTTATCGGAAGTTGTTTAAGACAATGGTGCCTGAGGCAGGTGTAGAATTCTCAGAATTCATTGCAAGGACACGACTTACATTTGATCGTTGGATTGAGCTATCCAAAACAGAAAAGACTTATGAAGCCCTTATGGACTTGATACTCAGAGACAAGATTATGTCAAGTATAAATAAACCTTTCCTCGAATTCTTACATGAGCGTAAACCTAAGTCTCTAAAAGAAATGGAACAGTATTGTACCCAATACGTCACTGCACATCCGGACGTAGCCATTAGCAACAGTAAGGTTAAAGAAGGTATGCCAGTTGCTTCTGCAACACCATACAACCCTAATCACTCTCACAAATTCCAAGGACCTCAAAATAGGTTTAATAAAAAAGGTAACTATTACAGTTATCAGAACCAAGGTAACCAATCATTTCAGGGTTCTTCTTCGAATACCTGGAGAAGAGCTGACAGCCCTCGATTCAGGGGTGGTCATAATTACAGGAACTTTCGCAAAGGAAGTCATTCTAGAAACTATCCAAGTTTTCCTTCATGGAGACAACAGGATCATAATTACCGAGATACTCATTATAATGAATATGATGATAGTAACCAAAGGAGCTATGATTCAAACCCGAGTAGAGGTTATAATAGTGGAAACAATGATAAGTACAGAGGCAATAATAACAGAGGTAGAGCACAATTCAAAAAACATAAAGCTCATTACCAGGCGAACTCTGCACAGCAAGAGTCCCACGAAGCCTATAAACAAAATAAAGATAATGATGACTCTAATAATATGGCATGTGCCGCTTTTGATTTTGGGAGAGCATCTCAGTGCCCCCAATGCAAAACATTATTTGAGCCAACCACAGTGTCTACTTTAAGCTGTGGCCATCCTCTTCCCGCTCTTCCTGCGTCAATCGCGCATGATGGGAGAGGTTCTCTTGTCTTACACAAAGGTTTAGTAAATGACAATCCAGTCTCAGTACTTTTTGATTCTGGATGCACAACTATTGGGGTTAGGCAGTCACTCATAGATCCTTCTCATTCTACAGGCAAAGTAGTCAAATGCGTAACATTTGGCGGCACCATAGAGAAATACTCTACCGCTATCATTAGGATTGCTACTCCTTTCTTCACAGGAGATGTACACGCATGTCTTTTGCCGGATCCGATCGCTGATCTTATCATCGGTCGCATTCACGGAGTCCAAGAATGCACTCCGGAGCAAATTTCCGTTTGGGAAAATCAAAATATGCAATCTGCTAATGCAGTAGTCACTAGAGCTCAAGCTCTCAATATGCCTGAAACTTCATCTGTTGAAGATAATGAAGTGCATAACCAAGATGATCCCTTGGTAATTTCTCGTGACTCGTTTATAAAACAACAAGAAGAAGATCCGACTCTTAAGAAATTCTTCACTCTTGTAACAAAAGGTGATCCGAATAAAGATTCAAATTGTAAATCTTGGATTACAATGAAGAATGGCGTACTTGTACGTATGGTGCAAGACTCCACTAAGTCAAGTCATTCTCAGATTCTTGTACCCAAGAATTTGAGAGTTAAGATCTTACAACATGCACACGACTCTCAGTGTGCTGGTCACATGGGTTTTTCCCGTACAAAGTCAAGAGTTCTTGCGGCTTTCTTTTGGCCTTTTGTGAACAAGGACATACGGATCTATTGTCGATCCTGTAAAGTATGTCAAGAAGTCAAATCCAAAGGTCCTCGTCATGCTGCGCCTATTCAGGCTGCAGATATTCCTATTCGTCCATTCCAGAAAATGGCGATAGACATCATTGGTCCATTCAAGATCAAATCTGCTAGAGGACATCAGTTTATCTTAACGTGTGTAGACATGTGCACACGTTGGCCAGAGGCTATCCCTCTAAAGAGCATTACTACCGCTGACATTGCAGATGCTCTTTGGCTTATATTTTCTCGGCTGGGATTCCCCGGAGAAATATTATCAGATCATGGCACCCAACTGATATCGGATACCATGTCTCAAGTAATGTCTACTCTACAGATAGAGAGATCTTTGAGTAGCATCTATCATCCTATGTCCAATGGGATGGTCGAGCGACTAAATAGAACACTTAAGAACTTATTAGGGAAGATAACTGAGGATCATCCTCAGGATTGGGATAGGGTTTTACCCGCGGCCCTCTTCGCGTACAGAGAGGTCCCCAATGAACATACAGGGTTTTTCGCCCTTTGAACTTGTCTTTGGCGCGCGACCGCGCGGCCCAATGTCTTTGCTGCATGATCTTATAACAGCTGACAATATTGACGATGACACAAAATCTTCTTACGAGTATGTCATCGCGCTGAGACAAAAGATTATCGAAGCATGCAAATTGGCAACGTCCTCTTCTGAGTTTGCTAAGCAGAAGGCAAGACAATTTGCTAATAAGAAGAGAACTTTACGACAACTTTGTCCTGGTGACAAAGCATTTGTTTTGCTACCTTGTCGTGAAAATAGACTCCTTATTAGTTGGAAAGGTCCGTACGATATAATATCGAAAATTTCAGATGTTGACTACATCGTCGATATTAACGGGAAGCATAAAACCTTCCACATCAATATGCTTACGGAGTTCCATGAACGTCCTGACTATCTACAGCCTATTTTTCCAGGCAACGGACGATTCTCATGTCAAACATGGTCATTACTCATCACTGTCTGTAATACAGGATGAGGAAACAAGTTTTTCGGATGTTAATCTCCCGCTTCCAATGATCCCACTTCATTCTAGTGAATCATGGAAAGACGTTACTGTTTCTCCTGATTTGTCTCTAGGAGAACGGCGACAAGTTTCGTCTATGTTACAAACATTTCAGGATGTCCTCACTGACATCCCTGGACAAACTCATGTCATTGAGCATGACATTGTTCTAACTGAACATACTCCAATTAGGGTTAGGCCTTATCCTATCCCTATACATTTCCAAACACAGGTTGAAAAGGAGTTGGATGAAATGATAGATTTACAAATAATCGAACCATCCACTTCTGCATATTCTTCGCCGATGGTTATTGTTCGAAAAAAAGACAATAACATACGTCTTTGCGTTGACTATCGCAAATTGAATCAAGTTACGAAGTTCGATGCTGAACCTATGCCTTTACTAGAAGAGTTACTTACTCGTCTTTCTAAATCGCATTTTTTCACTAAACTTGATTTGTCTAAAGGATATTGGCAAGTTCCATTATCCGAACGCGCCAAACCTCTTACCGCTTTCTCTACTCCCAGAGGCCTTTTCCAATGGAATTTTATGCCTTTCGGCCTTATGAACGCACCAGCTACATTTGTACGCATGATGCGTCGAATCCTATCGTATCGGTCAGATGTCATTGCTTATCTAGACGACATCTGTCTTTTCAGCGATACTTGGGAAGATCACTATTCAGGATTAGTTGAATTATTATCAACTCTGCGTGAGTATAACCTGACAGCAAAACCATCTAAAGCTTGTATTGGCTTTAGCGAAATTGCTTTCTTAGGCCATCGAGTAGGTCACGGTTTCTTGAAGACAGAAGACCATAATATCACTAAGATACTTAACATCTCTATCCCTAGGACTAAAAAGCAAGTGCGAAGTCTTTTAGGTCTCATACAATTTTATGGACGTTTCATTCCGAATCTGTCCTCTATCATGGCACCTCTCTCTACACTATTAAAGAAAGGGTCGCCTAACATGGTTCACTGGTCTCATGAATGCCAATCTTCACTAGAGAAGATCAAAACTATGTTTTCATCACCACCTATTTTAGTGTTACCTACAACAGATAAGACATTTGTTCTTCGTAGTGACGCTTCATCCACTGGGATTGGAGCGGCACTAATGCAAGAGTACTCTGGAACTCTGCATCCTGTAATGTACATATCCAGAAAACTTAATGCTGCAGAAAGGAATTACTCGGTTTTAGACCGTGAATTATTGGCAATGGTTTGGTCAATTCTCAAACTCCAAAGATTCCTTCTGGGCGCGCATTTCGTAGTGGAAACTGACCAAAAAGCTCTTACGGCTATCCAAAGTAAAAACTTGAAGAGCTCGAGATCAACTCGATACGCAATCGCTCTTCAACCTTTTCATTTTTCGGTACGAGCTATCCGTGGTTCAGAAAATGTGATGGCGGACATTCTGTCCAGATGCCCACATGATGCCACTTAACTGTTAAATATTGGATCTTTTTAATATGTATAACTTTACAACAGTTATTTTTTGTTTCTTTACTAAGATACACATTTGTAATTTAATAATAGAATGATGGTATCGCTACTTAGCGGTTTATTGATGTTAATTCACCGCTGTTCTTTGATGATTGTTTCTTCATAAATCATAAATTTAAGATTGTAGTGTGAATTTTTGGTATGCATTGTATAATTACCAGAATTGTATTATACGTACATCACACCTTCCTGGAAACATTTATTCGTAGGGAAACAATTTCTCTCAGATTTTGAGATATATATTCTCACCAGTCATATTAGGAATTATAGTTATTCCTGATATTTTCATCTGCGCAGTATTCTTGCGTTGTGAGCCTATTCTACGGTGCTCCTAGATGTATTTAAAAAAAAAAAAAAATTTTTTTTTTTTTTTCCCGGGAGGTGTGGTAAGACTGTAAAGGGCAATTTTTACTATCTTGCAATATAATACATTTATATTCTTATTATGTTCGCAAATATTTTGTAAGCAAAGTATTTCCTTTTTAAGTGCTTAAGGAGAAGTCATTTTTGGGTTGCTTCCCTTGAAAATAGTTCTGTCATCTTCGATCGGACTCCGCAGACGACTCTAGGCCTACTGCGATTTATTCTGTGGCTGGGTAGGAATAGATTGTTCTTGCTTCAGTATATCTATGGCCTGAATTTATACGTAGTGTTTGTATGAGTAGGACGAGTCTGTCTTATATATGGATATCTTTGCATTTCTAAGTCGAACTAATTTGGTTGTCGCTAGAAAAGGTCAAAGGCTATGCAGCGGAAGTATCGCTAGCAAAGGGTGTGATCCATGGCTGTCATCCTGTGAGGATGCCGAGTTTTGTTGTAGCAGGCTTTTTGCCGAAATAGTGATCTATATATGGATGGGGAAAAGTGATAATCATTTAGACATGTTGTATGTACTTTACCCCAGTGTTTATTCTCTTTTGCCAAGGAATGGCAAAGTTATATTTCGCATAAAAAGGTAAAACCACAATTTATTATGAACTTGGGCTTCGCCATCGTTGTTGATAAGCAGATGCACAGTGGTACTTTTAAAAAGAATATCCATTCAAAGGAAGAAGACATTCCTATGTATCAGCACTGGATTGTATGATATTATTCAATTACCTCTATGAGAGAACCTATGAAGAAATGAGGACATTTAATGAATGACTAATTTTGGTCTATATTCTATAGTGAGTGAAGCTCACGAGAGAGAGAACAGCCATGTTGAAATTCATATACTTTGTATTTATCGAGTGAGAAAAAGGGATGCCTGTACTATCGCTCGATGAACCAAGAGATCACTGCTACATGTGAGAACCCATGTCTGGGATTCCTATATTATGAAATTTATATATATTGAACTTTACGTGAAGGAATATTCGCTAGACGAGGTTAGGTCTAGGAGCCTTCCTATGTATTGGTTATGGTCTGACGTGCCCAGTCAGTAAAGCCAGATGATTTACATGATGGAACGCTGAATGCTTATTTACGAATGCTCCATTATGATATTTGCCAAGCATGAATGCTAACTTAAGATGATATTCCTGTGATCAACATTATGCTGTCTATGTCGACATTTGTTCCTGTAACCATACACGTACTGTCCAAGTGTGCGTCCCATTAAATGTTATAAAAAGACCACCGTAGTTCCAGTACTTCTTGAATTCGAACAGTGTGAGTATGAGTGATGTACTACCAACCTGTCAACTCTATCGAATCATTCTACCATTCGCGTACTGACATTCAGATACACACTCATTGTTTACACTCACATTCTTGTCGGAGCCTCATCACGTTCCAGGACAAGATGACCTGTATGACCAAAACTGTGCTGGGTTTGATGAGTTGACAATCGTTACACTTTACTACACCAGTCCCAACATCTACATTTATCCACTGGTGGACATTCACATCATTTAGCAAATAAAGCATGATTCAACAACTAGTAGCCAGTATGAGTTAACAACTACACACAAAGAAAGAGCGTTTTAACAGTAACCCTGATCAGAGACGAGTGAACGCAATGTACAGAAAACCAACTCATCAGGAGGAGGAGGATCAGAATCATCATTGGCAGATAAGTTAACCCATATGCTACCACTTGAACCTGTTATCAAAAACCATCACCCGAGTGATGAAAACTTTATTTTGTAATTAACTATTATCCCTTTCTTTTAAATTGTTAAACTTAAAGTGATTATTACATTTTGTTATTTGTAATTATACCAATTTAACTTCGATTCAATCATTTTAAATGTACTACATGTTTGTCTCAGTCAAAGTTACAAAACACACACTCTAAACAGAGCTGTATTATAATAATAATTCCACTGATTAACTCAGGGGTGGGGGGGGGGGGGGGCTTAACGAGCAAGAATAAACCATTGCTTAAATTCTTCATAAGGGACCCAAAGATGCAGCAATAGAGAATGCAGTCAGCGACTCATAGCTTGACTGCTTGCATCAGGGTCAGTGAACCAGAGCTGACCAAGACCCTACTCCACCTCCACGTGGTGGTCGTGGAAACAGGCTGCATCACTGCAGTCTGGCTGAGAGAGTAGGGATCGAAGAGAGAAGGCAAACCCAGTCCCAAAAATGCCGTGCTGAAGTCGGATGTGTCGGCCGAAAGGCGCAGATATTGCAGCTCCGCTGTAAACAGACACAACGCAACCAACGTCCTTTTCAGGACGAACGAAGAAGAGGAAGAAGAAGAAGTTCTTCATAAAAGTTGTCGGCAGATTACAGAATTAACGTGCTCAGCAACAGCCAGCATTGTTTTCGCTTATCTGAATATCTTGTGAAGACTCCCATGTGATAGAAGCTTTACTACTCTTCTATCTACATTTCTGCCAAGAGTAATCTTGCGTAAAGATAGACTCCATTGAAGCCTATAATAGATACTCTTGAGTTTTGGCCACTGTTGGACCACTACTGCAGAGCAGGGGAGGCAATACCGTCACGTGTGGTGAGGAATGAGGGTTCACTGGCTAAATATATGATGGAGACCCTAATTCATACTTACCCGAACTGCTTAATATAAATGGGGGAGAATTCCAGACATTATGTCACCGAAATGCAAATTAATATTAGACAAATATAAAGGTATGTTTTCAGCCACTCGTAAGAAATAAAGAAGTAGAACACTTAGACAACAGAAAAACAACAGACGTGAGTGGCTTACCCAGTGTTCGAACCCCGTACCTTCCGTACGACAACACCGCCTAGCTATACAAGCCTATCACACTAACCTCACAGCCAGCTAGGCATCCCCAAAAAAGGATGCTTTACTGACCGGTCATCAGTGCGAAACACAAGACAACACCGGAAGTTTACAATCGGCACCTCAGCCCATTAATGACGCAATCACTTCTGTTGTTCCTCTATTCTGCAGTATATGTCAGTCCAAACAAGACAAAGACCTTGATACTGTGTCCAGTAAATGATAGAAGACTTAAGGACAGTAGTATAGAACAGAGGGTAGGTTTCTGGTATTGTATGAACATTAATAACACATAAAAAGCCTAGCTGGCCGTGAGGTTAGTGTGAATCGCTTGTATAGCTAGGCGGTGTTGTCGTACGGAAGGTACGGGGTTCGAACCCTGGGTAAGCCACTCACGTCTGTTGTTTTTCTGTTGTCTACGTGTTCTACTTCTTTATTTCTTACGAGTGCCTGAAAACATACCTTTATGTTTGTCTAATATTAATTTACTGTTTACAGACCTCGGGTTTCCCTTCCTAATGTGTTATTAATGTTCACCGAAATGCAACAGAGGCAGGAATATTTCTTTGAAAAAAATTCCGCGCAATGAAGTACACTGGAAAGAAATGCGAGCAATTTAGTTCCCCGACCGGAACGCGTCATGAAAAAATTGCCAACTTGGTGAAAAAAATGGGACTAAAGTTACCGAAAAAGCAATTCTCTAATAAGCGAATATCTTTACAAATAGGCAACTTTATTTAGCTTTAGTCCGACACTTTAATTATATTAAATAATTCCTGTATTCTTTAACGAGGTGCTTTTACAGAAAGATGCTTGTCTGACGGTAAATGGTGTACGGATATTCGTTGTCTTGCAGTGGCGTACTAAGTTGGGTGCGAGGGAAGCGGCCCGTCCCGGGTGACAATCAGGGGGTGGTGGGGTGCATCCAGACACTATTTTGTCAGTACTATACTGTTTACAAATTTATACATCTACTTGTAAGCATTAGATATTTTTCTGTCTGTTTATTTGTGGAAAAACGGGAGCGGGGGTGCCAAATGTAGAATCCGCCCCTGTGCCAGTTACTTTAAGTACGTCCCTGCTGTTTTGTCTTTATTATTCTCATGCAATAAGAATCTGTTACGATACTTTCCAGAACTTCTGTGCTCCTCAGTCATTTTTCTGGCTATCTCAAACATGCATCTGTATTGACCGCCCCCCCCCCCCACCCCCCCCCCCCCCCCCCCCCCCCCCCCCCCCCCCCCCCCCCCTCTATCCCCCTTTATCTAGTGGATAAAACTTTCAGCACCCCCCCCCGCCCCCCTCATTCTTTATCAGTGGATAACTTTCATTCCTTCTATGTGGATAATTTCAATCCTTCTCTGTGAATAATTTCATCATTCTCTATGAATAATTTCATTTCTTCTCTGTGGATAATTGTATTTTTTCTATGTGGATAATTTCATTTCTTCTCTGTGAATAATTTCATCCCTTCTCTGTGGATAATTTCATTCCTTCTCATTGGATAATTTCATTACTTCTCAGTGAATAATTTCATTCCTTCTGTGTGGATAATTTCATTCCTTCTCTGTGAATAATTTCATTCCTTCTCTGTGGATAATTTCATTCCTTCTCATTGGATAATTTCATTATTTCTCAGTGGATAATTTCATTCCTTCTCTGTGGATAATTTCATCCATTCTCTGTTGATAATTTCAGTACTTCTCTGTGGACCATTTCATTCCTTATCAATGGATAACTTAATTCCTTCTCTGTGGATAATTTCATTCATCTTTGTGGATAATTTAATTCCTTCTCTGTGAATAATTTCATCATTCCCTATGAATAATTTTATGTCTTCTCTGTGGATAATTTTATTTTTTCTATGTGGATAATTTCATTTCTTCTCTGTGAATAATTTCATTCCTTCTCTGTGAATAATTTCATTCCTTCTGTGTGGATAATTTCATCCCGTCTATGCGAATAATTTCATTCATTCTCTGTGAATAATGTCATTCCTTCTCTGTGGATAATTTCATTCCTTCACAGTAGATAATTTCATTCCTTCTCTGTTAATAATTTCATTTCTTCTCTGTGAATAATTTAATTCCTTCTCTGTGAAAAATTTCATTCTTTCTCTGTGGATACTAACATTCCATCTCAGTGGATAATGTCATTCCTTCTCAGTGGATAATTTCATTCCTTCTCTGTGAATAATTTAATTCCTTTTCTGTGGATAATTTCATTACTTCTCTGTGGATAATTTTATTCCTTATCTGTAGATAACTTCATTCCATCTCTGTGGATAATTTCTTTCATTCTATGTGGATGATTTATTCCTTCTCTGTGGATAATTTCATTCCTTCCCTGTGGATAATTTCATTCATTCATCTCTTGTTCCGTCACCATGGCAGCTGGCCTCTTTTCCAAAAGCCTGCTGCAAAGCATATAATATGCAGCAGTCGTTTCTATAGCAGCTTGTTATACATGATTAGGTTACCATCTCCATGCAGTACTTAACATTTGTCGCCTTGTAGGGCATGACTCTACCATGCTTCTTGCAAGCTTTCTCCTTCTTATCACGCAAGCATTACTTTCATGCTTCAGTGAATCTCTTTCCATCTGCTTCTTATTTTATTTTTTTTTAAATTGGTGCCTAATTATTATGCTTTTCTCTGTTTCTCTTTCGCTTCTCGATCATTGTTATTGTTAATCAGAATCGACCTCACTTCATTCTGGGCAAACCCATAGGTGCTCAGTCTCCCTCAGCAAATGTTGAAGAGTATGAATGTTAATTGTACCTGTAGCACGCTGGTTGTACATACGACGGATGCATCCTATCTCACGTCCAAATCTGCTAGTCCCACGTTTGGTGCCAAACTCCAACAGTCTCAGCCTTGTTGATTCATCCATTGCAGTGTCATTATATAGCAGGCGATCATTAATTGCCCTTAGTATCTCTCCCTTATCCATGTCCAGTGTCCCCACAATGGGTGCTCTCGAGGCCAGTCTGTCAGCTCTCTCATTGCCACGTACCCCAGGACAGTAGATCGACACCAGTTCTTGAAGACTTCTCAATCATGCTTCTCTCTATATGTCAGTCTTTTCTCCTTCATGCTTTTCTTTCCATTGTATGTATCTGCTGCATGAAACCTATCTAGTTTCTCTCAAGCTTCCTTCTTTCTATTATATCTGTATTTCAGTAATGCGCATATCTCTTGCTTCTTTATCATGATTTTTCTTGTCCTGAGTTTCCACCACGGTCTCTCTTTCCCATACTTCTCCCTGTCGTGCTTCTCTCAACCATTTATTGTAAGCTTCTCTTTCTCTCTTGCCTATCACGTTTCTTTCTATCTCATATTTCTCTCTCTGTCGTGTCTCCTTCTTTTTTCCCTCTTGCTTCCATATCATGTGTTGGTTCAATCAAATATTTTTAATTAATTATTGATCGTGTAAGGTAGTATTTTATACTATTATATCATTTTTATCACTGTATTATTAATTTCACGTGATTTACACGTAGGTGAATCTTCCATCAATTATTCCATCAATTTATTGCTCGACTAACCAAATAACAGGATTACTTTATTTACAGATGGAGGAAATTTATGATTATATATATATACAACAACCAAAAGTGCAGACTCATAAATGGATGCTTGCATAGAATAGAAGGATTGAAATGGTACAAGGTCACCAATGCGAAACTGATGACAACAACCAAACAATTGCCGGTAGAATAAAAGCTGAGAAGAAAACGTTAACGACAGATAGGACACACATTGAGGAGATCTATTTATAGCATTACTAGGCAGTTATTGTCCTGGGATCCCCAGTGTTAAAAAAGTAGATGTAGACATAAAAATAACCACATAGCGAAGATAACTGGAGACATAAATTAAAATAATGAGGAAGACCTGGAATGACCTTGAGCTGATGCCACGTGACAGGAGGACGGCATACTTTTCCTGAGGACCTGTGATCCTTGTGTAGCTGGAGAGTAACACCAGTAATTATAAATAAACTGTTTTCAGTACCAGTTCTCTCAATTTCTTAAATCAGTAATACCTGTTTCTTCTGGTCGACAGAAAACTAATGGTTCAGTAACATAACAGTTTAGTTTTTCTTCTGGTCGACAGAAAACTAGTGGTTCAGTAAACATAACAGTTTAGTTTTTCTTCTGGTCGACAGAAAACTAGTGGTTCAGTAACATAACAGTTTAGTTTTTCTTCTGGTCGACAGAAAACTAGTGGTTCAGTAAACATAACAGTTTAGTTTTTCTTCTGGTCGACAGAAAACTAGTGGTTCAGTAAACATAACAGTTTAGTTTTTCTTCTGGTCGACAGAAAACTAGTGGTTCAGTAAACATAACAGTTTAGTTTTTCTTCTGGTCGACAGAAAACTAGTGGTTCAGTAAAAACATCGACAGAAAACAGTAAACATAGTGTTTTAGTTTTTTCTTCTGGTCGACAGAAAACTAAGTGGTTCAGTAAACATAACAGTTTAGTTTTTCTTCTGGTCGACAGAAAACTAATGGTTCAGTAAACATAACAGTTTAGTTTTTCTTCTGGTCGACAGAAAACTAGTGGTTCAGTAAACATAACAGTTTAGTTTTTCTTCTGGTCGACAGAAAACTAATGGTTCAGTAAACATAACAGTTTAGTTTTTCTTCTGGTCGACAGAAAACTAATGGTTCAGTAAACATAACAGTTTAGGTTTTTCTTCTTCTTTCACCTTTAATCTCACAAAGGAGCATAAGCCTTCAATAAACGTCTGCCAGGTCTTCCTGTCACGTGCCATCAGGTCAAGGTCTTTCCATGTCTTCTTCATTCCCTTCACGTCTGTCTCCAGATCTAGTTTCCATGTCTTCTTTGGTCTTCCTCCACGGCTCTTACCTCGGGGACTCCATAGCAGGGAATGCCTGGTAATGCTATTGTGGCGTGAGGTTTTTATTTGGCTCTTGGATCAGTATAGTACTGACAATTACAGAAATATAATTTCTGCAGAAAATGGTGAAGTCCCAGTGTCTGAAAGAACTACTGGTATCACAAATTAGTTACGGCTGTGAATGATCTGATCTCGAAAAATTAGTAGAGAGGAGACCGACATAACTTGCCACCTCCGCTGTGTAACTTACTGTGATATTAAGACAAGGAAACAGATTTTACTTAACAATGATAAAATTGACAAGTCTTCAAATACAATTTCCTTATTATTTATTTAGTATATACACTATCTACTCTTGTGCTGAAGGGTGAGTGTTGAAAAATGGAATGTAATGGATTTGTAAGTTTACATATGATTTACAAATATTTATATTTATATAGATATATAAATATATTACAACAAGTTTTCCAATTATAGGAACAAAATTTATATCAGCTGTGCTGTTATTCACTTATAGTACATGTATCAGCTGTGCTGTTAATTACGTCTATAACATTTATTAGCTGTGCTGTTAATCTTGTCTCTTTCTACGCTAAATCACTTTCTCGTCACTGACACTAACTTTTGCTCACAATGCTGACAGAAATGGTACTAATGTGTACTCATCTCTCTAAGGTCTGTTCTTCTTTGTTTGGTTCACACAACAACGGCTGAGGATCGTTCCTTTAGCCCACCCAAGACTGAGGGGGACCAAAGATGTAGATTCTGTGCAATCTCTATGCTCCTGCGGAGTTCCAGGCAGCTGGATTGACGACCCACGATCTCAGTTTTGATGACACGAATAAAACCTGTAACAAGGAAAAATAGGGGCTAATTTCTGTCCTCAAGCCCACCTATTTCTAGTGTGGGTGAAATGAGCGTGTCTCAGGTGTCTGCATGTAGGATGAATGACAACATGGCTCAGTATGATTTAGCAATAGCGAGACAAGACAGGTGTCTACTTGCAAAACATTCTTTCTGATAAACTAATACATGGATACATTCAATAATATAAATTCAATACATGAATACATCCAATAATATAAATTAAATACATGAATACATCCAATAATATGTATTCAATACATGAATACATCCAATAATATGTACACCTAGGTGTGATACAACCATTTCCTTCCCCCTATAATATACCAGGTCAAATAGGAGTATGTGAGACGAGGACTGTTTGGTTATATTTCAGGTGGGAGTAATCTGAATAGACTGAAGTATGTGAGACAATAGATTGAGATATATGAGACAATAGATTGAGCCCTAACAAGGACTGTTTTGGTTATATTTCAGTTGGTTTTATCTGAGATAATAGACTGAAGTTATAGGAGCCAATAGGTTGAGTCCTAACAAGGACTGTTTTGGTTATATTTCAGTTGGTCTGAGATAATAAATTGAAGTTATAGGAGACAATAGGTTGAGTCCTAACAAGGACTGTTTTGGTTATATTTCAGTTGGTCTGAGATAATAGATTGAAGTTATAGGAGACAATAGGTTGAAGCATGAGTCCTATTAGTCTTCGTCTCCATAAATCATATTAGGAAATACAATCATTATACCTAATGCCCCAAGATACAATCAGTAACCTGATATATTCATAGTGAACCAACATATATTAAATATATACAGGTGTAGGTAGTATAAATGACACAAAACAAATACCAACATTATATTATCTTCTGAAGGCCTATTTTCCTACCAGTTTATAGTAAAAATATATTTACCCTCTAAGATTTTTAAACCGGCCAGGTTTTGACTCGACTTAGTGAAGCAGGCTGCAGGTCAATGCACTCAGGTAAGCTATAAATCAAGGTGACAGCTTCTCCTCTTCTTCAGTCGGTCGTGTCTGGTGTTGCGTGCTTTTGCATAAAATCTCGCCCGATTATATAGGCAGATGAATGCTTAAGGAAAGCTTTTGGTTGGTTCCTGGTGGGGCAAGCTGATTGGTTGTCTGCAGTTTAGTCCCAGGCGTCGTACAGCCTAATTTTATTCTGTTTTTTCCGCCATCTTGCGTGAACAAGATGGCCGCGACCCACATCCGAAAAAACAGGGCTTAAGTTTTTTCCTGGCGTAACTTCTTGTAATTTATTCCGGCTCAGCAACTGTGCGTTGATTGGTTGGGGCAAATTTGTATCCCGACATAATGATTTAACAAAGTAGTTGGGTTACACACACTCGTTTCACGACAGCTATCAACAGGTTTCCTAAGTGTGTGACCTATTCATCTTCAACGTCTTCTTCTCATTTATTGTTCCACTTTTGCTTGTCTAGTTCTTGTAATTAGTTGTATATTAGTGATCTTGTCATACCACTTCAATCCTTATATTCTACTCAAGAATATCAGCTTAATTGATTCGCGCGAAATCCAAAACTGGACCCCGTCATAAAATATAAATGAAGTTCAGTTTAGCATATTTTTCCTTTTCCCGATGACATATATACTTTTTTTTGCGATATAAATCATGTACGAGCAGAATTATACTAGATGAAAACTCTTGCTTGGTGTCGTAAATTTCCGATAGGTGATTAAGAACAATGTTAGGTCCCGTCTGAATAGAACTGACAAAGGTGATGACTCAGCGCGAGATAAGGTAAACAGATAGATTTTCACTATTGAGTTGGTGAAAAGGTAGAGTCCGTCCCTGGATTTGAGAAGCTACTCTAGTCCAGCCTATCTGGTACGACTAAAATTTATTGTTCAGACAGTTCCCTTTCTATATTAATATATATATATATATATATATATATATATATATATATATATATATATATATATATATATATATATATATATATATATATATATATATATATATATATATATATATATCCACCACTCACATACACACACACAGATAAGTGACGACAATTAGACGCACAAACGTAAAAACTATAGTAATGGAGAATGGATATTTGGGACTAGCTGACCGACACTGGTAATAAGTTTTATGTTAATGTTTATTTATCATAAAAGAAACTTCACGATAGTTATTATAAAATATCAAAAAAATACCAAAAAATCATAGGTTACAGACTTAAATAAAGAAATAGACACACTAAGTGTAATTCCCTCTTTAGAGACAAAATCCCACAAGAAGAAGTTAATTAACCCCCAAAAGGTCAAAAGAATAGCAATACGGTCTAGGATTTTACTATACTGTAAAGAACAGAGTTTCTACGTTAATCTATTGTGAGATAAACAGTATTAGCAAAACATCATAAGAAATAAACAAGAAAATGAGTGCATTGATTATACAGTGAAAGAATTATTCATCTCTTCTTTCTCTCGCTTCAGACAGACTGTGGCCGCATTTTCACTCTTACCTCATACGTGCTTTCACAACATCTGGATCATCTCCATGAAAAAACAACCACAGATCCAAGGTTGGGTGTTGGCAAAATAAGCCCCAGTTTCTCCAAGACTGATTAATCTTTTTATTTGGGAAACGCTTGTTTTGATATTACTTCTTTAGGATTCTGTTTATGTCACATCAATTAGTCCAGGTTGGAAAATACTTAAGAGCTTTAATGTTCACAGAGTCAGTAGCTAGTAAAATTGATACTTGGAGAGAATGTCAGAGGGGTAAATCTCTCGGGATAAAAATCCTTGTTACACCACAAATGATCGAACGTCAGGAAAAGTTAATGTTTGATTATGTCGCCACAACTGGCTGAATGTAAATGAAATTGGGAAAAAAGAAATCTGGATAGCTATAGGCCCAGTTAAAAGTTATTCTTAATATTCTTTGGGTTGGTACTCTGTCTCTTTCAGGGTGTAAACAAGAGGCCAGACAGGTTCACCTTGAAGACCCAGTATCATATCAGAATGTTCTTTTGTACTGTTGGACTTAGATCCGTTATTCTCAGATTTATATGGAAGCCGCTGGTAGGTTTTGGGTATGTGACCCAGTACTAAATATAGGAAGAAAAAAATACAAAATACTTAACAATATAGTATTCTCAATCCTATCCTAACCCGCGTAAAATATAATATTATTATCCACTTCGGTTATTTAACTTAAATTATAAACTACAAGCTTAGAGCTTGTCGTATCGTTTAAAAACCCCGTGAAATAAATTCTAGTCATTTACAAAATTAATCATCATGAATTCGAAATAAATATATATTTCGTCAGAACTCATAATGAATTGTGTATTTACTAGTCGGTTAAAATCGCTCTTACTGGTTAATAGCAATTAATTAAATCAACGCTACAGCCGGAACAATTTAGCTATAAATTCATTTTAAGTCTGCTAGTCAATTTACACACCACAAAATCCTAGTGAAAATATAATTGACGGACCTTAACAAGTAAATCTTTCTACACAGAAAATCTAAGTGAAATATAATGTTGGACTTAACAATTAATTCCCTCAAACTTCTCGTATAATATGTACCACAAACACAGAAATTAAAACAATCTCCAACGAAAACTAAGAAACTCCATTAATACAAATGGTTCTAGAATCGAAGCTAGATGTTTCTGAAAAATTTGTGGGTACTGGATAAATTGAGTTTGAAAGCTGGACTATATATATATTAAATTTGCAGAACTTCGCTCGCTCTTGCGATATATAACACCTCTGGGGAATTCATCGTTCAAATTCTGTATGAAAGGTAATTTTGACACAACCGCCGCCGAGTAGACGTGGTCCCACGGGCAAATCGTCTCTTTGATCTCGTCGATCCGTAGCTTAATTGCGTTTTCACGAACGAACGGACAAGGGGGGGGGGGTAAATTGTAAATTATCCCCCTTTCTTTCAGATAATTCCCCCTGACCAATTACTAACAAAAGTACGTCCTTTTGACTCTTGATTTTCTTCGTAAGCTTATCTCCCCCTGAGAAAGTGCAATCCATCACATGTACGACTTTTGAATAATCGCCCTTGGTTCTACAAATATTCAACCCGACCCCTCTCTCTAGGTGAAACATAGTCTATTTGTAAACATTCCTCGAAGTTTATACGACATAGAGAAAAAGAAAATGTGCGTGGCCAGATTTAGAGTTTGACAGATATAAAGAAGTGAAGGGGTCTGCGTTTAACAAAACGTGCATAACTAATTGAGGAAGCCAGGTGGAAAACAATGTAGATATATGAAATCTATTTTCATAACCTCTGTCACACTTGGCTAGCTTCGACGGCAACCAAGTAATTTATGGAATCTTTACGCGGTGACGAACTTTGATTCAGTATTCAGCTCAAACTTGCTCCTCACTCGACCATAAAAATTATTTGAAGACTATCTCTACTACTTACATCCTCGGTATTTTGTGGAAAGACAAAGTGACAAATGTCGAGGTTTTGTCACATGCTGGAATTCAGAGCATGTATACACTGCTTAGACCGCGCAGAAACTACGCGGTTTGGTGGCTTGGTAACAATGTAAGCGCCGCATGGCAAGGATGGTGAAAAATCACAAAACAGCCAATAAAAGCTGGGGTTGATTGCCACGTCCTGAAAGATATGCTTCTACGGACTACTGTCCGCCGCATGGAGGATGGTGGCGTCCCGAAAGATATCTTCTACGGACTACTGGCAGATGGCGAAGGAGCAGTTCGGCGACTGCAGCCGAGATTCAAAGATGTGTGCAAGAGAGACATGAGGGCACTGGACATAAATCCAGCATCCTGGGAGTATGAAGCTGCCGATCGCACCAAGTGGCAATGCTATCTACGGCGCCACCTCAGATTGGGCGAAAAAAAGCTCACACAACAAGGAGAAGAGAGGATAAAACACCGAAAGGAACACCAGGAAAATAAGCAGCTGAGAACTGTCACCTCAATGGCGCATTCCCATAGTCAGTTATGACTGAAGGGGGCTAATATTATTATTAACAAATATATAAATTTAAAAATATGGTATGAAATCAGTTTTACAAGTAAACGGTACACATGAGACAAGGGACGTTTCGGGTTTTACCCTTCGTCAGCCACAGTTACGAACAGGTGACAAGGACAAGAACTACATATAGGTACTACAAAGGTCTATGATGATGAGGAAAACTTCAAATGCGCGATACAAGCAGATGAAACCACGGTGATGAGTGAAACGATAACAGTAATAATGCAAGAAAATCGTGAAACCAGAAAGACATGTCGAGACAAGAAAGTAAATAATCAACGAAACGAAGACAGAAATGAACAACACTATTAAAATGCGTAAAAAATCACTTAGCTGGATCGAAGAAAGAAACATTCAAAATGGCTGAAAAAATAAGGCGTCATGCGGAAGTGACGTAGGAGCTAGTGACGGCTAAGAACAGATAATAGAGGAAACGAAACGAACCAAAGCAAAAACAAGGATAGATAGGAAAATAACGACAGAAGCTACCAGAATAATGCAAAATGATGCTGGACATTAATCTCAGCAGGAGCTAAAACGCCCATTTGAAAAATGAGACGATTCTCCAACGAAAAGCGAGTTCGGTCGTCGCCGATACATGAACGGAGGGCAGTGACATGAATGTCAGAGTTACCTGAATGGTCAGGGCTGTTGAAGTGAAGGGCCACCGGTAAATGTTTGCCATGATGGATGTCATTCAAATGCTCCCGAAACCTGTCTGCCAAACGTCTGCCAGTTTCACCAATATAGGTCATGTCACACCTCTTGCAGATGATAGCATAAATCAGGTTTCTGGATTCGCACGTGAAAGACTCCCCAATGGCAAATTTACCGTTCGGAAAGGAGACTGACTGCGTTTGGAGTACAAAAGGACAGGTCTTACATATGCGGCGTTGGCACGGTTTAGTACCAAAGTGAGAAGGACTAGTTTGTCTCAAGCGACTATGTACAATATTATTATTATTATCTACTGCTTATATGTAAGATCATGTGACTTCCTACCAATCGTCCAATCAGCTAGAAGCTTTTCTATCATATAACTACATTTATTCACGTTTTCATGAATGGCACACAGTTCATTCTTCTCATTTAATAGCACTATTTTGCACGTTAACCGGACTAATAATATCCAACTCGCAGAGCAAAAGCATACCATGTGTTTATTTGCGTACTTCTAATATTATCTCCCTTTATTATGTATGTTACAAGTTATGAGAGGGGTCGAAGTGGCTAAAGAGGTAGGACGTCCGCCTTTAATTCTAAATGTACCGGGTTCGGTTTTCAGTGCTGGGGTTATATTTGATGGACATTTCTTCAGAACTAGTAGGTCCTAATGATGTCATACTATCCCCCTCTCCTCCCCCCATCTACTGGGTAGTGAGATCGGATGCCTATCATGCTCGGATAAGGACAAACAAATAGGAGGTCCCGTGTGCAAGTTGTACACGTTAAAAATCACTCGGCAGTTGGAAATCATAAAGAGTGCGCCATACGGCCGCTGCCCTAGCAAAAAATTTTTTTAAAATAGGAAAACCTACCCACCACAACAATATTTATAGAATGTGTGACTATTGTATACGGAGTCCGTGCATTGTGCTGAAATCCTGCTTGTGTGATCTATCTAAGGGAGGAGATCGGAGCACTGTTGGAGTTGTCCGTGTGTAATGAAGATGGCAAAAACCAAACCCCCCCCCCCTCCCCCCCCCCCCCCCCCCAAAAAAAAAAAACACACTTATTTCTCTTAGAACGCAAAAAACTCTTCTTTGCGTTTCTCTATCTCCCTCGTGATTCTCTATATATAATGCCCCGCTCTGTTTCTCTCATACTTATCTCTTCGATTTTGTCGTGAATATAATTAGATTAATTCTCTTAAATTGGACAATGCAATTTCCCAAATCAGTCGCCAAATCTCAGAACACACATTACCCTCAATTCTAACTGTGGATAAAACTTTATGACACTGAGATAGCATTCCATTCCCGAATGGTTTAATGTCTTGATTGTTACTCTCTGTTGGAGTGTGCCTGTATGCGTCTCTAATCTCTACTCCTACGCTGATACTTTTTAAATGTTTGGTTTGATAGCTTTGCTTCTTTTGTTTTTGTTACACATTCTGTTGTTTATTCCGATGTTGATAGCGCAATTCAGATAGATGCTCTTGGTGTCTGTGTTGTTGTCGATTCTGGTTTACTGCTGCTTTTATGCCGGCTGTTTTTGGTTCAGTGGATGTTGATTGTTTAAGTTGGTGTACATATCATTGCGACTATTTCTGTTGAAATTTACTCTTACAACTGTTTTATTGTCTTTTTGCTGATACTGGTGTTTTCATTGCAGCTCGTCGTCCCCTCGGCAAGAAGACTGCACAAAGCACTAATGAACTCTTACAAGTGTGGGTTCTGTAGCTTTTTGTTGTACATGATGCACAAACCTTATATAAGTGCACAACCTTACGACATGCATGAGGGAGCAGAAGGTCTATTCTTCCTTTGTCTTCTCAAACCTTGTTCATGGTACACTATTTCGCCGCTTCTTCATGCTACAGTTGTAGCTGTAATGATTGCAGATTTTGTTGCGGTTGTTGTTGCTGGTGTAGTTACTGCTGCTGCTATTGGTAGTACCGTTATTGTTACTTTGATGCTCTTGTTGTTTTTTGCTTTTGTTGTTGTTGATATCGGTATTGCTAGTTATGGTGAAACTGTTGTTTTTGCTGTTATTAATTCTATCGTCGTTGTTGCTGCAGATTTTTCTCTAGAGGTAGATACAATGACTTATGATGATCTACAGCGAAAAATAAAAAATATTTTGGTATGTGACGGTATTGCCTCCCTGCTTTGCAGTAGTGGTCCAACAGTGGCCAAAACTCAAGAGTATCTAATATGGGCTTCAAAGGTGTCTACCTTCGCACAAGATTACTCTTGGCAGATATTTAAATAGAAGAAACAAAACGCTTCTATCTCCAGGGAGTCTTCACAAGATATTCAGAATAAGCGAGAACAATACTGCTTTGGCTGAGTATGTTAACTCTGTAATTCTGCCGACGCTTTTGTGAAGGATTTAAGCACTTATTAATTTCAGCTCGTTTAAGCCCCACCCCTGATTTACTCAGTGGAATTCTATTATTCTAGTATAGCTCTGTTTAGAGTGTGTGCAGTAAATTGACTGAGACAAACAGGCAGTAACTTTAAAATGATTAAATCGAATTTAAATTTGTATAATTACAAATAACAAAATTTAATAATAACTTAAGTTTTAACAGTTGAAAAACAATTTGAATAGTTGTGAATCAAGAAAAGTTATCATCACGGTCGTTATGGGTTGTGAAATGTTACAAGAAGTTCAAGTGGCAGCATAGATTTGAACTTAGCTGCCAATGACGGTTCTGCTCCTTCTTATGGGTTGTTTCTTTTCACACTGCTCACGCTCGTCCCTGGTCAAGGTCGGGTGTAGCTCGTTTTCCAGAAATGTCAAAGAGAGTCTACCAAGTGGGTCCTTCGTCTTAAATCTTAGGCAACTGTTCCCGTCTTGTTCCAGAGATAGTACTTTCTGCTGGCACCACCAATAAGCCAATCATGGCTCACAGACTGTTTGCTCAGGTGAATAAAGAGACTTGAATCGGCCTCATACACGCGTCTGGGGTGTCGTTAATTTAATAAGTTCCCTCTCTGACTTCGTGTGTGGTCCTTCAGTGTCCTCAGTCCCGGTTTCCTTATTTAATATGAAAGAGATTTCCTGGGCTATGAAAATCCGCCCTAAATTCTCCAATAAAAGGTGTCCGGTATGTTAAGAAGGAATTCTGAATTCTAATTCTTCACTGTAGCAAGGTCTGGTATCTTGGCGAGCGATTTCTCAAGTGAAATAGCTTGAAAAAATGGTCAGATTATATTCACTGCCTTACCACGCATTTGTTATGCGCGCCTCCAAGGATCAGCCAGTCTGATTTGAATATGTTGCATGACTCAGCTAATGCAAAATTTCAAACATTACTTTTCTGAAAATGGGTTGTACATATGCGCTTGCCCTTGGGTCAAAACTTACGAACATGTCGGTAAAGTCATAAAACAACGTGTTCCCAATGTAACAATCATTACGTTTATCAGAAAGTATTCTCTTATCTGTGTCTGTCCATCAGTTGTCTCCCCGTATTCCAAGCTTTGGTGATGAGCGCACCCGTATCTTATCAGTGGTTAAGCACTGCGCTGAGGTGATTTACGTGTTAATCTGTGTACTGATATCCGCTGCGCCCACGATAGCCAACATGGTTAGGTCGCTGCCACTCCTTGCAACGCAGGGAGAAATGGATAACAACCAGACATGTCTACTTATCCCTGATAAGGGTGTACGAAGGAAAATACATAATATCTTCTACACATAGCAGAAAAAAAGAGAGAAAAAACGCTAGCGCGGCTCCCCCCAATGTAACAATCATTACGTTTATCAGAAAGTATTCTCTTATCTGTGTCTGTCCATCAGTTGTCTCCCCGTATTCCAAGCTTTGGTAATGAGCGCACCCGTATCTTATCAGTGGTTAAGCACTGCGCTGAGGTGATTTACGTGTTAATCTGTGTACTGATATCCGCTGCGCCCACGATAGCCAACATGGTTAGGTCGCTGCCACTCCTTGCAACGCAGGGAGAAATGGATAACAACCAGACATGTCTACTTATCCCTGATAAGGGTGTAAGAAGGAAAATACATAATATCTTCTACACATAGCAGAAAAAAAAGAGAAAAAAAGAAAGTGCGACAAATGAAAGCACACAATAAAATCAGTAAGAATAGACTGTGGTAGTAAATGGCATGATATCGATGGTAAATACACCTCCTTCCTACGCACTCATATCTATCTATCTATCTATCTATCTATCTATCTATCTATCTATCTATCTATCTATCTATCTATCTATCTATCTATCTATCTATCTATCTATCTACCTATCTATCTATCTATCTATCTATCTATCTATCTATCTATCTATCTATCTATCTATCTATCTATCTATCTATCTATCTATCTATCTATCTATCTATCTACTGTCTGTCTGTCGGTCGGTCGGTCGGACCGTCGGTCTATCTGTCTATCTATCTACCTGTTGTCTGTCTGTCTGTCTATCTGCCTGTCTGTCTATGCATGCATGGATGTATGATCCATCCGTCCGTCCGTCTCATATATTTAGAAGTATGTCTCAGGCTTCTATTATCATCATACAATTTTTCCTGCTGCTGATCTGTTCTCTCATAAAGGTGACACTCTTGGAGGACATTTTCTGCTATTACCTTGGCCTTTCCTACATCGACAAATATCTGTCTGTCTGATTTTTAATTTGTTTAATAAAATAAATGTTTGTTTCCAGTGGCTGGTTCTTGGCCTGAAAATGATCACCTGATCTCTTCTCGGCACGGAGTAGTATGATCCTGATCTCTTCTCGGCACGGAGTAGTATGATCCTGATCTCTTCTCGGCACGGAGTAGTATGATCCTGATCTCTTCTCGGCACGGAGTAGTATGATCCTGATCTCTTCTCGGCACGGAGTAGTATGATCCTGATCTCTTCTCGGCACGGAGTAGTATGATCCTGATCTCTTCTCGGCACGGAGTAGTATGATCCTGATCTCTTCTCGGCACGGAGTAGTATGATCCTGATCTCTTCTCGGCACGGAGTAGTATGATCCTGATCTCTTCTCGGCACGGAGTAGTATGATCCTGATCTCATCTCGGCACGGAGTAGTATGATCCTGATCTCATCTCGGCACGGAGTAGTATGATAACGACAGTTCTGTAGCAGAAACTGCAGTAGGAGAGTGAAGTGTTAGAGACTTCTCCAAACTAGGTCCAGATTTTTAATGAAGTTAGGTGACTGGTTCCCTTACTCGATGCCTTTGCCTTTCTTAACTCACAAGCAGTGTCAGGTACACATTTACAGCTGGGTAGACTGGAGCGTGACGCTACAAGGTTTCGATCCCAGAAACTGGTAACTGTGCCGCGAGAGGAAAGAGCACTAACCACTGAACCAATCGGACGCTTGAGGAACAGCACGCATCTGTCAGATCTGGCTCTACGTTTTCTCTGTGCCATCTGTCTTTGAAGCTATTTTAGTGGTGACTGAAGATAGGTTCACATTCGCGAATTGCATTCTTTGGTGCTTTGAATAATGGATATTGTTGGCTTTCAAGAAGTGGTTGTTCGTGCATTATTGTGAAGTAAAGATTCTAAATGCATAAGTGTTGTTACATTAATGTTTATTGGCGCTATTTGACGGAGAGAAGGCGAAACATTCGATAAATGTATTTGTTTGATTTTGCATACGAGCACTGTTATTGATCTTATCATACAACCGATAATGTCCTCAGTGTTATCAAAATACAGTCGTGTCTCCTATAACGCGAGTCTGTAATGCACGAATTTGTTCATACGCGGTAGATAAATAAGGGACTAAAATCACCGCGGTGGCGCAGTGGTTAATGCACTGGCTTCCTAGCTGTGTGGTCCATGGTTCGATCCCCAGTTGAGGTGGGCTTTTCTTAGATCGCAAACGGCTCCGAGGTCGACCCATCCTCATGAATTGGGTACCGGAGTAATTCAGGGAAGGTTAAGGCGGCCGGCGTGATGCTGACCACATCACCCCTAGTGTGCCGATGGTCAAGAAAATATGGGCTTAACGCCATATGCCTCAATGGGCGTGTAACGGGATCCTATACCTTATACGCGATTTTTTTCACGAGGTAACTATGCTACAGAGTAACACCAGCTAAACGCGAAAAACGCCACCAAATCTGAAGGTAGTGACCCCCCTGAAGAATATACAAAAATTGCACAAACACACCTCATGTCTTACGAGTGTGTAAGACGCTCTTCTCCCACGTTTGTGTACATTTCTTGATAAAATTATTTAATACAGCATTCAAAACATGACAAAGTGTCCTAGTTTTAAGAATCCAAGTAGTCAACGAAAAAAAGAAAGCCATAAGTTATGTGGAGAAGCTTGAAATAATAGCACACTTTGAAGATAACGAGAGAACACGTGATATCGCGAGAACCACCAGTTCTAAAGGAATCCACATAGAGCACTGCAGAGTCAATGCTGCGAAAATAAAAGAAAATTGTTTAGCAGGAACAACTGCCAGTGCTGTAAAGTCGATTAGAACAAAGCCTAAAGAAATCGAAGAAATGGAAAGACTGTTAAGTGTAAGGATCGAAGACCAAACAACAAAGCACTAAATTTCTCACATTGAAAGAGAAAGCATTAGCTGTATTAAAAAACCTTCAAGATAAATCTCCAAATCCTTCAAAAGGGCCTTCTTTTACTTCTAGGCTGGTTTAGTGGCTTAAGACACTGCATTTTTATAGCATTTATTATTATTTCTTTAGTGTATTACTTACGAGATTGTACCGGTTCTGAGCGTTCAGTCCTTAACCCATTTCCTCCATAAGCCCTGATACTTTTATTGCGCGAAATTCTACAACGCGGTAATTTTAAGAACACTGTACCGCGTTATGGGAGAAACGACAGTGTGTGTTTTTTATTTTATGTAAAAAATGTTTTGCCTCTTTGGCGAAGCGCGCTCCGTTCAACCTAGACATAGGGTCCATCGGTTACATTAGGGAGCATGTCCACATATAAACTATCGTGTGGTCTGGTATGTGTTCTACTCCTGACTACAAGAAATGTGACATGTGCTTCAAGATGGAAACATGATCGGTTGAATCTCGCTTTATTGTACGTTCACCATCTTTTCATCCAACTCGGGATCGATAAGTCGCTGAATTCGATATGTATTTTGCTTTGTTTTCTTTTCTTCAGTTTTTTTATTTCGTTAATTGATGACCTCCATGTTTGATGCCATCAATTATTCTTAAAAAATGTTGAAACAGGGTTAGGGTTAAGGTCAGCTTAAGCGGCTATTTTTCTGTCTCCGCATCTTAAGCCTAACCATAACACTAATCCTTAACCTCTAACCCAGGGTTTCTTAACAGTTTTTTGTACCTTGGACCCTTTTGATTGTGTGATGAATGTCATGAGCCCATTCTATTGTCAAATGAAGGCTACAGAGTGCAAAAAAGCATTATTTTTAAAAAAATTCATTTTTAATTTTAGGTTATGTACACGGACCCCTTAAAATTCATCAAGGTTAAGAAACCCTTCTGTAAACATAACTCTGTTTCTAGCTTTAAAAATGGTATTATCTACGCTTCGTCGCCAAAAAAGAACAATTTAAAAAAAAAACAATAAGAAACGATTTGGGCGACTTATCGATAGCGAGTTGGGCAAGAAGACGCAAGCGTATGGTTCAACCACATGATACAATAACAATTAACCAAAATAGATTTCTACAGAGGGAATGTTTTGTGAGATGTTGTCGATGACTCTAACGACACTTGTTCGTTAATTGTTTACCACATCCTACAAACGAGTGACATAACCCGAACCGGATCATGGTTGCTGGGTATAATCAATAGTTATCACTACAGGAAATTAGTCCCAAACACGTGAAAGGCCTTCACGAGAATCCAGTGACCAAGTTAACGTACCGCACCGCACGCAAAGATCATCACATGTTTCCGTTTTGGGCGTGAATTGCGGCAAATCGTTTATAGACAAGTTCAATGAACACACTAGCACAATGTGGCCAGGAGCCCGAAAAGTTTTAGGATTAGTTTAATTTGCAAATGCTTTCTCAGTGTCAAACAGTCGATAACATCCATCCGTAAATTAATATTTTTCATCCTCTAACCTCCTTCCTGTCTCACGTCTTTGTTCTCGCCAGTCCACCATCGTAAATGTCCTAGTACGAAACAATATGGAATCACTACTGAAAACTTTCTATTCAAGCGTTTCAGATAATGAAAATTTGTATCACAAACGTCTCACAATTAGGAAACTTTATATTTCAAATGCCTAGGACAGTGTTTCCCACACTTTGAACAATCGCTTACCCCTTATTAGAGTTTAGTCTCACCAGCGTTTCACCAGAGGACTCACCAAGAGTTACGTTTTCGTGTAAAATAGGCGAAAGCAACGGACTTTGATAAATGCTCACCTACGTCTCAGTGACGAAAACTTGTATTTACAGCAACATTTCACAAATCTTTCCATATTTATTTTAACTGTTAAAGACTAATTCATTATTAAAATTGTTACAGGTTGTTTCAAAACTAAACAATCATAGTCGCTTCAGTTTTTTTATATGTATGAAAGCAAACGTATGAGCCAGAATATTATATATATATATAACAGACGATAGAAATGGCAAACAGAGGACTACAGATCATAGACCAAAGCAGACTCCTGGGAAAGTTCAAACTGTTGTGCATCTAGTTCATGTTGATACCGAAGTTGCTGTGGCCACTGCTTATATATGAAATAAGCACAAGTACAGTGGAAACTATAAAGCAGAAGGTCAACAAGTTCATGAGGAAATGGCTAGGGATACCACCAGGTCTGTCAGATGTAGCACTGTACTGCAAAAAGTCAAAACTTCTGCTTCCCTTCAAGTCAGTTGTTGAAGAGTACAAAGTTGGAAAGGCAAGGCTGGCAATGATGCTACGCGAGTCAGCTGATGACGTGGTTAAGTCCATTCAGCCCACACTGAAAACGGAAAGGAAGTGGAGAGTGGACGAAGCTGTTGATGCTGCCCATGAGTCGCTCAAACTGAGGGAGGTAATCGGATACACACAAACGAATAGACGGGGATTTGGTCATGGAGACATCTGCTGGTGGTCCAAGGCATCAGGCAGGGAGCGCAGAGACATGGTAGTTCGGGAGATACGAGGAGCTGGGAATGATAAGAGGTTGCAAAAAGCAGTACAGCAGGTCCAACAAGGCCAATGAACTACATGGGAAGGAACCCTGCAGAGGTCCTTGACATGAAAGATATATGGCATATGGCACCTCTTAGGCTCAGCTTCGTTGTTAGATCAATGGCCGTCGGCCACAAACCTTGTGAAATGGGGAAAATCGGAGGATGAGCAGTGCCCCCTGTGCCAGGGGAGGCAGACACTTGAACACGTGCTCTCAGCGTGTAAGGTGTCATTAGGGCAAGGGCGATACACTTGGCGCCATAACAAAGTGCTAAATGAGCTTGCTGCGACAATAGACCTGGCAAGGATGAAGGCGAATAGCAAACCCAGGCCGAGCACCGCAAATACATACTTTCTGAGGGCAGGAAAATCAGCACACCCCAAACCTAGTAAACCTGGTAGCAGTTTACCATCTCTTCTTGACTGTGCAAACGACTGGGAGATGGCGGTAGACCTACCTGGACGAGGGGCATATCCAGAGAGTATCAGAAAATCGCGGAGACGGCCGGATTTAGTGCTTCATTCTTCAGCAGCGCTTCAGGTTATACTGATTGAATTAAACGTGCCAATTGAATCCAGATTGGACGAGCAACATTCGTTCAAAGCGGCCAAGTATAATGATCTGGCCGCGGATCTGAGACACGATGGGTTCACTGCAAGGGTCATGTCTGTTGAGGTAGGCGCAAGAGGGCTTGTGGCTGCATCAGTGTATGATTTATTGAAACTGTTGGAGCTGAGGGGACAGTCGAGAACAAGGGCACTGAAGAGGCTTAGTGAAACTGCCGAAAAGGCATCATGCTGGCTGTGGAACAACCGCAATGGGCAATGGAAATCGTGACAGTAAACTCTGCGGTACAGAAAACACCAGGAATTTTTCTAAGTCCACAATACGTTGAGTTTTTTGATGTACTAGTGAAAAGGCTGTGACTGAGGGGCAACAGGCGGCGTATATTATAAGAGGTGTTAGGCACAGAATTTCAGTTGCTAGCGCGCAGTGGCTAGTCTCGTCGGCTTCGCGCAGGTGTCTCAGTGCTGAACGGTACGGCGCTTATACCATTGTTTAAAATCCACACAAAGCGATCTGCTACCAAACCGCCTGCAGCTGGTTTCGAACCTGGTATATCTGGATTATGAAACTGCGTTCATATCGATTAGGCCACAGACGCCGACATATATATATATATATACTCATGGAAAAAAGTAAGTGTGCAGCACTCAACAGGGCACTGTGCGTGTGTTCTTGGGTGAACTCAAATGCAAGTTGGCACACATTTCTGTGTGAGTGTTGTTCACTTACCCATGCAATTACAATTGGATAGCACTATTCATGGGGAGATAATCACGATGCAAGATAAATCCCGTGAAAAGTGCCGTAGTGGAGAATTTATCACAGATAAGAGGAAGGTAAGTGTGTAGCTCTAATCACAAGCATGTGAAAACGTAATCGTTGAAATAGAGAGTACCAAGAGTCCAACAGAAACATCTTTTTTTTGACAATGCCAAGATTAAACAGCGAGCAATAGCTATAGGGATTTTAGCTGCTGGAGCGACTATATTAGCTGTATCACAACATTTCAATGTTCACAGGAACACTATATCACGCATTCAAGCTCGTGTCCACCAAACTGGATCCACTGGATCCACTGCTGATCGCCATTGAAGTGGCCGACCACGAGTTACCACCCCTGCACAAGACCGTTACATATGCCTTATGCACTTGCGTAACAGGTTTATTCAGGCAACATGGACTGCCAGGAACATTCCAGGTTTAAGACCCGTGTCGTGCAGAACAGTGCGGAATAGGTGGACATACACGGTACTGAAATCAAGATTTCATTTTTTCGTGGGGATGCCACACTGACTTTAGTTTTTATCTTTCTTTCATGACACTTTCACTAAAATGAAAGTGATCACTTGGTCTTTTATTCAATATTCAACCACATTGTGTGCCAACTTTTATTTCATTTCGTCCATGAAATCACGCACAGTGCTCTTTAAAGTGTTGCACACTTACTTTTTTCCATGAATATATATATATGTAAATATATAAATATATAAATATATAAATATATAAATAAATATAAATATATATATATATATATATATATCATCATAACCCCCTCCACTCCCAAAGGAGCATAGGCCTTCAACAAACACATGCCAAGTCCTCCTGTCACGTGCCATCATCTCAAGTTCCTTCCACGTTCTCCTTATCTCTGTTTCCAGCTCTCTTCTCCGTGTGCTTCTTGGTCTACCTCTGCCTCTCTTGTCCTGGGGGTTCCAGAACAAGGACTGCCTTGTAATGCTATCAACAGGTTTCCTCAGTGTGTGTCCTATCCATCGCATCGTCTTCTTCTCATTTCTTGTTCCACTGGCACTTGTCTAGTTCTTGTCATTGTCGTAACTTTTATAGATAGGCCTAATATTTTTATGGTCCCATTCGAGCAGAGGTGATATAGTTAGAGCTATGTGAGACAACGGTTTGAGAAATAGTCCTGTTTACGAGGAGAACTGGTGTAAGAGAAAATACTGTCTTGGATTGAGTAATTGCTCAATCCAACCTATCTAGTACGACACACTTTAATGGAGACGGACTTTCTCACTTGATACTGATTCAAATTACACCACCCTCACGTACGCACACACAAACAATTTTCGTGACATAAATACGTACATACGTAGAAACAAACAGGTAAACTATGGGGTCATGTATAAATGGCAGGGAAGGTTTTGACCAACACCAATAACTTAAGGTTTAGTAAGTTTATTATATCGTTATAGAAAATAGATTAAAAAAACATCAATACATAGTTATCATTACATCAGTGAATTATAGTTACTTAAGAGAAAAATAAATATACTCTCATAAACCCTCCCTCTGGTCAAAACTAGGAATGATCCCAACCGAGGTTATTTACCCAAAAGATCAAACAAATGATTAACAGTGGGGTTTGGGGAGTAGTCAGGACGGTTAAAGGATTAAAGGATATGTCCTTAATTTTAAACTATCCCGTGGGTCTTCAGACTTAGTGAGAGATAGATGAAAAGAGAAGACGTTATATTAGTAATAACTTAAGAAAATAAATTCTTTCGTTCCGTTTCACTCTCTACATACATACAGTGAGCTCACTACATGCAGGCTTACCCCTCTGTCGCTGCTGCATATGTTCCATGGAATTAATCAAACACAATGTATTTAAGACTATTATATGTCCTGTTGTTTGTCCAGTTCAGCCCCAGAAAACTCCGTCTAGGCAACTGCTATTTTTCTCGGAGATTCGCTGAATTGGTGCATTGATTATATTTTTCCTGGGGGGTGTATTCCTCTCTGTACTGCAGGTATTTGGTGGGGGATAAGTTTTTTTTCTATGTTCTGTCGCAGTGAATGTGAAAATATTATCAAACCGCAGAATGTTACTTCCAGGCTGTTCTCTGGAGGAAATAGCCGTAAATGTTCTCTGTGGAATTTGGTGGTAGGAACACTGTACTGTCATATGGGTTTGTTTAAAGAAATTTGTGCTGTAAGTTCTGCCTCATCAGGCCAGGGAACTTTATATGATTAAATATAGAAACCAATCTTCTGGCATTGTCCCGTTCCAGTTTAACATTTAACACCATTTAACATTGAAGTGTTCTGGTTATTTAACCGCTCTCATGGGTTGAGAAGGTGGACTTATAAGGGTCTCTAACATCAGATTTTTTTTACTGTCAATGTTTGTATGTTTCGGAACATATAATTGAGATGCCTTGAGCCATCTGATCATGTATTTCTATAAAACCGTTGGATCGAAAAGGTATGATCACTCGTATAAAAGAGAATATATAAAACAGGTAATCCTACTATAATTTATATTCTAACACCCGCGTTTTTATGTAAGATCTGTAAAATCACTCCGGTATTTAATTATTTATATTAAAAAGAACTACACGAGTGACTAGCTAATGTATCGCTTTTACCACTAGCTATGAACAGTTAATTACCTACAATTTACACAAGATGAAATAGAAATATATGGTTATTAAATAATTACGATCACCTAGCGTCTTAAAATTATGTTACGCATCTATTACTCGGGAAATAGCGGATAGTTACTTTTTCTATTTATATCTGGAGAACGTTGCTATAGGTTTATTTAATAGGTTTAAATTAACACAAAAATCCAGTGAAATAAATGAAGAACTAAACGACTAAATCACTCAAACTCCAATATATATTATCGCAGCCCACAGAATGAATTCAGACTCCACGTATAGAAGAGATCCAAAGAAATTCTTGTAGAATTCTAATAATATGAGCTAGCCTCCTCTTCAACTCTCTGGTGCGAATGATAACTGCATTTTAAAGCGATTTCTCTCTCTCTCTCTCTCTCTCTCTCTCTCTCTCTCTCTCTCTCTCTATATATATATATATATATATATATATATATATATATATATATATATATATATATATATATATATATATATGAATTTAATGACAATTAATAGCCCCATGCAAAATTTTTCGCCTCTCTTGATTCTCAGGAACTTCTTCGTTTTGGGCCGCGAGTCCAAGCTCTGTTACCAAACTATCTACCGCTGACTTCCCCCGTTCGTCTTCGTCCTGCAGGGATTTCTAACCCTCTTAGACCAGTTCGCGTTAACGTTCCAACCGGAGGTGTTAAAACGTTGCTTCGTTCTAAGGGACTACAACAGTCTTTAATAGCTGACCGCTTGCCACTCTGGCGACGCCTCCTTGAAGGGATGACAGAAGAGATCCATAGATAGTTTGATTTTAATAGCTCGAGAGAGAAGACAGTAGGCGTGGCTAAACTAAAATTAAGACAAAGCGAATGTCGTGGCTGCCCGCATGATAACTGCTTGCATACCAATTAGCCCGCGTGGGGAATTCCACGTGGGATAATGTATACTAATTAGCACGCGTGGGGATTTTCACGTGGGATAATGCATACTAATTAGCATGCGTGGGGATTCCACGTGGGATCCACGTTGGCGATTTTATTTCAACGTAAATTCAGGGCCCCCGGTGCTATTCAAGGGTATTTTTTATTATCATCCGACAATTCAAGGGTAGCTTCCATTATTCATCCGTCACAGCCATCAGTTCCACTTTGGTAACCTTGTCATACCATTTTAATCCCTCTATTCTACGCAAGCACCCATTTATGAAAGTATGTAGCTTTTTGGTTGTTGTCTTTGTTGTTTCCCATGTCTCAGAGCCATACAATAGGACTGACTTCACATTTGAGTTGAAGATTCTTATTTTCGTGTTGGATCCGATTTCTCTTGATCTCCATATATTTCCCAATGCAATGAAAGCTCCTCTTGCTTTTTGTATTCTTATTTTGATATCACTGTCTGTCCCTCCAACTTTGTCTATATTACTGCCAAAATATGTGTACGATTCTACATCTTGTATTGGTGCTTCTTCAAGTTCCACCCTGTTTTCATTACCTGCATTTATTCTCATTATCTTTGTCTTTTCCCTGTGTATTGTCAGACCCAATTGCTGTGACCTCTTATCGAGTGTTTTCAATTTGTCCTGCATCTGATTACGGTTATGGGACAGAAGAGCCAAGTCATCAGAAAAATCCAGATCATCCAACTGCTTAGTCAGAGTCCACTGGATTCCATTTCTGTTGTGTGTTGTTGATGTTCTCATAACCCAGTCTATTGCTAATAAGAAAAGAAATGGAGACAAGAGTCATCCCTGTCGCATTCCTGTTCTTATCCCAAATGGTTCTGTAAGATGTCCTTCATGAAGAACTCTGCATGTCATGTCTTCATATGTTTTCTGTATTAAATTAATGATCTTCAGGGGAACTCCATAATGCCTCATCAATTTCCATAGTGATTCTCTGTCTACGTTGTCAAATGCCTTTTCGTAGTCCACAAATCTGATGTATAATGGTGACTATATATATATATATATATATATATATATATATATATGTAAATATATATATATATATATATATATATATATATATATATATATATATATATATATATACACACCAATACCTCGACTTTCGTCGCTTCGACTTTCGTCGCTTCGCTCTTTCGTCGGTTTTCAATTCTAACCACGTTTCCAAATTTCGTCGCTCGCTTCGCTCTTTCGTCGCATTTAGTCACAACTGCGCGTCATCTTGATTCTTTCGTCGTTCAGTCTTTAAACATAAATCGTTCGGTGTGCACTGTTTTTTTTAAGTTGTCCGCATTGAATCTCTTATATTTGTCATATACTACTTATTTTTGTGATTAAAATAACAAAACTATTCATACTATATTATTTTTGTGATTATACTGTAAACAGTTCATAGTTATTTTAGTGATAACAGTCTAATGACAGTGTTCTTATCGTGATTATACGACACGTGTACAGTTTTCATACTGTACTTTTTTGTGTGATTAGGCCTTATACAGTACTACTTATTTTTCTGCTTTAATATATTCATAATGGGTCCTAAGTGTAGTGACAAAGTTAAAAGAACCCAGAAGGTTCTCAATTTGCAAGAAAAGCTTAAGCTAATCAAGCTTAATAAACAAGGCATCTTAAATGCTGAAATAGGCCGCAGGCTAGGTGTACCAAGCACTACAGTTAGCACAATTGTAAAGAACAGAGCTAAAGTGTTAGAGGAAATTAAAAACGCTACACCAGTGCATACCAAACTTATTAGAAAGCGGCACAATTTAATTGGTGAGATGGAGAAAGTGTTAAATGTGTGGATTGAAGACCAAGTCAGCCACAACATTCCTCTAAGCCAAGATCTTATCCAGGCTAAAGCACAAACTTTATTTAATGCAATGAAGGCTGAACAAGGAGAGACATCAGCTGAAGAGACATTTGGAGCTAGCAGGGGCTGGTTTGAGAAATTTAAGAAAAGGTCAAATTTGCATAATATAGCAGTGAAGGGAGAATCAGCTAGCGCAGATACCGCAGCTACAGCAGCTTTTCAAGTGAAGCTTGAAACAATTATAGAAGAAGTTGGCTACACAAAGCAGCAGATCTTCAATGTAGAATAAATTTCGACAGAAGTTCAAAAGTAAATAGTGGGCTAGAACACCAAATAGCCTGTTACAGAGAACTTCTTAGGGAAAGGAAGAAGACATCAATGAGGTAAACGTCTTTGCTCTCCCTTTTCAAGACGCAACCGCCACAACCAACTTCAGTCACCCCTCCCTCTAACCCTTCAGATTCCGAGCCATCAACATCAGCCCCGGTTAGATCTCCTTCAAAGTGCCCTTCTCCTAAAAGAATTAGATTGAAATCCTCCAGTTCTGAAGATGAGCCACCTCAATTTTCTCCATCTGGTTTTCTAAGTCTAGAATCCCCCTAAATTACCAACATTCAAAACTGTACATACTGTATATATTCATCGTCTACTTGCTCAAGAATGATTTTATGATAAGATGCTATTTACGTATTTTTTATTTATTACTGTATTTTCTTTGCTTTTATGTTTATTTCTGTTTATCTAGGTGTTGCACGCATTTGCAAGTGTTATATAGTTAGTTATTTTCGTTTTTTGGCGGCCCTAATGCATTTGTAAGCTAAATAAAGGCTATGCTTCGACTTTCGTCGATTTTCGACTTTCGTCATAGCTCTGGTCCCTAACCTGTCGAAAGAGCGAGGTATTGGTGTGTATGTATATATATATATATATATATATATATATATATATATATATATATATATATATATATATATATATATATATATATATATATATATATAATAATAATAATAATAGCCCCTTTAGTCATAACTGACTATGGGAATGCGCCCCTGAGGTGACAGCCCTCAGCTGCTTATTTTCTCCTCACCTCTGCTTCTTGTGTGAGCCTCTCTTCGCCCAATCTAAGGTGGCGCCGTAAATAGCATCGCCACTTAGTGCGATCGGCAGCTTCATCCTCCCATGTTGCTGGATCCATGTCCAGTGCCCTCATATCTCTCTTGCACACATCTTTGAACCTCAGCTGTGGTCGCCCAACTGTTCTCTTGCCATCTGCTAATTGTCCGTAGAAGATATCTTTTGGGATGCGACCATCTTCCATGCGGCGAACATGGCCAAGCCAGCGAAGTCTGCGCTGTCTAAGAAGCGTATACATACTTTGAAGGCCAGCACGTGACAACACCTCGACATTTGTCACTTTATCTTTCCACGAGATGCCGAGGATGCGGCGTAGACACCGCAAATGGAAGGTATTGAGCCTTCTTTCTTGCTTAGCATAGGTCGTCCAGGTCTCGCTGCCATATAGGAGTGTGCTAGTGACGCAGGCATTATATACCGCAGCTTTGGTCTTCATTGTGAGTTTAGAGTTTCCCCAAACACGCGATGTGAGGCGGGCAAAGGTAGCTGCAGCTTTGCCAATGCGGCTGTCGATTTCTGTATCCAGTGAGAGTTTGTCATTGATGGTAGACCCTAGGTATGTGAAGTGGTGCACCACTACCAATTCATAGTTATCGATAGTGATAACTGGTGCAGCACCCACATCCTGACTCAGCACATTCGTTTTCTTTAGACTTATTGTGAGGCCAAAGTCCTTGCATGCTTTAGTGAAGCGATTCATCAAGCTCTGAAGCTCCTGTTGGCTTTGAGTGACGACTGCAGCATCATCAGCGAACAACAAGTCTCTTATAGTGACCCTTCTGATTTTTGTTTTAGCCTTCAGCCTTGAAAGATTAAACAGACGGCCATCTGACCTAGTGTGAAGGCATATTCCTTCAGTTGCATCTCTGAATGCATGTTTCAAGAGTAAGGCAAAGAAGATTCCGAAGAGGGTCGGAGCTAGAACACAGCCTTGTTTAACGCCACTTCGTATATCAAAGGGCTGTGACGTGCTTCAAGCATATTGGACTGTTCCCTTCATGCCGTCATGGAATGACTTTATCATTTCCAGCATTTTAGAAGGGCAGCCTATTTTCAGGAGGATTTTAAAGAGTCCATCCCTACTAACCAGGTCGAATGCTTTTGTGAGGTCTATAAAGGCGATATATAATGGTCTTTTCTGCTCTCTTGATTTTTCCTGAAGCTGGCGGAGAGAGAAGATCATGTCTGTTGTTGATCTGCCAGCTCGGAATCCACACTGCGACTCTGGATATATGCGCTCAGCTAACTTGTGTAGTCGCATTAAGATGACTTTGGCAAAAACCTTACCAACAATACTAAGAAGAGAGATGCCTCTGTAGTTATTGCAATCACTTCTGTCTCCTTTATTTTTATACAGTGTTACAATCTTGGCATCTCGCATGTCTTGAGGAATAGTTGTCTCTTCCCAGCACTGGCACAGCATCCTATGCAGGGGATGTAATAGCGTGCTCTTACAGCATTTGATTAAATCAGGAGGAATCCCATCACTGCCTGGTGCTTTGCCAGAGGCCAAGCTATCAATGGCCTTGCTGAGTTCCTCTAATGTTGGTTCGGCATCCAGCTCCTCCATAGTTGGCAGACTGTTGACACCATCAAGGGCTGCAGGCGTAACGGTATTGTCTCTAGCGTAAAACTCAGAGTAGTGCTCGACCCACCTCTCCATCTGCTTACCCTTATCGGTTAGCTTCTCTCCGCTGATGGTTTTTAGCGGTGCTGTCTTACTTTTATGGGGGCCAAGTGCTTTCTTTATACCGTCATACATTTGTCTAATGTTGCCTGTTTGCGCTGCGATCTGGATGCTCTCACTGAGCTGGAGCCAGTAGTCATTTGCACAGCGTCGAGCAGTTTGTTGAACTTTGCTTCTCGTAGCCCTCAGGATCTGTAGGGTTCTGGCACTCGGTGAACGTTTGTATTCATTCATAGCACTGCGCTTAGCTTCAATGACGGGTGCCATCACATCTGATGAAGCATCAAACCAGTCATTTGACTTTGCTGTTTTCTTACCAAAGGTGGCAAGTGCAGTACTTTGAATGGTGTTCCGTAGATGCTCCCAGTTCTCTGTAATAGTATCACCATGCTGAGGGCTACTGAGCACTTTCTCGAAGGTCGCAGTGAATTGAGCGATCATGAAAGGGTCTGACATCTTGCTGGTATCAATGCGTGGTTTCCCTTCATGTCTGACACGATAGAGTTTTCTTGGTTGTGCTCTGATTTTGCAGCAAACCAAGGAGTGATCTGTATCACAGTCTGCACTATGGTACGAGCGCGTGGAGAGCACAGACCTGAGGAGTGGCCTTCTGACGAGAATCAGGTCAAGTTGGTGCCAGTGCTTGGATCGTGGGTGTCTCCATGACACCTTATGCTGGGGTTTTGTCTGAAAGTAGGTGTTGGTCACGCAGAGGTCATGGTGGACGCACAACTCTAAGAGCCGTTGTCCATTTTCATTCATCTTGCCAATACCAAACCTGCCCAGACATGAAGGCCATGAAACATTATCGGCACCCACTCTAGCGTTAAAGTCACCAAGGAGAACAAGCTGTTCTTGCCTAGGTATGCTTTTGATAATTGCTGTTAGATTCTCGTAGAACTCGTCTTTAGCTTCTGAGGCAGAGTACGTAGTAGGAGCATACACACTGACAAGGGTGATGGGACCTGTGCTAGTTTGCAGGCGGAGCGTTAACAGGCGTTCTGATCCATTCTCGCCTGGTTCAGCCATTTTAGTTAGCGATTTTTTGACCGCAAAACCTACTCCGTGTTCTCTAGCTTTATTAAGATCTTTCCCTTGCCAATAAAATGTGTAGTCCTTCTCGCTCACCGTTCCAGAGCCCGCCAGGCGCGTTTCCTGAAGTGCAGCTATATCCACCTGAAGTCGTTTAAGCTCATCATTAATTATGGCTGTCTTCCTTACATCGTTTACATCCTGTAGGTTTTCGGATAGTCCAGTCAACATAGTCCGGACGTTCCAGCATCCCAATCTGAGAGTTTGCTTATTTCTATTTTTTCGATAATTGCTTGGTGCAAAATTTTCTGTCCACAGTTCGTGTTTGACCCTAATCCCCATGCACCCAATGGGGAAAGCAGACAGTGGCGGGACAACACCTTATTGACTGGGGGCTGCCCAGCTTGAAGCGGGCTGTAGCTGTCCAGTGAGATCCTAGAACCTCTCCCACTGTCGGAAGTAGCCCCTGGCGCCATGCCCTACGCCAATTGGGCAAAATGCTTATAACCAGTAACTGCTACTTCCCGTGTTTTGCCGACACCTATAGGGTGAAGCTGGAGTGTCCTCTCCAGGGCGCGAGCTTGGGCACAGTTATATGGAGATCAAGCTGTTGCCCATGCAGCATGTTCCCCCTCTCCACACAGCCGGTATATCCAAAGGAACGGCAGTAGCCGATACAGTTTGGTACCAGCCATGTCGCAGGAGTTGCCAGAATAATGTCGAATCGACATTAGACTGCCTTAGGGACTCCGACTCCGGATTTATCCTCAGGGTTTACTCCCGAAGCCAATTCCATAAATGGATATTCCCGCAAGGCAGCGGTGGTTTGAATTCAGAGTTCCTTCTCTTAGATAAGCTACCAACCAAGGATCACGAGCCCTATCTGCCCGAAGCTGCTGGTTTTAAGGCGCCAGTCGCTCGCCTTTGCCCCTTCTCCCGTCAGTGGAAACAGTTCCGCCGGGCTCAAATTGAGCCACACGTGAAGGCCGGGAGCTGGACTTGGTTGTCAGAGGCTGTTTGAGGCGCGTGCCATAGAAGTATTTTATCTGCAGTGAGAGCTTATCCTCACTACAACTCCCGGCAATAACAACCTTTGGAACCATAAAAAATGTGTCTCTAAAAAATTTTTTGACTGACACTTTTTGAGCAACTGTTGACAGCAATTTATCCTCGTTTGCTTCTGTTCATGTGTCAACAGTCGCGGAACCCAGCGTGCACACACTTTTCTCATGTTCAGTCTGTTGTGTAAAATTCTATAAACTGTTTTTTCATTTAGTTTTACTCTACTAGCTATCTCCACAGTCGTTATTTTTCGATCCCGGTCAATGATTTTCTTCACTCTTGTTGCATTTTCATCGTTGCACTCTGAGGCTGGTCTAACATATCTTCGCAGATCAGCAACATTTGAGCGGCCGCACTTAAACAGTTGACACCAGTTTTTTTTACCGAAGTATATGAAGGACAAGAATCACGAAACACTGGTTCCATCTCCCTGTGTATTTCTGCAGGTGTTTTTCCCTGAAACATCAGAAATTTTATCACAGCTCTGGCCTCCTTCTTTTCCATTGTTTTGTCAAATCTTTGGAGCAACAGATCCGGTTAATAGGGTACATTGCGCCGTGCACCGCAGCAGGAAAACCAATTGAAGAAACAAATGCGTACTTCACACATTCAGTGCGAATATGATGATCTTTAAATGTGCCAAGTTTCATCTTCCTCCTGTGAATCCTTCATGGTCAGGACCAAGACTTATGTCAATGCCCTTGTATATATTTATATATATACCTAGACATATATTTACCTCTAAACAGAGTTATACAATTATAAGAGGAATTCGCTGAATTTACTCAGCAGGGGGCTTGAACGGGCTAAAACTTACTTACTTACTTAGTCGTTCCCCTTCTACCGTGAGGTGTAGAGTTTTGGAAGAGAGAGCGCCAGACCATTCTATCAGCTGTCTTCTTCCTGGCCTGGTTCCATTCTAGTCCTCGGTCCTTCAAGGATTGTCTAATATTGTCCTCCCAGCGGACTCTGGGTCGTCCTGGAGGTCTGGATCCCTGGCTCTTTGTTTCCCATGCTTGTCGTGGTAGCCGATCTTCTCCCATTCTGCAGACATGGCCAAACCATCTTAGTTGGGACTGTTCTATTTGGGTCTGCAGCGGATGAGATTTTAGGCCTTGACGGATCGTCTGGTTGCGGACCATGTCTCTTCTTGAACGGGCTAAAAACCATTGCTTAAATCCTTCACAAAAGGCGACGGACAGATATAAGTTAACCATTGCTCAGCGCTATGCCGCATGGTTCTTGACTTCTGAATAATCTTGTGAATACTCCCTTCGGATAGAAGCGCCATTACACTTCTATCTACATCTCTGCCAAGAGTAATCTTGTGCGAAGGTAAACACCTGAGACGACCCATTTAGATTCTCATTTTGGCCATTGTTGGACCACTACTACAAAGCAGGGGAGGCAATCCGTGACACTATCTATCTATCTGTCTATCTATCTATCTATCTATCTATCTATCTATCTATCTATCTATCTATCTATCTATCTATCTATCTATCTATCTATCTATCTGTCTGTCTGTCTGTCTGTCTATCAATCTGTCTGTCTGTCTATCTGTCTGTCTATCTGTTTGCCTGCCTGTCTGTCTGTCTGTCTTTCTTTCTATCTGCTTGCTTGCTTTTCTGTCAGTTGTCTTGATATAATCTATCAGCCTGTCTATATCATCTATCTGTCTGTCTATATCATCTATCAGTCTGTCTATATCCTCTATCAGTCTGTCTATATCATCTGTTAGTCTGTCTATATCATCAATTAGTCTATCTATATCATCTATCAGTCTGTCTATATCATCTATCAGTCTATCTATATCACCTATCAGTCTGTCTATATCATCTGTCAGTCTCTATATCATCTATCAGTCTGTCTATATCACTCTGCTATTCTGTCCAACCCTCTATACCAGGAAACGCCAGCTTCCACCACGTAATAACACACCAGTAATTATACCTCGTTAAAACGGTCCCGGCACAACAACGGTCCTATGTTTACATTAAGTGAATTCTCTAGTGAATACGCATTGCTTTCCTACTGGTTCGCCAACCTTTAACAAGTAGAGTTAACATTGACATGTAACATTTGCTGATCTCAGATTTGAGCTGACATTCATGCTGGACAATTTTCTGATATCTGATCAGGATCACGGTCGTCTGTTTACTGCGTTGTTTCCCCATTGTTTGCATGTTTGTTTGTCTCGTAACAAAGCAAGCTCTCAGAGCTAAAAGAGAATAACAATAACTCCAATTAGGGCAGTATTATTTTTAATTAAAGAAAAAAAAAAATTTAGTGTGGGTGAATTTTAATTATTGTTTTTTTTGCTCCCGAACGGAATTCATCCATCATTTCTGAATAACCCAGCACCCAAGCAATGTCATTATCTGCACAATGAACCATCAGTCTTGATTTGTAATCTGGTTGTACCATTGTTCGAACATTTGGGTACGTTTCATGAAGTTTAATCTCAGCAGAATAAAGAGTTTAAATATATCTGTTATGTAACAGAAATGTTAATAAATGAACGCAATCAGTAATTCCTAAAAATAGACTACTGGAATCAACACCGCAGTGTTCATGTAACGGACAAACGTTTTCAAATACCAGTTTTGTTTGTTTTTGCTCTGAAATTTTTTTTTCACGTTCATCACAAAAACACATTTATAAACAAATTCAATAAGTAATTCATTTCATTTCTCTTCAAAAGTGTGGTAGGCATACCCCCGGACGACGCAAAAGGGGTCAAGGGGGAATGCAGCCGAATTTTTATTAATGTTACTTTATGATACTTTTTATTTTAGCTGCAGAAAACAATTAAGTAAACTTTAATATGATATAATAGAGCCTTACATCAGGATGCAATCTGATCGTCAGAGGTCGTCCCCCTGTTGGACAAGTGTTTCGGCCCTCTATCTTCTTAAGCCCATGACCAAATCATTATACTTAGCCAATTAGGACGAGAGTTGCTTATCTAATCTGGATTCATTTGGCACGGCCAGCTCAATCATTATAATCTGGTGCGACGATGAGGAGTGCAGTGCTATATCTGGTCGTCTTTGAGATCTAAATATAAGAGGTGTTCGTTTATAAGACTAAAATCTCATAAGAGGTACGCGATTATTCAAGTTTGAGAAAGACAACTCTACAACTGAAAGACACGGATTTCATTTATGAGTGATTTCGCAATACAAACAGAAATTAAGGAAAGAAAGTGGGGATGGATTGGACATACAGTCAGAAGAGAAAAATCAAATACAGCCAAAATTGCCCTTGACTGGAACCCACAGGGGAAAAGAAGAGTGGGGAGGCCAAAGAGAACTTGGAGAAGAACTGTTGAAGAGGAGGCTAGGTAAATTACGAGGGGCGTTCAGAAAGTAATGCACCACATTGTTTTTCTCAGGAGCTGTTTATTCAAAAAGCATGAAATTTATACACAATATACATGGATATGTCATGTAAACATCAGTATTATTCAACATAATCCCCATCAACTTGTACGGCTTTATGCCAGCGCGAAACAAGTGCATGTATTCCTAGCCCGTACCAGATTTTGTCTTGATCATGTAGCCATTTCTTCGCTGCATGAATCACTCCTTCATCATCTTCAAACCTTGTCCCATGGAGTGCATCTTTAAGTGGACCAAATAGATGAAAATCAGAGGGTGCCAAATCGGGACTATAGGGTGGATGGGGTAGTACTGTCCAACCCAATTTGGTGATTGCTTCCCGTGTTGCCAGACTTGTGTGAGGTCGCGCATTGTCGTGAAGGAGAAGCAGGTCTGCTGGATTCTTGTGCGGCCGAACTCTGCGAAAACGTTGATTGAGTTTTTTCAATGTCTTAATGTAAGCTTGCGAATTGATTGTCTCTCCTCTTGGCATAACGTCCACAAGAATCACACCTTCAATGTCCCAAAAGACAGTGATCATGACCTTTCCAGCTGAAGGAATTGTCTTGAATTTCTTTCTCCGTGGTGATTGCGGATGATGCCACTCCATTGACTGTCTTTTTGTCTCAGGTTCCAAATGATGTGCCCAGGTTTCGTCACCTGTAACGATCTTAGCCAAAAATATCTCTCCATCAGCATTGAAACGCTCCAACAATTCAGAAGAAATTGCTTTCCTTTGCAATCGGTGGTCATTTGTGAGACTTCGAGGAACCCATCTTGCGCAAACCTTAGAAAATCCGAGAGTTTTTATAACTGCATTTGCATTACCAATGCTGACTGACAGCTGTAAGGCCAATTGTTGAGTAGTGATTCGCCTATCAGTAAGAATAATGCTCTCATCGCATTTCAACATTTCTGCGTTGGTGGCTGTGGCAGGACGTCCACAGCGCGGCCGATCAAGCAGCTCCGTATCTCCACTTCCTGATTCTTTGATTCTCTGAACCCAGCGACTGACTGTACTCCTGTCGACTGCAAAACTTCCATACACATCACATAGACGCTAGTTTCCTTCTCTGCAACGAGAAATTCTATCACAATTCGCTGCTTGTAACGCAAGTTGCTAACACGCTCCATTTCAACGGTTTAGGGCAGCCGTATTATTTGACCGTTTGCGGTGCAATTTGGTGCACACAATTGGCACATGCTATATTTGACGTGTGCAAAGTTTCATGCTTCTATCTTCATTCTTCTTCTTCTTCTTCTTCCGTCCTTAGCCACCGACCGTCAAAGCAGTCAGTGGCCATTACGCCTAGTGGCGTCTTAGGGCAACAGCAGATAGGTTTTCTTTGCCACTGTTTCCCATCACGCCTATTGGCGTCTTTAGGGCAACGGCAAATCAATCCATCTGCTGTTGTTTCCGTAATCGAAGTGACTGGCAAACGGGTGATCAGCCCGTTGGTATCTTCATTATTAGCTGAGAAAAACGATGTGGCGCATTACTTTCTGAACGCCCCTCGTAGAATGACTTGGGCACAGCTGAAAAAGACAGCCCAGAATAGAAATCGATGGAGAGCAACTGTTTCTGCCCTATGTTCCACAGGGAACGAAAAGGAATTATGATGATGATGATGATGGTATGACCAGATTGCTATTGAGGAATTGATGGATAGAACAAGACAAACGCATTTGAGACAAGAAATGAGCAGACGATGCTGGCGCTGGATAGGATCATTTAAGAAAACGAAATTACAGCATAACAGCGCAGCCAGTGTGTTTGGAATCTTCATATTAAGTGAAACAGAGAAAGACCAAAACAAATAAAAATAAAGGACTAAGAGCTAGAAAATACAAAGACATTTACATACTTAGTACGCATAGTAAGACCAGACGGTGGAATAAGTAAAGACATCAGTAACCGAATGAATAAAGCCAGAGTAGCATTCGCCAATCAAAACGACATCTGGAAATCCTCCCAGTACAGTACAAACACTAACTTAAAAATAGAAGAGAGCTGCGTAATTTCTGTACTTCTGTACGGTACTGTGACGCATAATGGAAATAAAGCCTGCTGTATCCGACAGTCTTCCGTGACACGCCGTAGTTCTACGATTCGTTCGCAGTCAAACATTTGACAGACTGCAATACTCATACTTTTATCCACGCCTCTTTTTTCTTGAGATGTAAACAACAGACATATCACCAACTTCCGTGACCTGCCAGCATAACAGGCAGCAAGCTCTGATTTGTTTACCTACGTTTCTCAAGCTAGCGGGTCTGCCAATCATCAAGATAGTAGACAGACGCACGTGAGATAAACACTTAACCCTTTGATCTTCAGATACAGAGAAATCTCTGAGCCGAGTAACATTTCATTTCGAGACGCGAGCGATTTTGAAAGAAACCCCGTTATCGACGCGAGTGCTTTTGATGTCGGGCAAGCAGCGTTCCACGAGAAAAACTTTGGCCGGCTTAGAAGACTTTTATCTTGTCCACAGTTTCTCAATTCTTTAGTTCGCATGTTCATGCGCAATTAACACCATTAGGGATCTGAGAGCAAATGAATGTACATAAACAACGGTTCCTTAAACTCACTTGTCGCGAGAGGTTCAGATGTTATTGAAAATAAGAAGATATCCTGGACATAGTGTATCAGATGATACTATGATAGTGCCAGATAAGAGTCTGGTCTTATCAGTAATACCCCCTTCTCTGAAAAAGCAAGGGTGTATAGACAGCAAAGGAAGAGTCAAGCTGTGTAAGTTCCCAGAGAAGATGGTGATGTAGTACTCTGAGTCCCTATCTGCTACCTCTCCTGATCCCCCTCTGTGATTATAGTAGATAATATTGTTTCTGACTCTGCTAGGGGAAATTATTTAATTAAAATTTACCAACATTGAATAAAAACTTAACTTAAAGAATTTAAGTAAGTCTGCTGGTAAATATTTACAATTTATTTATACATGTACTCTTTTCTGTTTGAAAAGTTTTTATTTTTAATCAAATATTTTACAAAAGTAAATAAATAAGAACAGTTCAACAATTGTCTTTCACTTGTGTTAAGATGTCTATCATTTTGTAGAGAGTTTAGCTTGCTTGTTCTTTCACTGAAGAATTACTAGTGTTATTAGTACAATTTAATTGAATTTCTATACACATCCAGTTCATCACGAACTGGATGCATTTATTTTGGTGAACAGGCATACGCTACACAGTTGCCTTGAGAGCAACTTAAATGAGTCACTGTAGATGGCTTTCTCTGATGCTGGAGAGAATCTTCAGATGAAAACCTTCCAACTGTTACACACGATATGGCTGCCCCTCTACCATAGACTGGCACTGCATTCGTTGCACTTTCAGTAAGAGAAGCCTCTTCTTATTTGTTGTAGGCTTTAAGTTAAAGGATTAAACGGCTAGAGTAACATCCCTAATATTGTGTTGGTACCCTCTTTCAAGTGGTACTTCTTCCAAAATGCTGTAGTAAAATTCCGAAGTTAATCAGGTTACACAGATTGGGCCTTGCCATCTTTATTTTCCCAGCGGTAGTAAACACAGGACCAAGAAAGCGTTTTCATTGGTTAGTGTATCATATCTTTCTACAATGTATGGCGCGCGGTATGGTTAGAATTATTTAGAATTCGTGATGTGAGACAGACGTCATTTCACGACAGAGCCTCCCAATTCAAAAGCGTAAACCAGCTGTTGGAGCTTCTTGTCTGGATTCACAATCACGACATTCTTCCAATATGGGATTCACTCTGCCTTACTCTTCTCCTGGTTTCCTTCAGGTGGGTCACTTCAAGTAGGCACCACTCAAGAAATTTTCCCCAACATCCTGAGATCCAGGGATATACACCGCATGTTATGTTAATAATCAGAGCACAGGTGCTGCTGCCTGTCTAATTGCTGATTATCAATTAATGTTCACCATTACTCTTCTCTGAGTCTGTTCAACGACATGTCCAGAGATGTTAGATGTTCCTCAAAGGTTCCAATGTGATGAGGATATCATCCATAAAATTGGTGATAGCTGAGTTTTATAAGGGATCCAGTAATTTCCTCATCATCCTGGATAAAACACTCGGAGTATTCTTCAACCCAAAAAGCAACATATGAAATCATAGTGCCCCTCCGATGTGATCACAGCCAGCAATGGTCTGAGCTCAGGCTTGACGAGAATCTGGTAATGCCCTTTACGTAGATTCAGTAGCGACTCTGTTATATCCTTTGACTGTCATGTAATCCAGGCAGAGTCTATATTCACCAGAGTTTTCCTCAGCTAAACCTCACTGGCGATATAATATAATATGGGGAAATGAATTTCCTGCACCAAGAAATCAATTCTCCCTTTAGCTTTTGCTATAATATAATATATAATTTCAGTCCATGTCCGTATGAGAACTTCCAATGGACCGTGTATAGGGGTCGGCCAACAACCACTGTTGCCGGTGCCCTCATAATGCTACTTTAATAGCCGTATAGTGAAGTGGGCTGAGCATTAGGCCAATTGCCCAGTCTTCCACTCCCAATTTATCTGGGGTTACCCCTCAGTTTCGTTTTCAAAGTTGGCTGACTAACCATACTTCTATTTTTAGCCAGTTCCAGGAATTCCGAGCAACATTGTGTCGGTGCGGGATGGGTTGTTTCCCCTCTCGGTATGAGACGGAGAGTTGCCATGGTAACTGGTTTTATGGAAGACTGTGTGTGAGAAGGTGCTGACCTATCCACTATGTCTACCTTATTATTTTTATTTTCAGGCCTACGTCCGCCCCAATGCGTTTCTAGGTCCTGTTGAATTTCCCCACGTGTGGAGATCCCCTTGCTACATGTGGCACAGACAGTCACATACTGAAATATGTCTTCAGCAATACCTGGCCGGTAATATTTCACATTTGGTACCAATTTTCCCATGTCCACCGTCTGATATAACATGTGCTATTTCCATAACTTTTTCCCTGTAACATGATGGTACTACTAACTGTCCATACCCATTCTGTCCTGCTCCAGCTTTCCTGTAGAGCAAACCATCCTTTAAATAAAACTGTTCTTTCGTAGGGGTGTTATGGCTTTTTGGCACTTTGCCAAAGCAAGGTTTTAATGAGCTATCTTCAGCTTGGGCCTTTTTCATGTTTCTCGGATGAATATTTAGTGGTATTCCCTCCTCCTTCCTAGGGGCTGACCTGACCTGGAGTGTTGCCATGATCACAGGTTTTATTGGGTTCCCTAGGAAAACATATCTTCTTCCTAACACCAGCAGGTAATTAGGATCATCACACTGCTGCACTGATCACTCCTTCCACATAGCAAGTTCTGACATGTATCCTTGCTATAGGAAGAGTCATGGTGGCTGTTACTTTTAATGCCCCTTGTATCTCCACTTTTTCTGTGGAATATTGTTCAGGGTGCACCAAGAATGCACTCACAACTGAGTCATATTTCAATCCGGAATCATACAGACACTTTATCTTAGTGCCGTTACATATTACTTCTTCACAGATGGGGGATGATGGAGATCTACCTGACTTGCTCTCGGTTCCTTCCTGCCCTTTCCCACTGTTATCATACATGCAGCGTGATATGGAGGGACTTTCTTACCACATTCCAGTGTATTGTGTTGTTCATTTTACATATTTTACACCACCTATCACCCTGTCTGTAGGGTCTTTTATCTTGTACCTGAGGGTTCCTGTCTCTATGCTCCCATTTAGGTTTGTCATAGTCTTGTTTGTATCTGTGTTGTTGGTCTCTATTATCAGACTCATCCTGGTTTTGGGGTGGCCTACTATTTTCTCATTGCTTCTTTTTAATTCTTGCTCTTTCTGAGCTGCTTGATATCTCTCAGCAACTGTTAAAATCTCCCCCAATCTCTCTGCACCTTGTTCCATAAGAAATTTTCTCATGTCTGGAGGCATAGACTCTCTCACTTGTTCCATCACGACCATTTCTTTTAGGTCTTGACACTTTCCAAGAGTAGTCCACTTCTCCAAGTAGGTTTCTAATCTTGCAGAGAATTGGTGGTAAGTTTCTCCAGAAAGTAGCTTGGCAGTTCTGAATTTCTTCCTATAAAATTCTGAGTTTTTCTCATATCTAACCAGCAATGCCTGCTTCAAGATTTCATAATCTTCTTGGTCCTCTCTACCAAGTTTTGTAAAAACTTCGTAAGAAGCTCCTCTCAGCCCTTGTGATAACTTAAGGCTCCATTTCTCTTTCTCTAGGCCATAGTTAGTAGCTAATCTCTCGTACCTACTTAGATACGACTCGATATCATCTTCTTTCTCCACAAATGGGTCCAAGTAAAAGTTCATGGCTCCATTTGAGGCACATTGACTTGCACTAATGTCAGAGGTGGTTGGGCTACTACCATTTCCTGTAACATGTCCTTGAAGTTCAAGCTCTTTCAACCTCAATTAATGTTCCCTTTGCAACCTCTTTTCCTCAGCCTCCCTTTCAGCAACCTGTCTTCTTTCCTCAGCCTCTAGTTTCTTAGCTTCAACTTCTATCTGTATTCTTTTAGCTTCAGCTTCTATTTGTAATTTCTTAGCTTCCTTATCAGCTTCTATCTGTTTAGCCTTCCTATCAGCTTCTAGTTGTAATCTCTTAGCTTCCTTATTAGCTTCTATCTGTTTAGCCTCCCTATCAGCTTCTAGTTGTAATCTCTTAGCTTCAGCTTCTATTTGTAATCTCCTTTCTGTTTCCAACTTCTTATCTTCTTTCTATATACTTGTCACATTCAGTAGTGACATATTGAATAAGAGCCTCCCCACTTAACCCTGGGAGCCGCGGTAGCATAATGGTTAGTGCACTGGCTTCCTAGCGCAGTGGTCTATGGTTCGATCCCCAGATGAAGTGGGAATATTTTTAAGCCGCAAACGGCTCCTGGGTCGACCCAGCCCCAAATGGGTACCAGAGCTACTTCTGGGAAGGTTAAGGCAGCCGGCGTGATGCCGACCACCTCACCCCAAGTGTGCCGACGGTCAAGATAATATGGGCCTAACACCATATTCCCAATATGCCTCAATGGGCGTGTAACGGGTTCCTTTCCTTTTTACTTAACACAAACTCTTTTGCCGCCTGCACTGTAGCAGACCTAAACTTTGCCAAGTCTGCCATACTAATAGTTGCAGATACTCAAACACTACTATCAACAGACCAAACACACACTTAATTAATATAAGACTAATTAATTACAAGACCACTGTCAACGTATCCAGTCACCAAAATTTTGTTTAGTACTCAATAGTACTTCACTATGCTTTATTTAGCTAAAGTTTATTCTAACTTTTATTTTATTTTTAATTTTTACTCCTACTGCTAGCTCAGAGGATGTAAGTAACTATTAAAAGACTGAATGTCTCAAAGAAAAGACCACAGGGTAGTAAATGAAATCCCGGATGAGCCCCCAGATGTCGCGAGACGTTCAGATGTTATTGAAAATAAGAAGATATCCTGGACATAGTGTATCAGATGATACTATGATAGTGCCAGATAAGAGTCTGGTCTTATCAGTAATACCCCCTTCTCTGAAAAAGTAAGCGTGTATAGATAACAAAGGAAGGGTCAAGCTGTGTAAGTTCCCAGAGAAGATGGTGATGTAGTACTCTGAAACCCTATCTGCTACCTTTCCTGATCCACCTCTGTGATTATGGTAGATAATATTGTTTCTGACTCTGCTAGGGGAAATTATTTAATTAAAATTTACCAACATTGAATAAAAACTTAACTTAAAGAATTTAAGTAAGTCTGCTGGTAAATATTTACAATTTATTTATACATGTACTCTTTTCTGTCTGAAAAGTTTTTTTTTTAAATCAAATATTTTACAAAAGTAAATAAATAAGAACAGTTCAACAAGTGTCTTTCACTTGTGTTAAGATGTCTCTCATTTTGTAGACAGTTTAGCTTGCTTGTTCTTTCACTGAAGAATTACTAGTGTTATTCTTCTTCTTCTTCCGTCCTTAGCCACCGACCGTCAAAGCAGTCAGTGGCCATTACGCCTAGTGGCGTCTTAGGGCAACAGCAGATAGGTTTTCTTTGCCATTGTTTCCCATCACGCCTATTGGCGTCTTTAGGGCAATGGCAAATCAATCCATTTGCTGTTGTTTCCGTAATCGAAGTGACTGGCAAACGGGTGATCAGCCCGTTGGTACTAGTGTTATTAGTACAATTTAATTGAAGCTCTATACTGTTCTGTTCATCACGAACTGGATGCGTTTATTTTGGTGAACAGGCATACGCTACACAGTTGCCTTGTGAGCAACTTAACTGAGTCACTGCAGATGGCTCTCTCTGATGCTGTAGAGAATCTTCAGATGAAAACCTTCCAACTGTTACACACGATGTGGCTGGCCCTCTACCATAGACTGGCACTGCATTCGTTGCACTTTCAGTAAAAGAAGCCTCTTCTTATTTGTTGCAGGCTTTAAGTTAAAGGATTAAACGGGTAGAGTAACATCGCTAATATTGTGTTGGTACCCTCTTTCAAGTGGTACTTCTTCCAAAATGCTGTAGTAAAATTCTGAAGTTAATCAGGTTACATAGATTGGGCCTTGCCATCTTTATTTTCCCAGCGGTAGTAAACACAGGACCAAGAAAGCGTTTTCATTGGTTAGTGTATCATATCTTTCTACAATGTATGGCGCGCGGTATGGTCAGAATTATTTGGAATTCATGATGTGAGGCAGACGTCATTTCACGACATCACTGATCAGTTGTCGCTCAGAATTTTGGATAATCTAATCTCGTTATTCTGGAACTATTGTGGAAATGTATTATTAGCAATTCGTGGGGATTGTTTCATTTCTGATCTGTGGTAATAGAAATTAGCATTTACGTGATTTAATGTGTTAAGTTTACCATTATAATTCACTGTGATTTCTAGCGTTAAAACTAGCGAAATAAATAACTATTTTTCTTTGCCAGAAGATACGGTAGTTGACTGATTAAGTGTTAAGCGTGACTATAGTGACCGAATAGGATTCACGTTTATTTCATTTTGTGTTTTATAGTAAGTGACTATTGTTATACCTTATGACTAAACTAACAGGCGCCGACAATAAAATAACTATTAACGACAGACGATATTTGTAAGTGCGCGTAGGGGTAATTAAAACAATAGTTGACAGTGTGAGCTGATCGTTAACGCGCAGATGGGGCGGGAAGGTGCATGCCTTGGTCCGAACCTGAAAGCGCAGCGCGGGCGAAAAGCTGACCGTATAGTTGTAAATAAAGTCACCGTGTGCCTTTTAACTTTAAGCAGGACTGCCGGAGAGGGAAAGAGATCGTCTCGTCCCCGTCCGTGCACATATAGAATAGTTGCATTTCTTTTTCATAATGTCTTGTTTATTTCTCGCAGACCTGACAGAGCGGCCAGCGGTTTTTTTTCCTTTATTATTGTCTCCAGTTACTGATGGGATTTATGTTGTCTTCTTTGTGGCTTACGAGTCCAAAGTCCATGTTGTGAACAGGACTGGCTAAAAGACAAATAAAACATTTATCTATTAAGTTTAACTGGACTATCAATTCCCAGATATATTTTTCCAATTTTATCAGCCCACGGGAGTGGTAAATGCAATAATAGCAACATCTAACTTTTGACAGACGCAGCACTGGATTTATTCAGAAAGTTGTGCTGCTTCAAAATCGGCACTCACCACAGAGCCAGCCGATAGGATTTACCAAATCAATTACTTACCATCATCAGTAACAATTTTTAGCAACTAGCTGTGTCCAAATACCAGAAGTACTTGGTTTCCCATTCTTTGCTGTGAACACTAGATCTCGATTTTTTCTACCATTAACTATTCGAGGTGACACTATCGATCCAGGATTACCTCACCAAACTTGGCGTCCACCTTATAAAGTTATTGTCAAGGCTGGACTGGGGCAAAATTTGGCACTGAATCCTGACATTATCAATATCGATAAATATATTCAGGATAACTGTACATTCCAGGAAATATCACCAAGATTAGGTAAGGAGAGAGAGAGAGCGTGGCCACGTATGTCAGAGAGAGAGATTGGATATTTTCTTGTTACGGTAGCTTGTACCAAACTAGTTATTTTGCTTTAACAATTGTTTACTTTACGGAAGTAGCGCGTATTATGAACTTCCTTTCTTTACTGTCTATACTGTACCCTATTGCTAACCTTTTGACCTTTGGGGTTATTGACTTGGGGTGTTCTAATCTTCTCAAGGAGGGGAAGGCATGGGTATTCTGTTAATTCTCTATATGTAATTTTGATTTATTTGATTCTTTTAGATATTCGATTTTGTAAAGTTTAATGATAATAAACAACAAAAGAACTAAACTTTGTGTGTTGGTCAGACCCATTCCCAAATTTGCCCATAGTTTTTTTCACGTTTTTGTGTCTTGTTGTCACATAGCTATGTGTGTGTGCGTGTATAGTAAACTTATATTTCTCAATATAAGGGGGTGCAAGGTTGTCTGATACTAAATTATAGTCGTACAGATAGGCTGGACTGTAGAAACTACTCAGTCCAGAGACAGATCGTCTCCTTAACTATTCACTCGTGAAAATCAATTTCTTACACCTTACTTCTCACGTATTATCACCATCTCCTATACTCAGGCGGGACCTTACAAAACTTTAAAACCTATCTAAGCACGACAGGTACTGAATCCTGGAGAGTAACTTAAGAGAAAATGCCCAAACTGTCCTGTGTCCACACAACCTGCAAACGGAAAATTCTTCGAATTTTCTGGCCGCACACCATCACCAACCAAAAACTGCTAACTCGGAGCCACCAAGAAAACATGCACACCATCATAGCGGGTAGACACTGGAAATGGGTTGGCCACATCCTCAGTAGAGACCCTGGCACCATCACTAGAACTGCCATGATATGGACTCCAGAAGGAAAGCGAAAGCGAAACCGGCCAAAAGCCACCTGGCGGAGAACAGTGGAGGCAGAGATGCAAAGCATGAACCAGAATTGGGGCACAACACAAAGGATGGCTGCCGACCGAGCAAAGTTGAGACAGATTGTTGCTACCCTACAAGACGCCAGCAGGCGTGTTGATCACTGATTGCTTTATCAGTCAGCGGTCAAGGACCAAAGTTGAGACAGATTGTTGCTACCCTACAAGACGCCAGCAGGCGTGTTGGTCACTGATTGCTTTATCAGTCAGCGGTCAAGGACCAAGAAAGAAGGAGAAGAAAAAAAACCTTGAGAAGAAAACTGGAGACAAATATGAAAGAGATAAAGAAGAGAAGAAATGATCTTGAAGGAATGGCACCGGACAGTCAAGTAGTGGATGTGTTTTTGTTGAGGACTTCTCTACCACAGTGTGACATATTAATAGTTACATACAAATACTTTAATCTATAAGCCTATAGTCACTGTGTAGCTGATTCACTGAATGGGCAAAAGCATACCATGATTAGCATGTACCTCGTATCATTACTTATCCTTCAACGTGAAACATGGTGCTGCAACCACTGCTCACAACCTGTTTGTATTGGGAATCGTCTTCTTAACCTCTAACAGTGACATCACGGCTGCTTTGGCTTCTTCGAGTACCATTCTTCAACAGGTTCTCTGTGGTTTCCTTCTTCTTCTCTTCTCCTGTGGCTTCCATTCAAGGACGTGTCTGGTTTTACTGGTTCGCTGCTTCTGAGGATGTTTTCTCTTGATCTCCACTTTCTCGCTTTTATCTCCAGCATTATTGGTTGTTGTAGGGATCTTTTTCACAAGTGAGTCTGTTATTACATCCGGCCATTTAATATCATTACAGATTATTACTATTATTATGTTTTTCTTATTCGCTCCTTATGGAGTATGAGGGTCACATCTGCAGCTGGTTTCCTCACAGGAAGCTTGCACCAAAGCATTCATGCTCTCTGTAGCGTAAGGTTTTTTTTTGTTGTGTGATGATAGTGCCGGAGAAGAAATAGAATAATACTACTCTCCAGAATGTGTGAGGTCCCAGTGACAGAGAAGTACACTGATATCACTCGATAGTCACGGCTGTGAAAGTATCTGAACTGAACAGAACAGTCAGACCTTACTGCACCACCCAGCTGTGTGACCCCAAGTGATAATAATTCAACAAAACTCAACTTTAACTTTAGTAAATGAATAAAGCTGTTGAATACAATTAATATATCCTCTTTATTTACTTCTATCTAATTTTGTAATGAATAGTGGGTGTTGGAAGATGGTGTTCAATGGATAATTATATTTACAGCTGATGATTGTACATTTTTATATATATATATATATATATATATATATATATATATATATATATATATATATATATATATATATATATATATATATATATATATATATATATATATATATATATATATATATATATATATATATATATATATATATATATATATATATATATATATATATATATATATATATATATATATATATATATATATATATCACTTAATAAAATATAAGTTTGGATTTTCCAATTGAATTACACTAAAATTTTTCCACACACAAGTTTTGGCACTAGTCTTCAACTATCCTGGACTTTAGTGACTTTTATCATCATAGACTATCGTTCTTGACTGCTCACAGAATCACCGGAATGAGTTTTTCTATACTCATCTTTTGCTAAACAATGTCCTGTCAATGGTGTGACACACCACACAGTTGCTGACAGTCTGTTCCTTTAGCTCACCCAATGACTGAGGGGGACTAAGGTCTGGTACAGATTCAATCACTGTGCTCCTTGAGAATATAGGCAGCGGGATTGACTGACTTTAGCTCAAGACTCGAATATGAACCTGGAACAAGGAGTAATATGTGGCTATTCTGTGGTATGGAGCACACATATTCCTTACTGTTTATGAGACGAATTTGTCTCAGTGTATGCGTATTGGATGAATGATACATGGTTCAGTACAAGTTCAGGTATAGTATTAGTATGATAGACAAGTGTCTACCTGTGGAACATGTCAAATAATAATATACATAAATAAATCAAATAATATGATCACATGGGTATGATGCACCCTTTGCCTTCCCCCTATACCTCCCACGTCAGTGATGTACATACTGGTAAGTTATAATATCCCAGACAAGGATTAGCATGGTTATATAGCCCTGACAAGGACTGGTTAGGTTAGCCCTGACAAGGACTGATTAGGTTATATTGGTTGGTTTCAATCTTCATCCAGCATACCCGTATAAACAAATATTTGGCCTGACAGACTCAGTTTCAACAAAACCTGAAATAAAATGATATTATTCACAACAAATAGCTTTAGTACGCCTTCATACACTCTAGAATCGATATAAGCTCAGTGTAGGACTGGTTTGTAGTCAAGTATGCCTGCACTGCACCCAGATAGGACAGTATTAGTTTGGCAGCTACTTTTCTCCTCAATCTCTCACTCTGGCGGATTTTGTGTTAGTGTGTGATTTTAAATGTTGTTGTTGTTTTGAAGAGGTGATGGGTGGAGAGCGGGCACTTAACAGCTGACCGTTATTGCCTCTTCTCGTTCCATCTTGGTCTAACCTGTTCAACCTGAAAATTGGTTATAATTGGGGTATTTAGTGTCATTTTATTTACTAATTTTGTATTAAGTTTAAATAACTATTGTCTTTTGCAGTTGCTGGTTTTAATTTATATTAGTATTTGTCATTTTATTTTCAGTTTTGTATTGTATATAGATAACTATTGTCCTTTGCACTTCGTTTTAATTTGTGTTAATGTTTTTTTTTTTAAATCTCGTTGCCTTTCCTTGTCCTATGAGTAGTTTATGGGTTGCTAATTTTTCTGGTTTTTTTTTAATGATTTGTTAGTTTTTGTTGCTTAATTTCTATTTGGTTGAATGTCTTTTTTGAAGTATCATTTTTGTTATTGTTGTTTGATATTGCCACTGTTACTAACCTTATATGTTTTCCTTTGTTTTATGTATATATCGTTTAAGGATTGATTGGGCTTCCCCTGGGGCATCTATACTTAACACCTTATCCCCTGTCATGTCTATATTGTTATTTCTAAAGTATGTTTTTAATTCAAGCCTCTGTTGATCATATTTTATACAGTGGATCAGGCAGTCTATGTCATTTTCTTCCTGACATTCTTGGCAGTGTGGTTCCTCTATCATGAAGTATGCTGCACCGAGACGGAGACGCCACAGCTTTTTGTTCGAGGGTACCTTTAGTTCTTCTCTGACCTGGCATGTCCTTGTTGGTTCTTTCAGCAGTTTGAACGCATGTCTGCCTTTTCTACTGTTCTTCCATGTTGTCTTCCATTCCTCGTTTATAGTTAGCTTCACGTGGCTCTTTATCTCCGACCTTCCCAGTCCTGCTCTTATATTGTTTTTACTTATCCTTCCATTCTTGGCGTTCTGGTCTGCCAACTCGTTTCCAGCTATACCTATGTGTGCTGGAACCCACACTAGCCTCACACTACATTCTCTTTTCCCTAGTGATGTATTAATTGCTAGAATTTCTTCCTTTATGTCTGGCCGGCTACATTTACCTGGGTGTTCTAGTGCTTGTAGTGATGATAGTGAGTCTGTAAATATCATAACAGCTTCTGGTGGGTTATCTTCGATTATTTCTAAACTTTTTAGAATTGCTACCATCTCTGCGGTAAAAATCGAAGCCCCTTCAGTTACACTGTAGCTCTTTTTTTATTCCCCACTGTGGTATTACAACTCCTGCACCTAGTTGCCCACTATCACCCTTGGATCCATCAGTGTAGACAGCCAGACTTTGTTTTGTTAGTTGATCTTTGAACTTTCTACTTATCATTTTGGCTTCCTTATCTTCTATGTTTTGTTTGATCTTTTCAGTACGTGAGTAGTCTATGATTGGTGTTTTTAGTTCCCAGGGTGGTATTTTGCTTCTATATTTATTACTGTTTTCTATTGTGTTTGACAGTTCTTTGAACTGCGTTAGATCTTCTATAGTTCTCCACCCTGTTGGATATATATCTTTATTTAGGGGGACGTCCCATACACTTGGTTGGTTTTTGATAAATCCTTTATGTGCTGGGTGGGTCACTTCTTGTGCTACTTTACTCCAATAATTTAATCTTAGTTCTTTCCGTCTTAGACCAAGGGGCGGTATGCCAAGAGCTACTTCTAGTGCTTCGACTGGTGTTGATATAAATGCACCTGTAATGGTTCTCATGGCTGCATTTTGAATTCTGTCTAGTTTCGCTTTGTTAGAAGCTGCAGCTGAGTCATAGACTATGCTGGCATAATCCAGTTTCCCCTGATGAAAGACTTGTAGAACATAAGCATTATTTTATTGCTGGCCCCCCATCCATTACCTTTTACTATCCTTAGTATATTTAGGGGTCCCCTACAGTTTTCTACTAAATTGTCTATATGTTTATTCCAATATAGTTGTTTATCTGAAGTTATGCCCAGAAATCTTGTTGTTGAGGAGGTACATATGTTCTGTCCTTTAATGGTTATATTGATTTTGTTATTTTTCTTTAAATTTCCTTTGCTGAATATAATACCTACTGTTTTGTTTACATTAATTTGGAAGCCCCAACTTTTCATCCACTCTGAAACTTTGTCTATTTGATTTTGAAGTTTTTTGTAAACATGGTCCAAGTTTTTTCCAGATCGCCAAATGGCACAGTCATCTGCAAATTGTGATACTGCATTCTTAATGTCGTTAAATTCATCTGCTAAATCATTTACAGCTATAGTGAAAATTGAAGGTGAAATCACTGATCCCTGAGGAATCCCATTCTGTTGTTCATATATTTCTGACTTATCATTGTTCACCTGTACAGCAAAATACCTGTCCTGTAAAACGTTTTCTAGATACCTATAGGTTTTACCAGTAAAGCCAATCTTTTTCATTTTTAAAGAGCTCAATCTCTCCAGCATTCATCAT
>JAMPIV010015193.1:0-344189 GCA_024509875.1 Oreohelix idahoensis
ATTGTGATATAAATTATATTAAAATTGGTGTTGGGGTTGGTAATTGGTGAAGATGGGCCTTGCTTGTATTTTTGGTTATTATATATGGGGTGAAGTGTTTAATACTAAGTGGTATGTTTGAGAATTTATAGGTGAGGTTGTGTGGTGATGTTTATGTAGAAACCAAATTAAATAAACACACTACCATATAAAAATAATACGACTTCGTCGGTTGTTAATAATTAAAGTGTATACTTAAGGCCCTCAATGGATCATGGGTGGGGGTTCAATTTAAACAAGGTTTAATGTAACCAAGGTTGTTTAGATTGGGTTAGAGTGTACAGTGGGTCAATTATTTGAAGGTAATGTATAAGATTTTTAAGATGTTTAGCCATGAAGTGGGTGGGGGATGTAATATTTGAAGGAGATTGAAAAGTGAGAGGGGTGTCCTGGATGGAGTTAGTTTTTGTTTGGTGGTGGCGATGTTATGTTTTTATGTGGATTGGTTGGGTTGGGTGTTGGTGTAGACGTTTGAGCCTCACCACTGGGGCCTGTTCTTCTTCACAATGTTTACTGTGTTAAAAGCAACCCCCCCCCCCCCCTCAACAGTTATGACATCTCTCACGACGATACAATCGAAGTATTCGAACTCCCTTGTGCTATTTGAAGTGAGTCCAGATACAGTTAGCAATTGATTAATCTCTAGCACTTCATTCTTCATGTGACTGATTATTGCACCAAAATTGATTAAGGTAGATTATGGCCATAGGAATGTAACTTGGTGGATAAGACAGAACGGCTAGTCCCCCAAGTGGAAACAGTAAGGAACCACTATTGCCTTGCTACCAAGCAGCAATGGGAAACCGTGCGTACAATATCATTATACCAACATCAGTCCGACAAAGGTACGGCGATTATCGCGCTGCGCATACAAGCGTGTATATAAGACCATTGAAAAAATGGTCTGGCAATGGACTGCAACTAATGGCAGAGGAAAATCTCTGTCTCTCAGTTCCCACAAAATACTAGGCAGGATAATTATACAGACAGAGAATTTCAAAGGCAGTAGACCACAAACTGAGGAAAGAACAAGCAGGATTTAGAAAGAACAGAAGATTTGTAGATCATATATTTACCCTCAGGAACATTAAAGAGCAGTGCTCAGAATGGCAAAGACAGTTGTACATTAATTTCGTTGATTTTGAAAGGGCTTTTGACAGTATACATAGGGACAGTTTATGGAAAATACTGAGGGCTTATGGAATTCCAAGCTGCACAGTGTCAATCATAAAAAGCCTTTATGCCATCTTTACGTGTAGCATTGGGCAGAGCAACCTAACCTTTGAAGTGAAGACAGGAGTACGACAGGGATGCCCCTTATTAACCACTCTATTTTTAACAGTCATAGACTGGGTGATGCACCAGACAACAGAGGGCAGTCCAAGAGGAATAAGATGGACTACATTTTCTACATTGGAAGATCTGGAATATGCAGATGACATTGCACTGCTAGCACATTCACATCAACACATTCAGGAAAAAACGGATAGACTTAATAAGTATAGCCAGCAGGTGGGCTTGAACATCAACCTAAAGAAGACAGAGGTCATGACGCTCAATATGAGCAACCCTGAGCCCATATCAGTAAGGAATCAGCAACTGGAACAGACATATGCCTTCACATACCTAGGATGCATAGTAACACCAGACGTCGGAGCAAGCAAAGACATCAACAACAGAATGAACAAAGCAAGAACAGTCTTATTTAGTCTAAACAACATCTGGAAGTCTTCTCAGTACAGCACAAGCACAAAATTAGGATTATATCAGAGCTGAGTGCTTTCTGTGTTTCTCTATGACGCGGAGAGCTGGAGATTCACAGAGAAGGAAATGTCGAAATTGTCCTCTTTTCACACAACATGCCTAAGAAAAATTATCCGAATCTTTTGGCCGAATACCATCACCAACCAAAATCTGCTTTTTCGGAGTCAGCAAGATGACATGCACACCATCATAGCTGGCAGACGCTGGAGCTGGGTTGGCCATGTCCTCAGAAGAGACCCCGATGCCATCACAAGAACAGCTATGCTATGGACACCTGAAGGAAAACGAAAGAGAGGCCGACCAAAAACAACTTGGCGGAGGACGGTGGAGGCTGAGATGCAAAGAATGAACCAGAGTTGGGGCACTGTACGAAGGATGGCCGCCGACCGAGCAAAGTGGAATCAATTTGTTGTTGCCCTACAAGACGCCACCAGGCGTAATGGCCACTGACTGCTCTGACGGTCGGCGGCTAAGGATCAAAGAAGAAAAAGAAGTGCAGTAATAATAATTGCGGTACTATAATAACATACTAAGCTTTCCAGTAATTTTTAACATGATTATCTCCTAAAATAAAATTACTTAACTCTAAATAGAACGTACACAATCTAGTACTAGTGAAGTGTGACGATGAAACTCAGCTGACCCTGAAGTGTTAGATGATATGGTAGAACCCTCGTAGCATCAGTACCCCCGAATATTGTTGTAATTTTATCGTCAACGGGAATTCTTCCACCTGGGCTCATTAGCATGCACTATAGAGAACGTGGAACTCCACCTGGGCTCATTAATATGAATCAGAGCAGAGTGGACTCGCCACCACGTTTGCTAATTAATATGGAGACAGTTTATGTTCTGCGCATTCTGGACATTGCTTTGTCTAAAGGGGAGGTTAAACCACGACTACCGCAATCACTAGAGCGATTATAAGCCGTTATTTCCCTACCTTGCCTGTCCCCCATGCCTAGTAGGGCAGTGCCAGAATCAAACGAGTTAAGCGGGATACGATCAAATGCAGTAGTGGTCCCCACAAAACGGACGGAGCAAGTTCTCGTCGTCAGGTAACACGACAGTGTGAACCAGAGGAGAGCGCTGGAATCGCTCGAAAAGACGGAACGAACGGGAAAGACGAAGCGGCAAGAGAATTGAATAATCACGGGGACGGGCGGCGTAGAATCTCGAATTTTCCCTGAGTTCTTAAAAAGTGTGAAATTCTAACATGTCCCCCCGATGTGTCATTCCATTTCATATATATAGAGACCCAGAAGAATGCAATTTTATCACTCGTTTGCCAGAGATTTACAGAAGCACTAGCTATAGTAAAATCTTGTTAGATTTCCCCTGGATTTTTGGCTATATTGCAGTGAATTCTATTCTGTGCTAAACGGTATAATATATATTTGTTTCTAGTGATCAGTGGTCTAGTTCATTCATTTTTTATTTCACTGGATTCTGTGTTAATTTAAATCTATTAAATTAAACCTATCTCAAAAGTTTCCAGTTGAAAATTTAATGATATATCTATTCATCATCATCTCAACCCGTAACCCGTCATGGGTCGTAGGGGTGCCATGGTGGAAGCATCAGCAGACAGGGTCTTCCACTGCTCTCTATCCTCAGCTAAGCGTACAAGTGTGGAAAAACCGTGTCCTGCCCATTCCTTGATGTTATCAGCCCAGGATTTTCTTTGCCTTCCTCTTCTCCGTTTACCATCGACTGTTCCCTGGAGGATCGTTTTCGAAAGGGAGGCATGCCAAGTTACATGCCCAAACCAGGCAAGCTTTCGACGTTTCACTATTGACAAAAGTGGTTCTTGGTGGCCTGCATAGGTGTTTATCTTCTCTCTAACATAGACATTTGTTTTGTGCTCTTTATAGCAAATGCGCAAAATTCTTCTATAACATTTATGCTCGAAAGCCTGAATCCTTCGCTCCGTAACTGCAGTCAGTGTCCAGCCCTCACACCCATACAAGAGAATAGATAATACAAGTGATTTGTATAATTTGATCTTCACAGGAAACTGATGTTACTTTTCCAGATCACATTCAACCTTGTCATGGCAGCTGAGGCCATCTCAAGTCTTGTCTTGATTTCTTTACTTGATCTTCCATCACTACATATAGTGGACCCGAGATATTTAAAGGTGTTAACTTCTTCTAACGTTTGCCCATTTAACGTAATGTTGGTCGGAACATGTTTCTTATGGCTATTCACCAATATCTTGCTTTTTTCTATATTAATTTCCATCCCATATGTTCTTGTTACTTTCTCCAGTCCAGAGGTAAGGTCTTGAAGTTCTGATTCTGTTCCAGCTATCACATCGATATCATCAGCAAAACGTAGATTGCAAAGAGGTCGGCCTCCAATCGATATGGTTGTTTTATAATCGTAGAGAGCCTCCTGCATAATATGTTCTAGATATATATTAAAGAGCACTGGTGACAGGATACATCCCTGGCGAACTCCTACAGTTGTTTTGAAAAATTCTCCAATGTCGTTGCTAGCAAAAACAACATTGCTTGCGTCCTTGTATAGTGCTTCAATGATATCTATGATGTTGGTATCAAAATTGAATTTTCTCATTATTTGCCATAAGCCTTCATGATATTATTACTGAGTTGACTTTCCATCATATCTATTACATTATTCAAAAAGATAATAGATGCGTAAATGCCTAAATCAACTTTTAAAGTCGCGAAGGAATTTATAACTAATTAATTAAGTTAAGTTCTATATATAGATGTGTGTTTTAACCATTAGACTCGCGAAGTGTTTTCTTAATATATATAATTAAACACGCGAGTGTATATAATAGTCTTAACGGTAAATTTATCGCGCTTTAGAATGTTATTTGATTTTCCGGTATGAATTACATGTTTTCTATCTTTCATATAGGGTGATCATAACCTTTGCGTCCCAGCAAAAAAACATTGTATAGAGTCCTCCAGACTCGGTTCTTAAAACCCTCCAGAATTTGATGAGACTGTTTAAATTTTAATCTTGTGGCGTTCCTGTTGGGATTCCGCTATCTAAAATTTCCAGAAACAAAGCAAACCCAAGAACAATTTTACACGCCATCAATTAAATTAAGATTGACTGGAGAAGAACATTGCCAGAGCTATATTGGTATTATTTTACTGCTCTACTGCGAAAGAAAATAGAAATCTTCCGAACGCTGACTGTGCATATTTTCTTCACTGGATTTTAAAACCCTTGAAGTAAACCATACCTCACCGGTCAGCTGTTGCCATCACGCATTAAGAAGTTTTACCATCAGCGGCGAAATCAATGAGACCACCCCATTTTCACCACCTGTATCTGTGACCGTGCCATCCCATAGAACTTTCCTTTTAACATAACAAAAACAAAGAACTCTTAGGCTTCACCCTCCAGCGATTTTGGGACTGTACTAACGCATAAATCTGATAATCTGGGGCTGGACACAGAAGGAAAAGACACTACCTATGTTGAGTGTTTAATTGACGTTTGTGTATTTTCTATGGAGTGCCAGATTCTACGATCGGTAAGTGTGTGTGAGAAAATGAGTGTTGGCCATCACGAGCGTGCGTGAATGACATGAGATTTATTTTGCAACCATTTTTAATTTGCCTACCTGGTAAATACTTTTACCGTATTCCCTGTATTGTTCCTTTAAGTCAGATTTTTAAACTCTGTTTTTTTTTCCCCCCCCCCCCCCCCCTTTTACATTTGCTTAGTAAAAGGAAAAACAATTGAGAATAACAGGATTTTTCTACCACCCATACCTAGTATTGTAACACCTCTTTTCAGAGTAATTAAATTTACTGTTGGGTTACATTATCTATTTTTTCTGATAACTACCTATCTTTGGACTGGGTTTATTTTTGTCTATTACAAGCGGGAAGGGCATATTGGATACCACTCTTCATAATCCCCCCCTCCCCCACCTTGTTATTTGTATTTTCTGTACCTATGATTTTTGCCTGTAAACAAATGATAAATGTGTGACTGATTTTAATGATAAATAAACATCATAAAAACTTTTAGTACTGTGTTGGAAGGCCCAAGCCCAAATTACCCATATTTGTTTACCATAGTTTGTATTCACGTAGCGTCCGTGTGTTTGAAACACCAAATTGGTATGAGCGCATGTGTGTTTGGAAACTGGCAAATAATTGTTAGCCAGGAGAGTTTAAGGAGTAGATTGAGAGAAAAGATTGTCGTAAAAGAGTCTGTTCTTACTCTCCCCAGCACTCTGTGAATCAACTATTTACTTCCAAAACCCTTATTATCACAGAGCCTTCACCATCATTCTTCACTCTAAACGGGACCACTATTTCTAAGACTTTTCTCAAAATAAATTTACGACAATAAATGGGTCGCTCTCCGGGATTTGGAGTCTGATCTAAAGTCTGGGTCTAACTAGATAGAGTGTGAGTGATATGTCTTTGTGAGTTAGGGAAATAATAAATAAAATAATTACACCCCCTAGACAACGCCTTTAGTATTTGGGTCGCCAAGACAACCAATACCTCCGCTAGAGCGGCATAAAGAATACAGTCCTGCCTACCCATACAAAATATACAATATAGGACTGAATCTACTTGCACTAATAATATGTAATACATATGAATTCAGGCCATAAACATTCTAAGAACGATCAATCTATTTTCTGGCTATGACAAATGATGAATGCCAAAATATAAGTATTCTGACGCCCGATCAATATCAAGGGAGATTATCCATATAATCAAACGTATAAATCAAACATGGATTATCTGTCATCTTTACAAAAGAAAGCATTTTCATACCCAATTAAATACAATAATATATTTTCCATATTAAATAGACATATCGTACATTTGTAATCTGTGCATTCAAAAATATGTATGCAACAGATTACCACACCCCCCGGGAAAAAAAATGGTACATTTTTTTTTGAAATACATCCAGGAGCACCATACAATAGGCTCACAACGCACGAATAACAATGTGCAGATGATAAGCATTCCAAACAAATGTAACGCCTAATGTAAGGAAAAGTCGTCATATAGCACGACCAATGAGAATCTATCTCATGATTCAGAGAAAATTTTTTTCTCTGAGTATAAATATCTCCAGAGAGGTGTCACCAACGCATAACACAATACTGGCAATGCCACAATTTGTACAATAGTTCATCTTAGGTATCTTAACATTATGATCACCAAATAAGAAAAAATATCAAAAACCTGCGGTGAATATACATCAATGCACCGCTAAGTAGTGATACAGACAATGTATGATATATTACATATAAGTACATACTTTAACATAGGAAAAACTGTAGTAAAGTCAGACATGTTAGAAATCTCAAGATCTGACAGTTAAGTGGAATCATGTGGGCATCTCGATAAGATATCCGCCATCACATTTTCTGAACCACGGATAGCTCGCACCGAAAAAATGAAAAGGCTGAAGAGCAATCGCGTATCGCGTTGATCTCGCACTCTTCAGATTTTTAGTCTGAATAGCTGTAAGAGCTTTCTGGTCAGTCTCCACAATAAAATGCGCGCCAAGAAGAAATCTTTGAAGTTTAAGGATTGACCAAACCATAGCCAATAATTCACGGTCTAGGACCGAGTAATTTCTCTCTGCGGCATTAAGTTTTTGAGAAATATACATCACTGGATGCAGAGTTCCAGAGTACTCTTGCATTAGTGCCGCTCCAATCCCAGTGGATGAAGCGTCACTACGAAGAATAAATGTCTTATCTTTAGTAGGTAACACCAAGATAGGTGAAGTAGAAAACATCGTTTTAACCTTATCCAAAGAGGATTGACATTCTTGAGTCCATTGGACTATATTAGGAGACCCTTTCTTTAACAAAGAAGAAAGAGGTGACATAATTGAGGACAGATTCGGAATGAATCGTCCATAAAATTGTATGAGACCTAAGAGACTTCGCACTTGCTTTTAGTCTTAGGCATAGAAATGTTAAGTATCTTACTTGTATTATGGTCTTCTGTTTTTAGGAAACCATGACCAACCCGGTGACCTAAGAAAGATATTTCGCTAAAACCAATAAATGCTTTAGATGGTTTCGCTGTCAGGTTATGCTCGCGTAAGATAGACAATAGTTCATTTATCCCATTATAGTGATCGTTCCAAGTATCACGAAAAGACAGATGTCATCAAGATACGCAATGACATCTGAGCGATGAGATAGGATTCGACGCATCATGCGTACGAATGTCGCTGGGGCATTCATAAGGCCGAAAGGCATGAAATTCCATTGGAATAGACCCCTTGGCGTCGAAAAAGCAGTAAACGGTTTGGCGTGTTCGGATAGTGGAACTTGCCAATATCCCTTAGACAAATCGAGTTTAGTAAAGAAATGAGAATTCGATAGTCTAGTAAGTAGCTCTTCAAGTAAAGGCATAGGTTCAGCATCAAATTTCGTCACTTGGTTCAATTTGCGATAATCAACGCAAAGACGTATGTTGTTGTCTTTTTTTCGCACGATAACCATCGGTGAAGAATATGCTGATGTGGATGGTTCAATTATTTCCAACTCTATCATTTCATCCAACTCTTTTTCTACCTGTGCTTGAAAATGTATCGGGATAGGATACGGTCTGACTCTTATAGGATTATGGTCAGTAAGAATAATGTCATGTTGAATGACATCAGTTTGACCAGGAATGTCAGTAAGGACATCCTGAAATTGTTCTAACATAGTAGAAACTTGTTTCTGTTCTCCTGAGATAATTCGGGAGAAATCGCAACATCTTTCCATGACTCATTAGAATGAAGCGGAATCATTGGAAAAGGGAGATTCACATCTGAGAAACTCGTTTCCTCATCCTGTATTACTGACAGTGATGAGTAATGTCCATGTGGGACTGGTGAATCGTCCGTTGCCTGGAAAACAGGTTGTAAATAATCCGGACGTTCGTGGAATTCCGTGAGCATGTTGATGTGGAAGGTCTTATGCTTCCCATCAGTATCGACAATATAGTCGACATTGGAAACTTTTGATATTACATCGTACGGACCTTTCCAAGAAATAAGGAGTCTGTTTTCTCTACAAGTAGCAGGACCAATACTTTGTCACCTGGACAGAGTTGTCGCAAGCGTCTGGTCTTATTGGCAAATTGCCTTGCCTTCTGTTTCGCAAATTCAGAAGAAGCAGTTGCCAATTTGCATGCTTCAATAATCTTGTGTCTAAGTGCAATGACATATTCATAAGAGGATTTTGTGTCATCGACAATATTATCAGCAGTTATGAGATCATGAAGTAGAGACATAGGACCTCGCGGTTTCGCGCCAAAGACAAGTTTAAAGGGAGAAAATCCTGTATGTTCATTGGCGACCTCTCTGTATGCAAAGAGAGCCGCGGGTAAAACCCTGTCCCAATCCTGAGGATGATCCTCAGTTATCTTACCTAATAGGTTTTTCAAAGTTCTGTTAAGACGCTCTACCATGCCATTGGACATAGGATGATAAATACTACTCAGAGATCTTTCTATCTTAAGAGTTGACATCACTTGAGACATGGGTATCCGATACGAGTTGGGTACCATGGTCTGACAATATTTCTCCTGGAAATCCCAGACGAGAGAATATAAGCCAAAGAGCATCTGCAATATCAGCAGTAGTTATGCTCTTCAGAGGGATAGCCTCTGGCCAACGTGTGCACATATCAACACACGTCAAGATATATTGGTGTCCTCTAGCAGACTTTGTCTTAAATGGACCAATGATGTCTATCGCCATTTTTTGAAATGGTCGAATTGGAATATCTGCAGCCTGAATAGGTGCAGCATGGCGCGGACCTTTGGATTTAACTTCCTGACATACCCTACAGGATCGACAATAGATCTGTATGTCCTTGTTCACAAACGGCCAAAAGAAAGACGCAAGAACTCTAGATTTAGTACGGGAAAAACCCATATGCCCAGCACACTGAGAATCATGAGCGTGCTGTAAGATTTTAACTCTCATATTTTTGGGCACAAGAATTTGAGAATGAATGGACTTAGCGGAGTCTTGTACCATACGTACACGTACCCCATTCTTCATCGTAATCCAAGATTTACGATTCGTGTCCTTATTCGGATCACCTTCTTTCGCTAGAGTAAAGAATTTCTTTAGAGTAGGATCATCTTCCTGCTGTTTTATAAAGGAATCATGCGAAATCTCCAAGGGATTACCTTGGTTCTGGTCATCATTATCTCCAGAAAGCGAAGATTGCGGCATGTTTAGAGCTTGAGCTCTAGTGACTACAGCATTTGCAGTATGCATATTATCACTTTCCCACTCGGCAATTTGTTGTGGAGTGCATTCTTTCGCACCATGAATGCGACCGACGATAAGATCAGCGATCGGATTCGGCAGAAGACATGCGTGCACATCTCATGTAAAGAAGGGAGTAGAAATGTTGATAATAGCAGTGGAGTACTTCTCCAATGTGCCACCAAATGTTATGCATTTGATTATTTTGCCAGTGGCTCGAGAAGGATCTATAAGTGACTGCCTCACCCCAATGGTGGTGCACCCGGAATCAAAGAGAATTGAGACCGGAGTACCATCTACTAAACCATTATTTAATTTAAGAACCCCTCTTCCATCATGCGCGACTGACGCAGGGAGAGCAGGAAGAGGATGACCACAGCTTAAAGTCGAAACTGTGGTTGGCTCGAATAATGTTTTGCATTGGGAACACTGAAATGCTCTGTCAAAATCGAAAGCAGAACATCCCACATTATTAGAGTCTTTCTTATCATTGGTTTGCTTACCGGCTTCATGAAACTCTTGTTGTGCAGAGTTAGCCTGGTAATGAGATTTACCATGTCTTTTGTGTTGTGATCTACCTCGATTATTGTTGCCTCTGTAATTATTATTCCCTCTGTTATAACCCCTGTTTAGGTTTGAGTCATAATGTTCATCATTATAATCATCGTGCTCATTATAGTGAGAATCCCTGTAGGATTGATCCCGTTGTGTCCAAGAAGGAACACCCTGGTAATTTCTATTATTACTTCCTCTACGGAAATTTCTATAGTTATGGTTACCCCTGTATCGAGGACTGTCAACCCGTTTCCAGAATTTAGAAGAGGAACCCTGATTTGGTTGGTTACCTTGGTTTTGATGATTACGCCAATTAACCCTTTTGTCAAATTTATTTTGAGCTCCCTGAAAGTTGTGTGGGTACTTGGGATTGTATTGTGTTGCTGAAGCAACCGGCATACCCTCTTTAATCTTAGTGTTGCTAAGAGTTACGTCCGGGTGTGCCGTAACGTATTGGTCACAATATTCTTGCATTTGTTTTAGTGTTTGTGGCTTACGCTCGTGTAGAAATTCAAGGAAATGTTTATTGATAGCAGACATCACCTTGTCTCTGAGTACCAAAGCCATAAGAGCTTCATATGTTTTCTCTATTTTGGATAATTCAATCCATCGTTGAAATGTAAGACGTATTTTCGCAATGAATTCTGAGAATTCAACCCCCGTCTCAGGTACCATTCTTTTAAACAACATGCGATAACCTTCCTCTGGTAACTGAAACTTCTTAATCAAGGCTGCCCTAATAACATCATAATTATCCTTGTCAGCCTCTTCAACCAAACATAGACTAGTGAGAGAATCGCCTGTTAGATTCTCAGATAATTGGTTAACATATTGCGATTTATCAACATTATGAGCCCGACAAGCACGTTCAAACCTCTGAAGCCAGAATGTTATATCATCATTGGCAGAATTGAATGTTGGTACCTTAACTTTGTAAGTAAAGGGTTTACTATTACCACCAGGTGCCTGATTAACATTACTCATACTTGTCAATTTCAATTTCTCTAATTCAAACTCATGTTCTCTTATTGCTTTTCTCTCTTCAGCTTCTCTGTCTAATCTTTTCTGTTCAGTTTCTCTGTCTATTCTTTTTTTGTTCAGCCTCAAATCTCCTTTCTTCTACCTGCATCTGCAATTTCTTTTGTTCAGCTTCAAATATTTTATTTTCAGCAGCAGCTTCTCTGTCTAATCTTTTTTGTTCAGCAGCAGCAGCAGCAGCTTCTAATCTTTTTTCTTCTTTTTGAAGCTTTCTCTCCTCTGCAGCAGCTTTTCTTTCCTCAGCAGCAGCTTCTAATCTTTTTTCTTCTGTCTTCAATACCATAGAGAATTGAGCAGTTGTCCATTCTTCTAATTCTTTGCCAGTCTTATCAAGGGATTTCCCTTGTGTAATAAAGTAATCTAATGTAGACATCCTGTCTTATTAAATCAGAAACCTGAAAAAGTAAATAAATTACCCTATTTCACTTTCATGGGAGACAAGTCTATACTATAGACTTAGTCTTAGTGAAAAACTTGTATGGTTATTTTGTTTATAATCTAACCAATGATAACTTGAGTACCTGTGGAAAACAATATCTGTATATCCCAAACACTGTGGGAGACAAGCCTTACAAAGGTCTTGTAAACTTCCTTAATGTAATCAATGATCACATTGAGTACCTGTGGAAAAAATATTTCCCTTTCCCAATCACTGTGGGAGACAAACCTTACAAAGGTCTTGTACACTTTCTTAGTGTAATCAATGATCATAAGTACTGGTCTGTACTATAATATAAGTGTATTCAACTATACCTCATATATCATATGTCAACTCAAGACATTCACAAAGGACAAACAAGAAAAGACAATATGAAAACATTTGCAGAAATCAAATTAAATTAAATAGGAAAAATCAAAGAAAATGATCACAGAATCTGTGATGATAACTGCAATAAGATAACAAGACAAATAACGCCACAGTGTATAAATATAAATTGTGTATAGAAATCAAAAATAGAAAAGGGTAGACCAACAAATTACAAACAAATCAAAACAAACTAAAGAACAGAGGAATATTACAAAAACAACAATGAGTACAGTCTTCACAGCTAACACTAATAGCAACAGCTGTCGCAGCAAAATTTCAATCAAGAAAATTGCACCTATAGAAACGCACACATCAGACCCTCTATTACGTGGGATACTCTGTTGTGTGACACCGCCCAACCAAAACAACAACCCGCAGAGTACAAACAAATATCACATATAAACATGTAAACATAAATGTACATATAGCATAAACTTATAATATAATGCAATGTAATGTGTTGCAGATAGAATGTGTTGCGGAAAAGGCTCGGTTGTACTGAATAATGGTACAGTAGTATGGTACTTTATTAAATAATTAATTCTGGCCTAAATCATTAAAGTTCAACACAAACTATGGCAGTGCAGGAGAACCCACTGTTTACTGTTCCTAAGAATCACAAGTAAGACTTCTCGCTTCAGTTGCACTGTACATTTCGCAAACACTGTCAAATATATGCTCCAACACTGATGTGTAATGCTGTCTTTTCCAAACAAACTTGCTGTGTAACGCTGTATGTTCTATGGCAAATGTCCAACGAAACAAAATGTCAACAAACGCTGACCTAGTTACTGTATACGCTGGATAGGATAGGTCAAGCTGACATCGACTGTATAGCTGTCATACTGGTGTTGATGTGGTCAAACAAACGTTCTTGTAACTGTAAATGACTCTCAATAACAAGACTGCGAAGGCTGGACCCAGGAATCTGGCTCACCACTGTAAAAAGTGGGAACGGACTTGTAAAATGTCACTGCAGTGTTGATTGATACCAGGCATGCTCCAGTCTACCCAGCGGTGCTGTAAATGGGTAACTCACTCTAGTCCTGAGTTAGGGAAGGCAAAGACAGCTGTAAAAGTGGGGTGCAGGAACTGGTTTCCTTCTAAGGCTCCAGGAGGAGCAGGCCCTTAACTTGGTCAATTCAACCGACGCAGGATGGTGTAAATATGGATTGAGAGTGTAGAGTGTTATTAACGCGAATGATGGAATGTTCGTATCTTGACCAATCTAAAGCACTCATTCACTCATGTCTATAAGGCACCAATGCAGACTGCTGGAATCTTTTCATAGTTTATTCAGACGCACATACTGGGACAGAACGAATAGATCATAAGTACATGTTGACACATCAATCTTCAGGCATGAATAGTAGATCCCATGTCATGGAACATTCAAATATAATGGGTGGTACAAAACAGCATTCAATGTTATACATTATGGCCGCATCCCCTATCTGACTGAACGCGTCAGTAAAGGCGGATCGGTAAACAAATGAAGAGTTCGATGGACGAACCTTCTTTCCCTTGCTAAGTTCTTAGGTTGCTTATGTTCAATATTTATATCATACTGTGAAACCACGATAAGGAGTTTTCATATAAATGAGATCTCCATGCCACTGTCCGAATAGTAAGATACACGACCCGTTCTCTGGACAGTGATCTATAATGATGACAGGAATACAAAAATGGCCTCCTTCCCTGAGCTTTCGCTCACTCGCCCAGCAGAAGAATAATCATCAGCCAAAGTTGATTCAAAACTTGAATAAGTATAACTTTCTAGAGTTACCATACAGTCCCTTTGTCAGAAGGTTACTTCATGAAGACATAAGCGCTGATGGAACCTGTCATCTACAACAATATCTAGTTAAACGACCAACGATGCACGAAAATACGTTGCTTCATCTAGGTCTAACCATAAGGAGATCGTCAAAAGGGAGTGGATTTAACTTGAGTCCGAATAGTACATAATACAGTACATGAGGAGAGTCTCTAACACTATAATCTTGTAGAAACACAATCTCCTACTGAAGAAATCACTTCATAAATCATTTTCCACTCTAGAAAGGACCAACCCTGGAAATGCGTGACCAGCCATTGTAGGCGGCAATATCGGAACTCATCACGACTCGCCAAGACAACCAATACCTCCGCTAGAGCGGCATAAAGAATATAGTCCTGCCTACCCATACAAAATATACAATATAGGACTGAATCTACTTGCACTAATAATATGTAATACATATGAATTCAGGCCATAAACATTCTAAGAACGATCAATCTATTTTCTGGCTATGACAAATGATGAATGCCAAAATATAAGTATTCTGACGCCCGATCAATATCAAGGGAGATTATCCATATAATCAAACGTATAAATCAAACATGGATTATCTGTCATCTTTACAAAAGAAAGCATTTTCGTACCCAATTAAATACAACAATATATTTTCCATATTAAATAGACATATCGTACATTTGTAATCTGTGCATTCAAAAATATGTATGCAACACCACACAACATATTTACAGGTTGTTTTCTTTCCACAGGAGCAGAAAATTACGGATAAACAAAAAATATTTGTTACTTTAATTATTCTCTGGCAGAGAAAATTTGAAATTTTTTATAAGTTTGCTGGGATCGCGTGATTGTTTTACAGTCACAAAGGTTTTTTTGAAGTTAAAAAGAGTTGAGCTTAGCTAAAGACGCCTTGTTCTGATTTTTTAAAGTCTAGTTAACAACGTCTCTTCTCAAAACTGACTTCGGCGGGTGGAGTTTTGTTGACGGAGAATTAAAATTTTAGGAATTTTTTTTTCTTTAAATTATTTTAATATAAATATTTCTCTACTGTTAGTAAAAGTAGATTTTTTTCAAGTGTTTGACTTACCATTTAACGTGGCATAGTCGTCTGCATTAAAAGTCTTAATTGACAGATAATAGCAGCGATAAGTTAGCACATTACAAGGTAGGAGGTAACACAAGTAAATTTATACTTTGTGTTTTTTCTCGTAGCGATTTAAAGTTAAATTTGTTCCCCCTTCTTTTTATTCGTCTTATTCTCTCGTCTTAGTAGCATCCAGTTTTTTATCATGGCAGAATGGTTCAGTTGAGATCTATGTTGAGACTGGAGGCGAGGGAGACAGGATTAGAGGGAAATGCCGCGAACCTGTTTGTAAACATGGAACTTGAAAGATATGACGCGGAGCAAGAAAGAGAGAAGGCTGAGAAGAAAGAAGAGAAAGAGAGAGCAGACAGGAAGGAAGCACAGGATAGAGCAGAGAGGAAAGAAGCGGAGGATCGTCAATTGGAACAGAAGAAAATTGAGGCAGAGATGGAAGCTCGGAGGGAAAGAGAGAAGGAGAGACAACGTGAGGAGAGAGAGAGGGAGAGACAGCACGAACTGGCGCTTAAGGCTTTAGAGAGTCGGGGCGCTTCTACTTCAAATAACGGAGAGCCGTCTTCGCCCCAGTCTCAGTCAACGGATCTCTCCAGCACTCAATCTGCCCAATTAACTGCGATGTCTTTTACTTTAGAGTCTTATCCCAGCCCCAATGATAAAATTGACACCTTCCTAGAGAAATTCGAGAGGCTTGCAAATCTGTATGGGTTAGAGAGTTCCCGTTGGAGTCTTAAACTCTCAACTGCGTTGAAAGGTAATGCTTATGACGTGTATACAAAGCTGGGAACCAACCAACATGATTACGACATGCTAAAGAAGGCCTTGCTGAAGCGGTTTTAGATGACCTCCCGAAAATTTCTGCAAATGTTCAGAAACAGCCGAAAAGAGAGCACGGAAACATTCCCCCAGTTCTCTTCACGTCTCACGGGCTATTTGACAAAGTGCATTGAATTATCAGAATTACCTCTTACATACGAGGGATTTCTTGAACTTGTTCTTGTGGAACAGATAAAGTCAACTTTGTCAAACGAAACCCGTAGATTTTTGGCTGAACAGGGCGCAGTTAGGTTTGAGGACATCCTCAATAAGGCAGAACGCTATACAAACGCAATGCCGAACTTCCCAGCAGTAAACGTAAACCCACAGATGAGCCATCTCGAAAACAAAACCTAGAGCAGTCATCCTATTCTTCCAATTCCTCTCAGTATTATAACCAACGAGAAACTAACACTCAGAGACCTCCCCAGGAAAAATCGAAATTCTACAAAACCCGATATCCCCCAAATAACAATTCTGATCAACCCACCAAGCCTACGTGGCAGCGCGGCCACTAAGGTCAAAGAAAAGGGAAGACCTCTACTCCAGGGACGTCTGATCATGGCAAACAGACCGGGCCTAACCGCATCGGATGTTTGCATACAGCCTCGCAAGGAAGAGTCAATGTCAGTGATTTTCAACCTGAGGGGGACCGACCCTCAACGCGAGGAACTGTAATTTTGAACGGTACCTAAACAACTTGTCTTTTTGACACTGGATTAAGTTTTGATTGTATTGTCGCCAGGCACCTAATCAAACCCGGTCAGGAGACAGAGGAAACCGTCAAACTAGGTGGAGTTTTCAAGAGTGATGCACCCAGGACGCTTCCTATCGCACTGGTAGAGATACACTCTGATTTTGTCAGAGGTGTTATTAAAGCGGCCATAATGGATGATCCTATCTATCCAGTTATCCTGGGATGTAGATATGTGTTTATTGGGAGACCAAAGGAGCCGATTGTGGCAGCGGTAACCACAAGAGGGCAAACTAAGAAGGAGAGGGAGCCTGCGCCAAATTTGTTGCCGAACGAACTGAAGGAGGCGCAACAAAAGGACCCTACTCTGGAGCCCTGCTTTAGAAAACTGCCCATGGCTAAGGACCCCAGACACCACGGAGACATCTTTTCGAAGGATGGCGTATTGTATCGTAGAACGGGCGACCCTGATACAGGGAATAACCAGCTCCTAGTACAGACGCAGTACAGAAGCCAGATCTTAGAAATGGGGCACTCTCTTCCCTTTAGCGGACATATGGGACAAAACGCCACTATTCAGCGAATAAAAAACCACTATTGGTGGCCAGGAATGAACTCTGAAATTATCAGGTACGTGAAATCCTGCGCGCAGTGCCAACGTGTAGCACCCAAGCACTTGACACCCCCAGTACCTATGTGGCAAATGCCAATAGTAGGGACTCCATTTGAACGGGTTGCTGTCGACATCATTGGACCCCTGGAAAGGATCAAAAGAAGGAACCGGTTCATCCTGACCTTAGTCGACACTTGCACAATGTAGGCCGAAGCTATACCGCTAACATGCACGGATTCCAAGCATGTCGCAGAAGCCCTCGTGCAAATTTTTACACGGTTGGGATTCCCTCAACAAGTTTTGACGGATAATGGGTCCCAATTCCGTAGCCTGTTAATGGAGATCTTTAAGATCTTGAGGGCCAAACATATCCACAAAAGTCCCTACCATCCGGCCGGAAATTGGCTCGTGGAACGTTTTAACGGCAGCTTCACCATGATGTTACGTAAGCTGGGTCGGGAGAAACCGGAAGACTGGGACCTACATATATCTGCTGCCTTATTCGCCTACAGAGAGGTTCCCCAAGCGTCTATGGGATTCGCGCCAGCTACACTTTTATTCGGCAGACCTATTAAGGGGCCACGAGAAGCCTTACTTCGGTCCCTGACAGACCAAAAGGCTGACGAGACAGTCGTCTCTGCAAGCAAATATGTATCTGAGCTCAAGGAAAGGCTAAAGCTAGGATGGGATCTAGCTACAACCAACCTTAAGAAAGCCCGCGCTAAACATGCTAAAAGATACAACAAAGCTGCAAAAGATAGAGAACTCCAACCAGGGGAGAAAGTCTTGTTGCTACTTCCAACCGGAAGCAATAAACTTTGCATCGGATGGCAAGAGCCGTTTACCGTCCTTAAAAATATCTCACGCACCAATTACAAGATCTCCATTAAAGGAAAGAAGAAGGTCTTTCACATAAATCTGCTAAAGAAATATTTGGAAAGACCAGTGCCATCCTCCGAGCATCTCCTGGCTGTCGCCATAGCAACGGAAGACGAGGAAGATGATGATGGTTGCATGGAGTACCCATTGCAACCCACAGAATCCTTTAAAGATGTTAAGTTCGGCGACAATCTCTCACAAGAACAACAAACAGAAACCAGGGCGCTACTAAAACAGTACAGTGCAGTCTTAACGGATGTACCTGGTCGAACAAATCTCATCGAATTTGATATGAAACTAACAAACGAGACCCCTGTTCGAACCAGAGTTTACCCCATCCCGTATGCTAAAGCTGATGCACTTCGCGGAGAAATAGACAAGCTGCGTCAGGCAGGAATTATCAGTGAGTCTACATCTCCTTACAGTTCGAGTGTAGTGCTGTTGCAGAAGCCCAATAAGGAAGTTCGGCTGTGTATAGATTACCGGTTGCTAAACGCTGTAACGGAATTCCAGCCCGAACCTCTCCAAACTGTTTCTGAGTTGTTCACTAAGCTTAGCAAAGCAAGAATTTTCGCCAAGATTGACCTCAGTAAAGGTTATTATCAAATACCAGTCAAGGAGGAAGTTAAACCTTTGTTAGCTTTCAGCACTAGTGAAGGACATTACACATTTAATGTGATGCCGTTCGGATTGCATAACGCACCAGGAGTGTTCACCAGGATGATGAAGAAGCTTCTAGAACCTTTGCAAAGTCCCCATATCCATAATTTCATGGATGACATTAATTGCATCGGAGACCTACGACGAACATATTGCTACGGTTGCTATGCTCCTCAGGAGACTACAGGAAACCGGTCTCACAGCCAGACCTAGCAAATGTCTCATCGGGTTTGAAAAGCTAGACTTCCTGGGGCAACTATTTCTCACGGCTGCATGTGGCCTGTTAAGAAGAATGTGGAGAAAATAGTTGCAGCTGAAAGGCCCCGAACGAAGAAAAACACTCGTTCCTTTTTATCACTGTGTGCATACTATCAAAAATACATCCAGAACTTAACGGACTAACGGCACCTCTGACTGACCTCACAAAGAAAGGTTGTCCTGATAAGGTCATTGGGGATCAAAAGTGCGAACACGCGTACAGCACTTTAAAAGGACAGTTGTTTGCATACCCCATTTTGAGGTTACCTGACCTCAAGAAACCTTTTGTATTGCGGGTCGACGCGTCAGGTCAGGGCATCGGGTCAACACTGCTGCAAGCCGATGACAGTGACCTGAACATGCTATTTCCAGTTGCCTATGGCAGTCGGAAATTAAATAAAGCGGAACGGAACTACAGCGTAGTTGAAAGGGAATGTCTTGCTCTGATTGACGGCATCAGACGCCATCATGAGTTTCTCTATGGGACATCTTTCACGGTGCAAACAGACCACGCTCCATTAGTTTTTCTCGGTGCCAATAAAGAATTTAACGTAAGGATCATGCGTTGGGCCCTCCTTTTAAGCGTTTACTCCTTCAAAGTGGAATACATTCCGGGAAAACAGAATGTCGGGGCAGACTTCCTGAGTAGAAACTGGACTACGGAGGGAGAGAACGAAATCGAAGATACCAATCATCCCAAAGCTCCCGATCAGGGCAGCTTCATTGTCATAAATCAAACATGAAAAGATGTTTTCATGTCTCAAAAGAGGGGACGATTGTGACGATGAAACTCAGCTGGCCCTGAAGGGTTAGATGATATGGTAGAACCCTCGTAGCATCAGTACCCCCGAATATTGCTGTAATTTTATCGTCAATGGGAATTCTTCCACCTGGGCTCAATAGCATGCACTATAGAGAACGTGGAACTCCACCTGGGCTCATTAATATGAATCAGAGCAGAGTGGACTCGCCACCACGTTTGCTAATTAATATGGAGACAGTTTATCATCTGCGCATTCTGGACATTGCTTTGTCTAAAGGGGAGGTTAAACCACGCCTATCGCAATCGCTAGAGCGATTATAAGCCGTTTTTTTCCCTACCTTGCCTGTCCCCCATGCCTAGTAGGGTGGTGCCAGAATCAAACGAGTTAAGCGAGATACGATCAAATGCAGTAGTGGTCCCCACAAAACGAACGGAGCAAGTTCTCGTCGTCAGGTAACACGGCAGTGTGAACCAGAGGAGAGCGCTGGAATCGCTCGAAAAGACGGAATGAATGGGAAAGACGAAGCGGCCAGAGAATTGAATAATCACGGGGACGGGCGGCGTAGAATCTCGAATTTTCCCTGAGTTCTTAAAAAGTATGAAATTCTAACATGTCCCCCCGATCTGTCGTTCCATTTCATATACATAGAGACCGTGAAGAATGCAATTTTATCACTCCTTTGCCAGAGATTTACAGAAGCACTAGCTATAGTAAAATCTTGTTAGATTTCCCCTGGATTTTTGGCTATATTGCAGTGAATTCTATTCTGTGCTAAACGGTATAATATATATTAGTTTCTAGTGATCAGTGGTCTAGTTCATTCATTTTTTATTTCACTGGATTCTGTGTTAATTTAAATCTATTAAATTAAACCTATCTCAAAAGTTTCCAGTTGAAAATTTAATGATATATCTATTACATTATTCAAAAAGATAATAGATGCTTAAACGCCTAAATTAACTTTTAAAGTCGCGAAGGAATTTATAACTAATTAATTAAGTTAAGTTCTATATATAGATGTGTGTTTTAACCATTAGACTCGCGAAGTGTTTTCTTAATATATATAATTAAATACGCGAGTGTATATAATAGTCTTAACGGTAAATTTATCGCGCTTTAGAATGTTATTTGATTTTTCGGTATGAATTACATGTTTTCTATCTTTCATATAGGGTGATCATAACCTTTGCGTCCCAGCAAAAAAACATTGTATAGAGTCCTCCAGACTCGGTTCTTAAAACCCTCCAGAATTTGATGAGACTGTTTAAATTTTAATCTTGTGGCGATCCTGTTGGGATTCCGCTATCTAAAATTTCCAGAAACAAAGCAAACCCAAGAACAATTTTACACGCCATCAATTAAATTAAGATTGACTGGAGAAGAACATTGCCAGAGCGATATTGGTATTACTTTACGGCTCTACTGCGAAAGAAAATAGAAATCTTCCGAACGCTGACTGTGCATATTTTCTTCACTGGATTTTAAAACCCTTGAAGTAAACCATACCTCACCGGTCAGCTGTTGCCATCACGCATTAAGAAGTTTTACCATCAGCGGCGAAATCAATGAGACCACCCCATTTTCACCACCTGTATCTGTGACCGTGCCATCCCATAGAACTTTCCTTTTAACATAACAAAAACAAAGAACTATTAGGCTTCACCCTCCAGCGATTTTGGGACTGTACTAACGCATAAACCTGATAATCTGGGGCTGGACACAGAAGAAAAAGACACTACCTATGTTGAGTGTTTAATTGACGTTTGTGTATTTTCTATGGAGTGCCAGATTCTATGATCGGTAAGTGTGTGTGAGAAAATGAGTGTTGGTCATCACGAGCGTGCGTGAATGACATGAGATTTATTTTGCAACCATTTTTAATTTGCCTACCTGGTAAATACTTTTACCGTATTCCCTGTATAGTTCCTTTAAGTCAGATTTTTAAACTCTGTTTATTATTCCCCCCCCCCCCCTTTTACATTTGCTTAGTAAAAGGAAAAAACAATTGAGAATAACAGGATTTTTCTACCACCCATACCTAGTATTGTAACACCTCTTTTCAGAGTAATTAAATTTACTGTTGGGTTACATTATCTATTTTTTCTGATAACTACCTATCTTTGGACTGGGTTTATCTTTGTCTATTACAAGCGGGAAGGGCATATTGGATACCACTCTTCATAATCCCCCCTTCCCCCCCTCCCAACCTTGTTATTTGTATTTTCTGTACCTATGATTTTTGCCTGTAAACAAATGATAAATGTGTGACTGATTTTAATGATAAATAAACATCATACTAACTTTTAGTACTGTGTTGGAATGCCCAAGCCCAAATTACCCATATTTGTTTACCATAGTTTGTATTCACGTAGCGTCCGTGTGTTTGAAACACCAAATTGGTATGAGCGCATGTGTGTTTGGAAACTGGCAAATAATTGTTTAGCCAGGAGAGTTTAAGGAGTAGATTGAGAGAAAAGATTGTCGTAAAAGAGTCTGTCCTTACTCTCCCCAGCACTCTGTGAATCAACTATTTACTTCCAAAACCCTTATTATCACAGAGCCTTCACCATCATTCTTCACTCTAAACGGGACCACTATTTCTAAGACTTTTCTCAAAATAAATTTACGACATGAAGCAAATAAAACATCAAATTGAAAAAAAACACACAAAAAGTGTGTCAATATGCAAATATTGTCCCTGACTTTCCAAACACAGAAAGACACAGACAAAGAATGAATTACACAGTTTAAAGTAACACAAATAAAAAAAACAAGAAAGCAATCTAACTTATATATCTAATCTTTCTGTGAATGAAGCAATTAGTTATAAAGTAAATAAGCAATAACTATTATTTTCTCTGCTGAAAGTCATTCCAGTCTTGCATAAATAATTGAGAACCCAGCATAGACCTTGTCGCTATATTGTTCAATTTCTATACCTTTTTTATTTTTAGTAGTATTTAGTAAAACTTCGAAACGTTACCCGCCACTCTACCCAACTGTAAAAGGGTACCTGATTCTACTCATGAGTTAGGGAAGGCAAAGACAGCAAGGAAGGGAACCGGTAACTCCACTTCATAAAAATAAGATATAGTATTGTGAAGTCTCTAACACTCTACTTCCCCTACGGCAGTCTTTGATATGGGACCTACCTTTATCCTTACCTTTAGCATTAGTTCCTTAGATGCATGTTTACAATGGGCAGTAGAATGTATTCTAAAATAAAACATAAGATGCGAATAAGTTGACGCAGTGGCGTACCAACTGACCACACAGCTCAGGCGCCCAGGCATCGCCACGAAGTCAGACCGACAGCTGTTCAGAACAAGAAGAAACACTATTTCTCTTCACGACGCTTCACGCATGTGGAAAGAAAAAAAGAAAAAAAAACCACGTTATGTAAGGATCCCGTTACACGCCCATTAAGGCATTTTGGGGAAATGATGCTAGGCCCATATTTTCTTGACCATAGGCACACTAGGGGTGATGTGGTCAACATCACGCCGGCCGCCTTTAACTATGAACCACTGAACTAGGAAGCCAGTGCACGGTTACCGTAGGAAGTCAGTCTGGTTCACACGCACTAACGTATTTCTGTCCAGTATTACCTTATTTTATCTGTTTATTTTTGACGGGAGAAGCTTTGTTTCAACCCGAGGACCAAAATAATCACGGCCATCTGGGTTTATTGTGTCTTCATCAGAGCCTCTTTAGCCAGTACTTTTCATGGTGTTTCAAATTAGCCTCTATGGCTACCGTATTGGCAGTGTTGAATGCTCCACACTGTTCACCATCTGACTTAGCAGTTCTCTACTGCGAAATGTTACCTACAACAAGGATATAAACATGGACCTCGATATACTCAAAAGGTTTCAACTAGAGATGAGACTTTAACGATTAATTAATTGATTAATCGATAAAATTTAATCGATTAATCGGTCAAACAAAACTTAATCCATTATTCCATATTCAGAAATGTTTATTTTTTTTTTTTTTTGCTTAAATGTGTGAGCATTTGCTATGTAAGAGGTTTGTGATATGGAAATCGGCATGTGTGGACAATAATAATAGATTGGCTGTAACTTTTCAGTATTTTCATTATATTTTCAGGACGACGTTGACTTACAACAAATAAATGACGAAACTTCTTATTGATTTAAAAAAGTGATAATTTTTTATAATTTATCAAATTGTTAGAAAAGTATCGATTAATCTCCGATGAAAGAAATTAGACTAATCGATTAAGATTTTTTTTTTTAAATCAATCCCAGCTCTAGTTTAACAGTAACTTATAAAATCTTTTATAACAAGATGGCCAGAGTAGAACTAATGGAGAAAAAAAACATACAAATACCAGTAGAACATTCCTCTTGGACTGCCCTCTGTTGACTGGCGCATCACCCAGTCTATGACTGTCAAAATTAAAGTTGTTGATAAGGGGCATCCCTGTCGTACTGTCTTCACCTCAAAAGTTAGGTTGCTCAACCCAACACTGCATGTAAAGTTATAATAGAGGCTTTTTATGATGGTACCCTTCATAGGACATTTTCTAATTAAGAAAATCAGAGGATAGCAATACATTACAGTTCCTGTTCTAGAATCCTAAGGTTGAGAGGAATTAGGAGAGATTTAAAAAACACACACGAAGAAGAGATATGGAGACAGAAACGAAAGTATTAAAAAAAAAAAAGACCACGAAAAGATCTCGACCAGATGGAATAAGACAGAAGACTTGGAATGTGCTTATTAAAAACCTCTGCCAAAAGGGGATTTGAAAGATATTAATGGCTATGATTATAAAACCATAGTGATATTTTCCAACAAAAATTCACAAGCTTGAAGAGAGTTGAGAAGAAGAAAAAAAAGAGAGAGAGAAAGGAAGGACAAGAGAGATGCATATAAAAAACCCACACGAAGCCAATAGCGCTGAAATGTCTCAACAAACTTTATATTGCGCATGCCCAACATTTAGCGTGCAAATATTTACATCGATTATGAAGAAGGCTAGCATGATTTGAGCAATTAAGCTGCAAGGTTAAACATATGACAAGAGAACACGTACACATGCCCAAATCCTATTATAGGTATAGAATTACCTTCACTGGTGCCGGCACCCCGTGGGTCCACCACGCCGTTCATAAAACTCAGCAGCAGGTCATGAATAACTTGGTCCGTAAGGAAACGCGGCAAAAAGGAACTCAAGAAACAGACGTGCAGCCGAAATTATAGTCTGCCGGGAGAAAAATGAAATGGTTGCTGTTACAGGAGGTCGATAACGTGTTGCCAGATTGGGTAGACAATTTTATTAACATTCCTTATATATTTCTCTTCGTTTTCTCATCATGGACTCCGTACGTTTCGCCTACATATAATTATTATTTCAATCTCTTCTTGTATTGAACATAATAAAATCGGAGATCAAAAGGTACGGGAAACAAATTGTGCAAGGGTTGTTATTGGTGCATTATGGGGGCGAGGGGAAGTTCAGAAACATTCATCTAATAACATTGTTTACTTGGTTAAAAACTGTCATTTGTCTTCGCGCCAGCTATCTACAGTAGACATTCTTGGAATTCACTCAAAGTCTTCAGTTCCCTGTAGAGCAAAGGATTTCAAACTCCGCCCATGCCGGTCCCAAGCCCGGATGAAAAAGGAGGAGGGCGGCCTGATGGAGGCCGTAAGGAGGCAGCCCCTCCACCATGCAAAGGCACAACAGGCCAATCACCTGTTTGTCTTAAACTATGATTACGAGAAATACAAGAGAGAAAACCGGACTGATTCTAAAGGCGACGAACTGGAACGGACTACGGACTACGACTTATGGAACTTGGAACACAAGAAGTATAAATGGGAAGGAAGAGGAGCTGGTGGAAGAGATGAGGAAAGCAAAACTAGAAATCCTGGCTATAACAGAAACGAAGAAAAAAGGACAAGGAGTCATGGATCTCGATGGCAACACGTTGCTCTACAGTGGTGTACCCATATCTGAAAGAGCTAAAGGGGGCGTGGGTTGCATTGTGGCCCAAAATCAAAAAGATAGTATCAAGGGATGGAACTTTGTCTCGGAGCGCATTATGGTTGTAAAACTAAAAGAAGGAGAAACCATAGTCAACCTGGTCATAGTGTATGGGCCAAATAAGGATGAGAGAGCAGAGGTCAAGGAGGAATTCTTCGAGCTGCTTCAAAGGACAGTGGATGACTGCCTAGATGAAGTTATCATGCTCGGAGATTTTAATGCCAGAGTTGGAAATGACCATGCTAGATGGGGTGGCGTTATCGGAAGATATGGAGAAGATACTCTCAATGACAATGGAAAGCGACTCCTTAGATTCTGCAGTGAGCAGAATCTGATCATTACAAACACAAAGTTCCCCCATAAGCGCATACATGCATACACTAGATGTGAACCAACCAAGAATGAGAAGTCAGTGATCGACTATGCCATTGTTCGGAGAAGCTCATTCAGATATGTCCGAGATGCAAGAGTCTGGAGGGGGCCAGAGATTGGAAGTGATCACTACCTGCTAACAATCAAACGAACAACTGAAAGAGTTGCTCAGCCTAGGAACTGCCCAACATCACGCAAGAAACCAAGTAAACGAGCAGGAGAAATGAGCATTAGGACCTACAAGCTGAGAGAGCCAGAAATTAAGACCAGATATCAGGGGCTTATTGCTACAGCAGTGAGCAACACAGAAGAACGACCTGATGACTTGGAAACCCTCTGGAATAAATTCAAGGATATCATAAAGACAGCTGCTGCAGAAGCATGCGGTGAAGTCCGACTTGGGAACCAGAGAAAGAGGACACCTTGGTGGACAGAGGAAGTCAAAGAGAAAATAAGAGAGAAGAAAATGGCATGGAAACAATACTTAGGAGCTAAAAACACAACAGGACAAATGGAAAAATATAGAGAATATGTGATACTCAGAACAGAAGCAAAGAACAAAGTGCTAGCAGCAAAACAGAAGTCCTGGGAAGAATTTGGAGAAAAGCTAGAAAAAGATGCACAAGAAAACCAGAAATTGTTCTATAAGACCCTAAAGAACATGAGGAAGGAAAAACAATGCCCTCTCAAATTTATAAAGGACAAGCAAGGCAAATTGCTTACTGCCCCGAAGGAAGTAATGGAAAGATGGAAAGAATATTTCTCAGAACTCCTGGATGGTGAGCATGGTGAAGCAACAGAAATGATAACCACTAGCACAGAAGAGAAAACCAATGATGGTGAAGATGACATAAAGATGGAAGAACTGAGGGCAGCACTAGAGAAAATCAAGATGGGCAAAGCAGCAGGGCATGATGGTATAACACCAGAAATGGTTAAGTACATGGGAGCATCAGGCGACCTATTACTCTTAAAGGTCCTACAGGCAGCATGGTGCAACAAGACCATACCAAAGGATTGGGAGATTGCCATCATAACACCAATTTTCAAAAAGGGTGACAATCGACAATGTGGAAACCATAGAGGCATATCCCTTCTCAGTGTCCCTGGTAAAATCTACTCTAGAATCCTAGAGCAGAGACTCCGACACCTATCTGAGCCACAATTGGATGAGGTCCAGTGCGGATTCCGAGCAAACCGAAGTACTCAAGACCTAATCTTCACACTCAGACAGCTGAGTGAAAAGGCCCTTGAGTATAAGAGTGAGATCCATCTTGTTTCATAGATCTGGAAAAGGCGTTTGACAGAGTCCCCTGGAGCAAACTTTGGGACTGTTTGGCAAGGAAGAATATTCCAGCACCTCTGATTCATGCTATACAGAGCTTCTACAAGTCTTGCAGAAATTATGTGAGGACAGCAAACCATAAGTCAGAAGAGTTCAGGACCATCACTGGTGTAAGACAAGGTGATATCCTGTCACCTTATCTTTTCATACTCCTCATGGACGATGTCATCAAGGCATGTAAGGAGAGAACAAGAAAGTATTCAGTGGGGTACTGGAAGATGAGACAGGTCTATATTTCGGAGCTGGCATTTGCTGATGATGTTGCCCTGATTGCTAAATCAGAGGCACATCTCCAATCCAACCTGCAAGTCTGGAAGGAAGAGCTGGAGAAGAGAGGGATGGTCATAAGCAGCTCTAAAACAAAATCCATGGTGATATCACGAGAAGAAAGAAAACATCAGATTAAGTTGGGAGAACAGGTCCTGGAGCAGGTCGACCACTTTAAATATCTCGGAGCTATTATAGACCGAAAGGGAGGCATCAAAGAAGAGTTGGCCACTCGAAAAGCAGCGGCTGGGAGACTTTTTCAGGCCATAAATCGTGGATTCCTCAGCAAGAAAGAGGTTGGTAAGAAAACGAAGATGGCTGTATACCGCTCCACCTATGTCCCAGTTTTGACGTATGGATGCGAGTCGTGGGCAATGACTACAACCCACAAAAGCCAGATCCAAACCTCAGAAATGAGGTATCTGAGGAAAGTGGTTGAAGTAACAAGAAGAGACATGGTCCGCAACCAGACGATACGTCAAGGCCTGAAATCCCATCCGCTGCAGACCCAAATAGAACAGTCCCAACTAAGATGGTTTGGCCATGTCTGCAGAATGGGAGAAGATCGGCTACCACGACAAGCATGGGAAACAAAGAGCCAGGGATCCAGACCTCCAGGACGACCCAGAGTTCGCTGGGAGGACAACATTAGACAATCTTTGAAGGACCGAGGACTAGAATGGAACCAGGCCAGGAAGAAGACAGCTGATAGAATGGTCTGGCGCTCTCTCTTCCAAACCTCTACACCTCACGGTAGAAGGGGAACGACTAAGTAAGTAAGTAAGTAAGTCTAATTCCCTTACCCGCGTGTTTGTAGTTTTTCTGAATTTAGTTTTTCCCCTGGGGATTTCATAATGACTGCCTTGTAATACTATCAGCTAGTTTTCACTGAGTGTTCTATCCAGTGTCCGCGTGTTTTTAGTCTTCTTGAATTTATTATTTTTTTCTGGGGACTCCACCACAAGGACTGCCTTGTAATGCTATTAGGAAGTTTTGAATGAATGTTTTATACATTGCCAGCATGTTTTTAATCTTCCTGACTTTATTATTCTCGAGGATTCCACAACAAGGACTACCTTGTAATGCTATTAGGAAGTTTTGAATGAATGTTTCGTGATAGGGCCGGAAAGACACCCGGCTTACCCCTTCACGGGAAGACACCCCAGCTTCCCCCTTCATTGTGAGTGGCACATTTATCGCCCATATTTTCGATGTGCGCGAAGCATGCTGGGATGTAAAAAGTCTTCAAGATTGATGAAAAGGCCATAATAATGCCTAAAAATTAAGTTGTGGTGTAGAATTGTGTTTTTGCTCTAGAAATAGTTGTGTATATTTCAGTTTTCGGGCCTTCTAAAGCAATATCGCGAGTGTTATGTATGAGGCCAAATCAATACGCCTAGCGCGCAGTAAATTGAGTGATTCGACCTGGGCTTATAAAAGAGATAGCGGCCGGCGGACGGGCCGATTTTGCAAGAACCGCCCAGAGAGAAGAAACGAAGTTAGGCTAGCCCTGTGTCGGTAGAAGAGGAACGAAGACATGACACATTAGCAATCGAGCACTGTTGGGTGTTTTGTTATGTTCGTTGGTTTATTTGTTTAATGTTTGCTTAGTCACTGAATGGGTTGTAAAAATAAATACAGCCCCTGCCTCTAGAATCAAGAGTTTTATTGTTGTTCGGGTCGGTGCGAGTGTGAAAAGAGAGTGATCAAACATATCACAATATAATCATCATCATCATCTCGCCCACCCTATCACAATTGGAGTACTGACAGAAGCTGGGGTGGACTATAGCACCTATTTTAGAGTTGTAGGGGCTCAAGAGGTAGAAATGTCAGCAAGTCCACCATATACGAATCCAGAGCAAGAGATGTGCCCAATTGACCTGGCCAGGTTTGAGGGCAGTGATGCTGAAGAGCAGGAAGTGAGAGCGTTATTGAGACGCTATGCCGATCTTTTTGCCACAGATGAGACAGATGTAGGATACACGGACAGGGTAACGCACACCATCCCATTAACAGATGACACCCCAGTTAAGCAGCCTTACAGGAGAATACCTCCTGCTTTCTATAGAGAGGTACAGGATCACCTGCAAGGATTGCTTGACAAACAGATAATCAAGGAGAGTTGCAGTCCTTGGGCCTCCCCAATAGTTTTGGTCCGGAAGAAGGATGGTCGGCTTAGACTCTGCGTAGACTTCAGGGCACTCAATAGCAAGACGAAGAGGGATTCATACCCTCTACCCCGAGTAGACGAGTACCTGGATGCGCTAGGAGGAGCAAAGATATTCTCGTCACTTGATCTGGCAAGTGGTTACTATCAAGTAGCAATGGATGAGAAAGACCAAGAGAAAACCGCGTTCACTATCCCGTTTGGACTGTATGAATACACCAGGATGCCTATGGGCTTAGAAAACTCTGCTAGCACCTTCCAACGATTAATGCAGAGCAGTATGCATGATTTAGTGTTCCAGCTGATACTAGTATACCTTGATGACATTTTAGTGTACTCTGCTGACTTCCCTAACCGTTTGAGCCGACTGGAGAAAGTATTCTCTAAGCTACGCCAGCTAGGGCTGAAGTTGAATGGAGGAAAGTGTAAGCTATTCAGGACAACGATTGAATTCTTGGGGCATACTATATCAGCAGACGGAATAGGAGCTATGGAAGACAAGATGAAGGCTGTTCAAGAGGCCCCTGTACCACGTTCCCAGACCGAGTTACGGTCATTCCTGGGATTGGTTAGTTACTACCGCAGATTTGTTCCGGGCTTTGCAAAGATAGCCAAACCGCTACATGATTTAGTAGCTGCGCTCAATCAAGGCATGCAGACTAAAAGACGAAGTAAGTCACCCATAGGAGAGTTGTGGACAGAAGAGTGTGCTGTAGCTTTTGAGACACTGAAAAAGGCACTAACCTCCACACCGCTACTAGGGTTCCCTAACTTCTCGCTACCATTTATCCTGGAGGTAGATGCATCATTTGAAGGATTGGGAGCAATTATCTCGCAAGTGCAAGATGGAACAAAGAGAGTCTTGGCATATGCAAGTCGCACACTTCGACCCTCTGAAAGAAACTCAAAAAGCAGTATGAGGCTGGAACTGCTAGGTCTTAAGTGGGCCATGACTGAGAAGTTCAGAGGTTACCTGCTAGGATCACAAGTAGAGGTATTTACAGACAATAGGGGTCTGGCCTTCTGGGAGAAAGCTAAACTGGGAGCTATAGAGCAGAGATGGATGGCCCAGATGGCGATGTTTAACTACACAATCCGACATCGTGCAGCGAAAGCCAATGGAAATGCAGATTATTTGTCCCATTTTCCTATTGAAACCGCAGGCGAAGAACTGGAAGATGACGCAGATGTTGCAATAAGTGACATAACAGCTGAGGTTATCAGAGAGTTTACCCAGATACCATATGAGATAGGGTTGATGGCAGCAACAAGCCAGAAAGATATCAGTGAAAGTGTACCGGCCGAATCAACCACAGCACCAGCAACCACTCAAGCATTTCCCACCTATTCGCGTGAGGAATTGATAAATCTCCAGGGAGCTGATGATGTGGTAGCAATGGTTAGGAAGATGGTAAAGGATGGCACCAGACCTGCAGGAAAAGATGCCCGAAAGATCGCCTTGGCTGCAAGGAAACTACTTAATCAGAGTAACTGGCTCGAAGTGACAGATGGGTTGTTATACCGGACAGTGAAAAGATCAGATGGATCCAGCATGAGACAACTGGTAATACACGAGTCCATGAAACCACGGATACTAGACTCTGCTCACAGGGTGGGCCATCAAGGAAGAGAGCGCATGCTGCAGTTGCTGAGAAGTAGGTGCTTCTGTGTAGGCATCACAGCTGATGTTGACGTCTTTTGTCGCAGATGCAACAGATGTAACGTTGCCAAGGCACCTCAACTGAAGTTTCATGGGCCGTCGGGAAACTTGATTGCCTCCAGACCACTTGAGGTGGTAGCGATGGATTTCACACTGCTAGAGCGGGATTCCAAAGGGTTTGAGAATGTATTAGTTCAGCAAGTACACCATTGCTATACCAACAAGAGACCAAAGAGCAACAACAGTCACCAAGGCCCTGGTGGAAAAGTGGTTCCAGTATCTCGGAGCTCCTCAGAGGATACACTCTGATCAGGGCCGGAACTTCGAGTCAGTGATAGTCGCAGAGCTGTGCAAGGTATATGGAGTCCACAAGAGCCGCACTACAGCTTACAATCCTAAAGGCAACGGGCAGTGCGAGCGCTTCAACAAGACGTTGCATGATTTGCTGAGACCCATGACAGCCGACCAGAAGCGAAGGTGGTCTGAGCATCTAGCGGAGGTGGTTATGGTCTACAACTCCACCCCCCATTCTTCGACAGGGTACTCACCATACTACCTCCTCTTCGGCAGAGAACCAAAGCTTCCTCTAGACTTCATGATAGGCACGCGCCCAGATGAAGAGCTGGAGACAACTGATGAGTGGCTGCAAGGTCACCTAGAGAGGTTGCACATAGCACACCAAAAAGCTGCAGAGAGAATGCAGAAAATGGCCGCTGACAGGAGGGAGAGAAGTAATCAGCTTCCAGGTCCCACACCATTGCGAGTGGGTGAAAGAGTGCGGAAAAGAGTGCACTACACTGACAGAGCCAAAATACAAGACGTGTGGTCCAACGATGAATTCATTGTATCATCAATTCCAGAAGCAAGCGGTGGTCCTTATGTGATAAGGCCAGCCGGCAACGAAGATCTGAAGATGAGGGTTGCGGCGCACGAACTGAGACGAAGTGAGGACAACGATGATTCTCCGAATCTGGTAGATGCTACACTAGGCCTACCTGAGGCACCAGCTTCGCCAGATGAGACAGACCCTGTGGAGGACGTGCATGGTCTAATGCCCGAACCAGGCTGGTACGCCCTGCAGCCGATAGAGGGTCCTGCCCCGAGACGATCTGAGAGGTTACAACTGAAGCGCCAGAGGGAGTGATGTTGTCGGGACGACAATAAAATCAGGAGGGAGATATGTGATAGGGCCGGAAAGACACCCGGCTTACCCCTTCACGGGAAGACACCCCAGCTTCCCCCTTCATTGTGAGTGGCACATTTATCGCCCATATTTTCGATGTGCGCGAAGCATGCTGGGATGTAAAAAGTCTTCAAGATTGATGAAAAGGCCATAATAATGCCTAAAAATTAAGTTGTGGTGTAGAATTGTGTTTTTGCTCTAGAAATAGTTGTGTACATTTCTGTTTTCGGGCCTTCTAAAGCAATATCGCGAGTGTTATGTATGCGGCCAAATCAATACGCCTAGCGCGCAGTAAATTGAGTGATTCGACCTGGGCTTATAAAAGAGATAGCGGCCGGCGGACGGGCCGATTTTGCAAGAACCGCCCAGAGAGAAGAAACGAAGTTAGGCTAGCCCTGTGTCGGTAGAAGAGGAACGAAGACATGACACATTAGCAATCGAGCACTGTTGGGTGTTTTGTTATGTTTGTTGGTTTATTTGTTTAATGTTTGCTTAGTCACTGAATGGGTTGTAAAAAAAAATACAGCCCCTGTCAACAAGTATTCACATTTTGTTTTATGGACACGGAATTTCTAGTTGTCAAGTAGCTTAAATAAGCATAAAGCATGTAAAACCTTTAATGTAACTTCAAAACTATTTTTTTAACTAAAAAAATATGAATCAAAATCCAGTCCTTATCAGCTGTACTTAACTTGCAGAAGCATTTGCTTAAGAGCAAATTTCTAGTCAAAATGGACAATGTGACCCTTCTTTCGATTTTATAAAATATTCTTCCGGTCAGTTAAATTAAAACGCCTCTTTGTCTCGGCAGTAGGAAGCAATCATTTTATTATCTACATAATTTCTTGATTAAACATTATTTATTAACAAAAGTATTTAAACAGTTAAAGGCAATTTGATTATGTATGTATGTATATTTTTTTTTAATGTCTTGTAAATATACACAATGAGAATTGCAGCGTAAAGTATTCATCGACATTACAATAAACAAACATGGTTTTATAAAATCGACCAAAACGCACATCTCAATGAAGTGACGTTTGTGAACAGTGAGCATATTCCTCCACAATTACCGGTAATACATAATATTTTTTTATAAATATTACACTAATCGATTTTCTCGACACTTTCGTCGGCTTTTCTGACATCAGCGAGTCAACGAGTAATCTTATTTTATTTTATTATGTTTTCATGAATTTCCAGACCTCATTAAAATTTCACATTTTAGCCCAGCATGTGTCTCAGCAGACTCGCTTCTTTCCCTTCCTGGAGGTTAAACGCCTACATTTCCTTCCTCTCTTTTCTTTGTTGACGAGGCCGCCCATTGAAGGATGTTACTTAGCAAACGCCTGGTTCAGTATACACATGACAAGGACTCTATATTGTTACTTTTGCTGAGGATTATCACAAAGTGGGTGAATAATTGACGGGTATTATTAATAGACCCAAGCAGGTCCCAGAGGCCTCAGGGGAGATAAGAAAGAATATGACTACTGCTCCAACAGGCATGTCGTAAGTGGCGACTAATGTGAGATTGTAATGGGGCTGGCATTCTCATCATGTGAAGTAAAAATAAAATAGTTGATGAGTGGATGATTTGATGAGTAAAATAGTTGATGAGTGGATCTTGTCATTAGTTCCACATTGGGGAATCTTTTCAGTTCTTCTATTCTACGCAAGCACTCATTTATAAGTAGCCAGTACATAGTATATGAAAGATGTCTTAACTTTCATTTTCAGTTGAACTAGCTGCTTGGTTCAGCAACTTCTTGAGAAGTGTTGTCCTCTCTAAATGTTGCGGTTAGATCTTTTCTTTTTTACTTTGGTCTGCATTTCTTTCTCAATCCCGGGAATGAAGAAGAAGAAATCGATGAAGAAGAAAAATGAAGATGAAGCAAAAGGATGAGGAGGAGAAAGAGCGAAACAATTAGAAGGGTAGAAGAAGAAGAAGGAAGAAGATGAATAAAAAGAACGAGAAACGAAGACAAACAACGCAGTATAAATCATCCTCTCCTTTTTCATCCCTTATTGATCATGAAACAACAATAACAGATGGATACCTTGAGGAAGTCTACGCCAAAGCACACACTTTTCCAGCGGTGGTTGGTTTCTGTAGTTTTTTGTTTGACATGATATTTTTGCCAGACCCATGCACAACCTCACAATAGTCACCTTTTACGACATGCCTGAGAGAGCTGTAGAGATATTCATTCTTTGTCTCTATGGAGAGTTCCGGGAACTGCATGATGAAAACTAACATTGGAGAAGTCAATTTTCTTAATTTACTCTCAAACCATCGTTCTTTGTTTCGTTTCGGTTCGAGGCTAAAACAATGGGAGGTGACCAGAATCTTCCTGCTGGTGTCAAGTCGTTGAGAGAAAGAGAAAGACCAACGAAAAAAATGACATTTAAATTTACTTATTTTTTTTTTTAATGGGGAAAACTCCAGCCTGTCGCTGTGAATCAACCGGTACCAGACAAAATGGCGGCGCATGTCGTGCTGCCATATCTCGTTAGTCGCGATTTCTGCAGGGAGTGAAACTAATCTTCTCGTTCACATCTAGAGCCATGCTGACTGAGGAAGAGCGATTATGTTCCCGCCATTCCTGTAGGAATAGATAGAGATAAGCCTAGCAGGGGAAAAAATATGCTCTTGAAACTGGTTTATGTAATAATTATGGAATGATTGCTTGTAAGATCACGAAGACCTAACGTTCAGTCTTTCAGAATAGCTGATAATGTGACACTGAAAGGATGATCGCTTTAAGTTGTTATTGGTTTTTCTTTTCTTTTCTTTTAATTAACGAAGACAAACATCCTGTTCAAATTCTAATGGGTTATAATTAAAATATATTATGTCTATAATTTTAGACTGTTTAATTGCTGCAGTATTCCTCATGGCTAATTATTGAATATAGTGAAAATTAAAATCTCCCTTGTGTGAGTGTTTTTTCCCATGTCACACAATGAGAGTTCTCATTCATATTTTGTTTAAAAAAAGGGGTGTGTAGGGCGAAAGTTTGGGGTATGCTGATATACACCTGTTGTGTTCCATTGTGATAGTCAAGGTTCGCTTGTGAATATAATGGTAGTCAAGTAAAGTTTAGAGTAAGTTCAATGGAAAACGTCAACATCAACTTGTAAAATGACTACAGTATTCTCGTTGACACATCTTGTAGTTTAATCACGTGAGACGAAGCTCCACATCATTAGCGTGATTAATAATGAAATATAGTCATCTGGCCGACTACATTGGGCCATCATCAAGTAGACAGTTGTGAATTAACTGAGCCGTCTGAACGTCTAAGTCCGCGAACCCATCTTTAAAACCATATCGTTGATCGAACTGTAGCAATAATTAAATACTTCTCTGTCAGTCAAAACACATCTCTGGCACTCCTATAATGAAATATCATATGAAACTGTGGATATATCAGCGGGCACAAATACTGGAGCAAGAGCTCACACACATACTTTTTTTTTTAAACCTTTATTTAGGTCAATACGTTATTTACAAAAAACTTTTACAATTATCACATGATGTAGGATAAAGAACGAATACCCCCTACCCCCCCCCCCCCCCCTTCTCCCCAAACTATCATTGCAACAAGTCAATAACTATAGCAAACAATATACCTCTAAATCCAAAACAATATAACGTATCAAAATTTACCAAATTATTTAAACAATATCACATAATAAACATACTAAAGATACCCCCCCCCCCTTTTTCTTTCCTCCACTCTTCCCCCCCCCCCCTTCCCCAAATAACTTTATTACAAGTCAATATCCGCAAAGGAAGATACAAAAATACATGTTATCCCAACTACCTCAAAGGAACATGGATAATGAAAAGGGGGGATGAAATGATTAATGGTACATCGACCAAATGATGATGACCCCCTACCCTGAGGACATATGTTAAAGAGTCCTCTACCAAAAGTCAGCTACTTCTGCTCTTCACGCCTGTTTACATAATTAGTTAATACGACGTCATTTTTAATCAAGCGGCGCTCTTTCTTGAGGACCGCGATGCTTCAAAATCATGAACGCATTGTGGTGCGTAAAAAGAGGTGATACATTATTTACCCCCCCCCCCCCTTTCCCCCCACCATATATATATATATTATATGTATATAATTATTGGGACTTTCTGCTGTTAATGCTTCTTACATTTTAGTAGGAAATGCTTTGTGTTACTGTCTTGTAAAGATTCATTACAGTAAGGTTCTTCTGATTTAAAACAGCCAGTTTCCAGTTGTTATTTAAGAAGTTTTGTTTTTCTGGGAATTTTTATAATTCCTTGGACACTTGATATATATTTTTGTTGGAACTTTGCTCAGGTTATTTTCATGACTTCCTGTTAGATTTTCATTCTAGACTACTGTCCATTCATCAGTTGTTGTTTTTTTGTTTGTTTTTTTTTTTAAAAAAGAATTAAAAGTTTAATTTTTGTTCTGCGCATGCGTAAATTAATGTGATATTTCGTCGATCTGCCTTCTTAGCTCTTTTTCTGCTCGTACATTTCCTTCTATGACAACATGTGAATGTTCCCACGCTGTTAAAACTGAACATCCTCTTGTATATAAGTAAGTATTAGTCAGCAATAGCTCGTCTGCTATATTTGATCTACCGCATTTTTGTAAGTCTCTTAGAGCTTAAATTATTGAAAGTGAGTCTGCTAAAATGGTCAGTTTCTGGAGAAGGTTATTAGAAAAGATGTCGAGTGGCTTTTTTAAAATTGCCAAAACCTCTGCAGTGAAAATGTATGTATTAAAAAAATTTTTCGGTGACATTATATCCTTTCAGCCCTGTTGACATTATATCCTGTCAGCCCTGTTGACATTATATCCTGTCAGCCCTGTTGACATTATATCCTTTCAGCCCTGTTGACATTATATCCTTTCAGCCCTGTTGACATTATATCCTGTCAACCCTGTTGACATTATATCCTGTCAGCCCTGTTGACATTATATCCTTTCAGCCCTGTTGACATTATATCCTTTCAGCCCTGTTCACATTATATCCTGTCAGCCCTGTTGAGCCCCCACGGTCTCTAAAGAACCAAATAAAGAATAGGACTACTGTACCCTCATGTCGTATAAGGAGACTAACATGAGGTTGTGCATGGGGCTGGCAACCTTATCGCGCCAAGCTAATTGCCACAGAAACCACCGCTGCAAATGTATGTGAAAGCTTAGAGCAGGCTTCCTGCAAGGAAACCGGTTACAGTGGTGGGTTTGTGAAAGCTTGGAGCAGGTTTCTTGCAAGGAAACCGGTTACAGTGCTGGGTTTGTGAAAGCTTGGAGCAGGTTTCTTGCAAGGAAACCGGTTACAGTGGTGGGTTTGTGAAAGCTTGGAGCAGGCTTCTTGCAAGGAAACCGGTTACAGTGGTGGGTTTGTGAAAGCTTGGAGCAGGTTTCTTGCAAGGAAACCGGTTACAGTGGTGGGTATGTGAAAACTTGGAGCAGGCTTCTTGCAAGCAAACCGGTTACAGTGGTGGGTATGTGAAAGCTTGGAGCAGGCTTCTTGCAAGCAAACCGGTTACAGTGGTGGGTATGTGAAAGCTTGGAGCAGGCTTCTTGCAAGGAAACCGGTTACAGTGGTGGGTTTGTGAAAGCTTGGAGCAGGCTTCTTGCAAGGAAACCGGTTAAAGAAACCGGGTGGGTATGTGAAAGCTTGGAGCAGGCTTCTTGCAAGGAAAGGTTAAACCGGGCTTTACAAGGAAAGTACAGTGGTGGGTATGTGAAAGCTTGGAGCAGGCTTCTTGCAAGGAAACCGGTTACAGTGGTGGGTATGTGAAAGCTTGGAGCAGGCTTCTTGCAAGGAAACCGGTTACAGTGGTGGGTATGTGAAAGCTTGGAGCAGGCTTCTTGCAAGGAAACCGGTTACAGTGGTGGGTATGTGAAAGCTTGGAGCAGGCTTCTTGCAAGGAAACCGGTTACAGTGGTGGGTATGTGAAAGCTTGGAGCAGGCTTCTTGCAAGGAAACCGGTTACAGTGGTGGGTATGTGAAAGCTTGGAGCAGGCTTCTTGCAAGGAAACCGGGTACAGTGGTGGGTATGTGAAAGCTTGGAGCAGGCTTCTTGCAAGGAAACCGTTTACAGTGGTGGGTATGTGAAAGCTTGGAGCAGGCTTCTTGCAAGGAAACCGGTTACAGTGGTGGGTATGTGAAAGCTTGGAGCAGGCTTCTTGCAAGGAAACCGGGTACAGTGGTGGGTATGTGAAAGCTTGGAGCAGGCTTCTTGCAAGGAAACCGTTTACAGTGGTGGGTATGTGAAAGCTTGGAGCAGGCTTCTTGCAAGGAAACCGGTTACAGTGGTGGGTATGTGAAAGCTTGGAGCAGGCTTCTTGCAAGGAAACCGGTTACAGTGGTGGGTATGTGAAAGCTTGGAGCAGGCTTCTTGCAAGGAAACCGGGTACAGTGGTGGGTATGTGAAAGCTTGGAGCAGGCTTCTTGCAAGAAAACCGGGTACAGTGGTGGGTATGTGAAAGCTTGGAGCAGGCTTCTTGCAAGGAAACCGTTTACAGTGGTGGGTATGTGAAAGCTTGGAGCAGGCTTCTTGCAAGGAAACCGGTTACAGTGGTGGGTATGTGAAAGCTTGGAGCAGGCTTCTTGCAAGGAAACCGGTTACAGTGGTGGGTATGTGAAAGCTTGGAGCAGGCTTCTTGCAAGGAAACCGGTTACAGTGGTGGGTATGTGAAAGCTTGGAGCAGGCTTCTTGCAAGGAAACCGGTTACAGTGGTGGGTATGTGAAAGCTTGGAGCAGGCTTCTTGCAAGGAAACCGTTTACAGTGGTGGGTATGTGAAAGCTTGGAGCAGGCTTCTTGCAAGGAAACCGGTTACAGTGGTGGGTATGTGAAAGCTTGGAGCAGGCTTCTTGCAAGGAAACCGGTTACAGTGGTGGGTATGTGAAAGCTTGGAGCAGACTTCTTGCAAGGAAACCGGTTACAGTGGTGGGTATGTGAAAGCTTGGAGCAGGCTTCTTGCAAGGAAACCGGTTACAGTGGTGGGTATGTGAAAGCTTGGAGCAGGCTTCTTGCAAGGAAACCGGGTACAGTGGTGGGTATGTCAAAGCTTGGAGCAGGCTTCTTGCAAGGAAACCGGTTACAGTGGTGGGTATGTGAAAGCTTGGAGCAGGCTTCTTGCAAGGAAACCGGTTACAGTGGTGGGTATGTGAAAGCTTGGAGCAGGCTTCTTGCAAGGAAACCGGGTACAGTGGTGGGTATGTGAAAGCTTGGAGCAGGCTTCTTGCAAGAAAACCGGGTACAGTGGTGGATATGTGAAAGCTTGGAGCAGGCTTCTTGCAAGGAAACCGGTTACAGTGGTGGGTATGTGAAAGCTTGGAGCAGGCTTCCTGCAAGGAAACCGGTTACAGTGGTGGGTATGTGAAAGCTTGGAGCAGGCTTCTTGCAAGGAAACCGGGTACAGTGGTGGGTATGTGAAAGCTTGGAGCAGGCTTCTTGAAAGGAAACCGGGTACAGTGGTGGGTATGTGAAAGCTTTGAGCAGGCTTCTTGCAAGGAAACCGGGCACAGTGGTGGGTATGTGAAAGCTTGGAGCAGGCTTCTTGCAAGGAAACCGGGTACAGTGGTGGGTATGTGAAAGCTTGGAGCAGGCTTCTTGCAAGGAAACCGGGTACAGTGGTGGGTATGTGAAAGCGTTGATCAGGCTTCTTGCAAGGAAACCGGGTACAGTGGTGGGTATGTGAAAGCTTGGAGCAGGCTTCTTGCAAGGAAAAAGGTTACAGTGTTGGGTATGTGAAAGCTTGGAGCAGGCTTCGTGGAAGGAAACCGGTTACAGTGGTGGGTATGTGAAAGCTTGGAGCAGGGTTCTTGCAAGGAAACCGGTTACAGTGGTGCGTATGTGAAAGCTTAGAGCAGGCTTCTTGCAAGGAAACGGGGTATAGTGGTGGGTATGTGAAAGCTTGGAGCAGGCTTCTTGCAAGGAAACCGGTTACAGTGGTGGGTATGTGAAAGCTTGGAGCTGGCTTCTTGCAAGGAAACCGGTTACAGTGGTGGGTATGTGAAAGCTTGGAGCTGGCTTCTTGCAAGGAAACCGGTTACAGTGGTGGGTATGTGAAAGCTTGGAGCAGGCTTCTTGCAAGGAAACCGGTTACAGTGGTGCGTATGTGAAAGCTTGGAGCAGGCTTCTTGCAAGGAAACCGGGTACAGTGGTGGGTATGTGAAAGCTTGGAGCAGGCTTCTTGCAAGAAAACCAGGTACAGTGGTGGGTATGTGAAAGCTTGGAGCAGGCTTCTTGCAAGGAAACCGGTTACAGTGGTGGGTATGTGAAAGCTTGGAGCAGGCTTCTTGCAAGGAAACCGGTTACAGTGGTGGGTATGTGAAAGCTTGGAGCAGGCTTCTTGCAAGAAAACCGGTTACAGTGGTGCGTATGTGAAAGCTTGGAGCAGGCTTCTTGCAAGGAAACCGGGTACAGTGGTGGGTATGTGAAAGCTTGGAGCAGGCTTCTTGCAAGGAAACTGGGTACAGTGGTGGATATGTGAAAGCTTGGAGCAGGCTTCTTGCAAGGAAACCGGTTACAGTGGTGGGTATGTGAAAGCTTGGAGCAGGCTTCCTGCAAGGAAACCGGTTACAGTGGTGCGTATGTGGAAGCTTGGAGCAGGCTTCTTGCAAGGAAACCGGGTACAGTGGTGCGTGTGTGAAAGCTTGGAGCAGGCTTCTTGCAAGGAAACCGGGTACAGTGGTGGGTATGTGAAAGCTTTGAGCAGGTTTCTTGCAAGGAAACCGGTTACAGTGGTGGGTATGTGAAAGCTTGGAGCAGGTTTCTTGCAAGGAAACCGGTTACAGTGGTGAGTGGCTCCATGCTCCGTAAGAATCGCAAAGGAAAATAATATTAATTATGATGATGATGATGGTATCATGTCACCATCTTTCCATGTTGGAATATGTTTTCCTATCCCTAATTTGTCATCTTCTTTGATATTTCCTGGTTGTGTTTTTGACAGTTTTGGTATCAGCTTATTCTTATTAAGCATATTTTCCGATTCCTAATCTTGGTCGCTGGAGACATTCATAGGAAATTACTGTCGAGCAAAGCCAGTGGACAAGAGACAAAGGGCTTTCCGTACATTAGTAGATGTAATAAATCAAATTCGTCTGTTCATCTCTCCAGTCTTAGTTCCATTCATTCAATTTCATATTGTCTTCTGAACCCTCTTTCCTTTGCTTTATTCATTCACTGACCCCCGTTTTCTTTAGACATTGCGCTAATACCATTCGTTCTAGTCTAGATAAGTTTGATAAGTTCTTCCCAACTAAGAATATGTCACTTACTAAAAATCCACCTAGCCCGATATATCATTCCCGGGGTTGGATATGCAGACCATCTTTCTGTTAATTAAACACAGTAGAATATTTTTCGTCTCAATCCGGAGAGCAAAAGGAACCAGAAAACACATCTGACACCTCAAGTGAGCCCTCCTCATCTCTGGAAATGCCATGGTCCACAAGCCTTTACACTTTCATGTAAAATAGGTCTACAGCTGAAGAGATAAATAAGAAAGCCGAACTTGTAAATTGTTTGGTACCCAAGAGGAATGAATAGCCAAGTAAATAAGCCAGCCTTTGTCAAATATTGATACTTATTGGATGGAGCTGAATTCCAAGAACCCCTGACTGCAAAATATATAGTAATGAACATGGCCGCTTTTCTTCGGTAGATTAGTTCTGCCAGCAACCCATGCTATCTAGCATTGAGGAAGGCCAGTCTAAAGAATTGAAATTTTCTATCTGTAACTGGCCAGCAAATTCGGAAGAGCTAGGTTCTATCTGATTTACATCTTTCTTTTTGGTTATACCTGGTTGCAAGTGTCTCCGGGCATAACGTCGTAGTGAATAAAACTCGGTGCAGAAAGCTACACCAGGTTAAAAGAAACCAATAACTGCATCAGATGAGTGCAATCAATAGAAACAAAAAAAAAGTGGCAGCCAGCACGCTAACAACACAAAACTTAGCCGACAAAGCAAAACCTCCTCATCAAAGCAAAAACGCTAAGTTTCTAAAAACAAAATACCATTTCAGTATGTTGCAGACGAGTTTTGAGAAATTAAAAACTGATGAAAAGAATCTTGAGTAACTTATAGAAAGTCAAGAAGATTTTATATTCTTAGCTCACTCTTTTTTTTGTGGTCCCCCCCCCCCCTTTTCCCCATAAAGGATATCAACTCTGATGCAAGTCTGTAGTGTAGGTATGTCGCGAGGTGGCTGAAGAATGTGGCTGATGTAATAAGATTTTGAGTGAGATGAGTGATAGTAGACAGAAATAGAGTCCCAAATGTGAATGGAGAGTGGTGTATGACAGGGAAGGAGATAGATATGTATGCGTATTAATCTCTTCTATCCTGTCAATCTCGCAACACTTTTAAATGGTATACATGCACTCTTCCTCTCCGAGATGGGAGAAATATTGTAGCAAGGATAAAGACAGGTCAACATTCAGGTGACAGGTGAAGTAGTAAGTAAATTCTGACCGCTAGAACATATATTAAAAATATACATCAATGATTATCAAACAAATTTAACAAAGTTAGTAGTAAGCAATAGAAAACCAAGAAAGAATGTTAGAAATAACGTATACAGTCCTTTTCATAAGGACGACCAAGCCTGTTTTAATATAAATATTCCATAGGGGTAGTACACCTTTTCAGTTGAGAAACACTATAATTCCTGTGTATGTCTAACGTTTACAATTGTTAGAGTAAACTAGGAAATCCAGCGAGTAGGAAAATATCTTCCTTCCGCGCAGTAGGTTGACTCAGCTGAGGGTATGTAATTAAACCCACAGGAAATGGCGTGTAGAGGATTCGGTTGCTCACCGCTCCCTAACTTGTTGACATATGTTGAAGACTTGACGTCGCCTTACGGGACAGGTAAATGCACGTGACAAAACCCATAACAGCAAAGACACTGGCCACTCATTTTAGGACATTGCTATGTTGGATTACTTTGATAAACGGTGGTTGTCTTAAAGAAGACACACTGAAGCTAACAGCTCACTACCTAGTCGTGATGTTCAAAATTATAATGCTTGGCGCCTATAATGGTCCCGTGAGGCGTCGTTTAATCGTAGACTAGGACGCCGGGAAATTAGTAAATCAGGAACTTAAGAACTCATGGGAGGCCATAAAAAACAATAGGGTTTTACCTACTGGGCCTACAATGTCCCAGATATTCACTCTCAGGAATGCATTATTCTTCACAGCAAATTACCCCACATTTGAGTTTACCATCGAAAAAAAAAATTATATGCCCATCAATGTTTACAACACAAATCGGGCTGGTGGGGTAATCATTAAAATCAATATCTTTATATAGAAATAGTTACATCCGTTTGGGAAAGTTACTTGTAGTTAACCAAATGGTAGCAACTCAAATTAATTAACATAACCGTACACACCGTCCTTTGAAAAGAAATGAACTTCGCTGGTGAGAAAATTAATAGTAATAAAATACAACGTCATAGGAAATTTATCTTTAGAAAAGTAACTCAGTTTTATTTATAAGTTTTAAAAGCTATCGCGGTTATTTTTAGCGCTTACGTGTGCTTATCGATATTACAAGAATTATTCCGTTCTAAAATGCATCTGGTATGAGGCTTATCAGCACAAATTTAACTCTAGATGTAGAAGATCCTTTGGCACTTCTGGAACAACAATCTGAGTCCAGATTAAGTAGCCACGTTCTACCGTAGATCGCTTCACGTTTTGCGAACAGCGGCGAGACAAACAAGGGACAAAGATATCGGGGGAACTGGAAGATGTCCCTGCAACCCTAGATGAAAGAGGTCTGCGCTGGGGATTTAGTGAAGTAGCGAAAGACTCGCTCACTGGTGTTCCGGTCACAAAGGGCTCAGGGGAAAAAGTGGACTGATCACTTGAAAAGGCATTTCAACTAGCTTGTGTCCGCTTTCCCTGACTCAACCATATGAAAAAATTGCTGCTTTCAACATAAAAAATTTTTTACAGTCGCCTCTATGTAGCCGAAGCCAATGACGTGATGAAGGGTTAACTACGGGCTGTCTAATTTAAGAGTGACGCTGCCGGAGCGAGGAATTTTTTTTTGGCAGACGCTAGTAAGAAGTAAAGGGGAGGAGATAAAATCAAAGATAAAAAAGGGGCCGTCCTAAAGTCGAGAAAAGTGAAAGAAATTCTGATTCAATTTACGACAACGTAGAAGAAACCTCTTTTTTTTCTTCTTCTTTTTTTAAATTTCCTGCTTGATTTTTGTTTTACCCTATCCAAGTAGGCCTTTAATACTTTCATACATATTTACTCTACAAGACGCGAATGAAATATGGTATGTGCAAGAGTGAACACGGTCCAATGCGTACTGTTATGCTGGGGTGCTCCGTCCCTGACCACCACTGCGAGCACTAAAATAGCCCGGCTCGCAAAGTTAAAAAAAAAAAAACGACGTTTATTTTTCTTGAATCACGATCTCTCGCGGAACACATAGCTAGCTACCTCTCGTGGAACCCTAGGGTTCCGCGAAACCCCGGTTGAGAAACCCTGCACCATCAGGAATAAAACAGGAAAATGATGAATCAGCAACATACAAGTGACTGGGACTCGCTAACCCAACATTAAACTATTGCTGGTGGCATATTGAGGATAATAGGTATGAGTATTTGTATTCTCTTGTATGTTGTACACATTTGAAGTTTTGTTAACAATAGTCTTAGCCACCATGTAGCCTTTTTGCCTGCACATCGTTGCATATATATTGTTGTCATTTTCTATTTATATTGCCAGTTTAAAATCTACCCCCTGACGCGACCATAAGCGTCATGTTCTTTTTGACAACGTCGTCAAAATGGGCGCTGATAGAATTACGGTTATGGCCCCAGTCTGTATAATTGAACTATTATTCTCTTTTCATAAATGTTTTTAAGCGCCGTAAAAAAAAAAAACTGAAGCTACTTTGCTTTGCGATTACAGACGGGCGAGTTCAATTACTCGGTATACACAATGACGATCTCATGTTATGTCATATTTCGTGAACCGCAAGCCACTTTTTTGGCCCGTGGGGTCTGTCGTGAACATAGAAAGAATAGAGTTACTACTCCCTCAGCCATGTCATACAAGGCTATATGAGGTTGTGCATGAAGGTGGCAACCTCACCATGTAAAACTTATTGGAACAGTAGCGTTCCCGTGAGTAATGCAGCTCACGTTTAAAATGAGTTTTTGTAAGTTAGTTCATGAGTTTTCATTGGGAACGCGGAAAAAGTAGCTTCCATCGTGAAGTTATCGCGTTTTAAAATACCGGCGAAACAGGGCTTGAACGATTTCCCCCCCCCCCCCCCTCCCCCCCCCCCCCCCCCCCCCCTTCTCCCCCCCCCCCCCCCCCCTCCGTCACCTGGAGATCTTCCAAACCATCCCTGTGATTTACCGGTAGATTGGTATCTAAGTAATTCTCGACCTCTGTTTTAGACCAATGGTCAGTCTCCCATACCAGTAGTAGTAGTCAAAGCTATGGGAATGCAACCCTGAGGTGATAGGCCTCAGCTGCCTTTTTTCCCTGTAGTATACCTGTAGCTGCGTGCGTAGACTAGAAGGATTATTAAAATGGTATGACAAGATCACTAATGTGGAACTGATGACAAGAACCAGACAAGTGCCAGTGGAACAAGAGATGAGAAGAAGATGATGGCGATGGATAGGGCATACATTAAGGAGACGTGGATAGCATTACAAGGCAGTCCTTGTTCTGGAACCCCCAGGGTAAGAGAGACAGAGGTAGACCAAGAAACACATGGAGGAGAGAATTGGAGACAGAGGTGAAAATGATGAGGAGAACGTGGAATGTGCTTGAGCTGATGGCACGTGACAGGACTTGGCATGTGTATGATGAGGGCATATGCTCTTTGGGCTAAAATGGAACAATGCAGCCACCCATTGCCATATCGGGAAGCAAAAACCATCATCCACAACAAGTACAAAAACCAGTGGAAGGAGGAAGGGGATATATACAGTAGAGATGATCCAATCCACCATCTAAACAGATACCAACAGACCACAATTTTCCGCCTGAGAACTGGCCACTGCAGATTACTAGGACATCTCTATCGCCCTCAAGATATCCCACAAGAATGAATGCCCATGTGGAACTGGAATCCAGACTCCAGAACACATTCTCCAGAACTGCCCAACCCATGATGAACCGCGACGTGTGACCTGGCCAAGGGGTGCTGAGCTCCAGCAGAAGCAATGGGGCTGCCGCGCCGACCTGGTAAAGACTGTGGACTTCGTCCTGGCGACAGGCCTGCAGATTTTTAGCATGACTACAAACAGAACGCAGAAGAAGAAGAAGAAGCTCCTTGGGGCGCTAAAGGGTATTGATTTGATACCAGTAGTTCCAATATTAATAAATATATTTTATTTCCTTCTCTAATTATGTGACTTGTAGTTTGCTGCATCGTCAGCACCCTTGACATCGCTGCCTTAAAATGTTGTCTTGGTCGCCAGGAGGTATTTAAGCTAACAGATGTTGTCCAACATTCGCTGCTGATACTTCGTTCGCGTCTTTGAGATCAAATGTGTAGTGTATATCCACTTATGAGCGTGCGAATCACAGAGTGGTTAGATCGCAGGTCTCTCGTGGCGATAGTACCGATGTCGAAACACGGTGGAGTCACGCCCCAGTCTACCCTACTGTAAATGGGTACCTGCTCGTGAGCTAGAGAAGAAAAGCCAACGAGGAAGGGAACTGGTCCCCCCCACTTCTCCAAGCTGGACCTAGTCTAGTGAAAGCTATAACACTTCCCTCCCCTACGGCAGTATCTGCTACGGGACCACTTTTATATCCACACACACACATATATACGTATACAGGGAGTGAGCTGCGTGAGTGAGTGAGTGGGTGAGTGAGTGAGTGTGTATATTGTGTGTTCGTATACGCAGTATTTCTGGCTGACTCACTGACGTCATCTCATAGCGAGATCAAAGCACAGATATTATAATAGTTGAGGGATACCCAGAATGCAACTCTTAGGATGCAACAGCTGCCGTGAAAGTCACTTAAAAAAAAAAACAGCACTACACCATATTACTAGAAAACGCGTAGAACAAGATCAAGTGGATTACGATCTTCTGTAGCGTTAAAATAGGTTAACAACTACAAGTTTTAACATCAGTATCTGTTGCTCTGTTAACAAGTACTGAATCTTCTTAGTAATCCCATGAGTAAATGAGCACATATCATGAGCAGATTACTAAGGATCTGGTTAATTTTCAGTGTAGACTCTATTGGTTTCGCATTTCCAGAAGTCGCTGTGGACGTCTGTGTGGTTGATACTACTATAGGACTGTTGCAGCATACATCTTTCATTTTTCCATAATAAATTAACACGCTTTCCTCAGACTCGACACTATTTCATTCTAGCGCTGATGTTATGTTGTAATGAAAAATATAATCTTCAATTTCTGCTTAAATCTATTAAGAGTCTATCAATAGTAGGCATTCAGTCTCATGTTGGCTCTCTAAGAATATATTTCACTGTTTAGCTCTTCTATTCTATTTTACTATTAACCATACTAATTGCCTTATCGGTAGCGTTAGCCCCATCTTTCTCTATTAAAGCTGCACTCTTTTCATGGCTCGTTCCGGCCTGTGAACTAAATTGCGCGCCTGTTGAAATAACGAGCATTTCTTCCCAATGTACTTCAATGCGCGGGATTTTTTTTTCGTCAGTAATATTCCTGCCTCTATTTCTTTTTAGTGACGAATGTTCTGGAATTGTCCCGATTTATATTAAGCAGTTCGGGTAAGTATTGAATAAGCACCTCTCGTAATGATTCCTCTCGCACTGGTTTTGTTTTCTGGCTGTTCTGTCAAAGGGCATTCTGAAAATATTGCCCTGGCAGCAATTCAACATTCTGTTAACATTTCGTGCATACGACAGTTTCAGTTGTTGATAGTCTGGGCTGTAAGCAGTTTCTGCTACTTTTTTCATCGGCATCATTCGCTGTCCAGCATTTACTGATACTTATCATGGCATTGTTACGCTGGGATTTGCCAAAGAGAGCGCCATACTATCCTATCGGCTGTTTTCCTCCTTAACATCAACACCTGATGTATGACGAGAAGTGTCTGCAGTGACATGACCTGAATTAGATAAATAATCATTACTTTGAAGATACAAGATCCAGAAGTCACCAAGTGCCGGAAATGATGAACAAAGACATTGACACCGTATAATTGTCCAACTTTATCAAACTTCTATTTTAATTAATAAATGTACAGATATATTTTATAAATCGCAGTTGATTGATTTGGTTTAATTTCCAGTTCTGTTTGAAACTGTGTTATTGTTTGGAAATTAAGAGAATTATTTAACATTTAAATTGGTAGGGATAATTGACGAGCTGCATTTCAAACCAACTATTACTAGAGATACCCTTGGAGCACAGGATAGGTCTGACGAGAAGGTGACTTACTTCACAGCTTTCTTCTACTGCTACCATCTAGGACTGTGCAGTTAACTACCTGAATTGCCTTGTGCCATCGATAACACTAGTTCACCAGTTCTCTTTTCCATTTCTGGGAACTATATCTATTATTTTTCATCCAACATGCATCTCGCCACAGATGCGTTCCAGAAAAACTCGTATAATACTAAACTCGCATGATTAAAGATTAGTTTCCTAACAGTAGTAAGTGTATAGTAGGGATTCGCATTATTTCAAATTTCCGCATACAGTGAGACTTCATTAATATTGTTATATCGCAGTACTTCAAATTTTCATAATTCAAATTCGCATAAAATGCGTCCGCACTGTGTCTAAAATCACGGATACATGTGAAGATATAGCAAACACATGTAGATATGTAAAGTAATAATAGTGAAGCAAATCTAAAGCTACTGATAACTTGAAATGTACATGCGATAAACCCAAAAGAGTTTGCAGGAAATGCTTCATGCTTGTGACATTCGTTATACTTAAGTCTTCACGCTGCTTTAGATGTTTGACATGAAAGATGCTTCCAATGCCAGAGCTTGTATTATTGTTTCTCAAAACCATATCCCTTCTCAGCTCATCTCCCGTCAAAGAAAATCTACCTTAATGATAGAACTGGCTGATTGCGGGAAACTTTCCAATTAAATCTGCCATCTTGGTTTAGATATTTTCCATTTTACTTTCTAGCACAAAAATTTTCTCTATGTATCGCCGGAAAACGCTTTACAGCAAGAAAGACACACAGTCATGATAGAAGCATAAGAGTATATCTTCTTCTTCTTCTTCTTCTCTGTTTTGGAGCATTGGACTTCAGTCGGATGCTGTAAATTCTGGATTCATGTTTTTTCTCTAGCGTACTTACTTACATAGTCATTCATCTTGTACACTGGGGTGTAGAGGTTTGCCAGAGAGAGAGCGCCATACTATTCTAGCGGCTGTCTTCCTCCTGGCCTGATTTTCCAATCTAGTCTTCGGTCCTTTAGAGATTGTCTAATCTTGTCCTCCCAGCGAACTCTGGGTCGCCCTAGAGGTATGGATCCCTGGCTCTTGGTTTCCCATGCTTGTCGTGGTAGTCGGTCTTCTCTCATTCTGCAGACATGGCCAAACCATCGTGGTTGGAACTGTTGCACTTGGGTTTGCAGGGACCGGGTTTTTAGGCCATGACGAATCGTGCGGTTACTGACCATGTCTCTTCTTGTTACTTCAACCTCGTTCCTCAGATACCTCATTTCTGAGGTTTGGAGCTGGTTTTTGTAGGCTGTAGTCATTCAATTTTTTCTTGGTGCCCTTAACTACACTGCCGAAGAGGCTTCTTCTTTCTTGGACTTTTCACACGCGTCCATAGTTTTAAGTACATCGGCGAAGTTATAAATGTCATAACACGGGCAAAGACACTCTGGGATAGCCGCGTAAACTATTGTCTTAATGATAAATTATGAATTGCACAACATAAATTCTGCTATAACTTTATGTTTAATGACTCGATTAGGATAATTCTTTTTGGAATTTGAACAACAACCACAAATACATGTAATTATGGCATTTGGAAATCATTATCGTTGGTAATTGACGAAAAAATAATGATTTTGTCGGAAAGTTTGCACAATTTGCATAAGTGATAAGCTCAGATCCGTAATACTGTGTCTGAAGGGTATATTAACGTTCATTAATCGTTAGGTTACAAGTATTTTGGTGTTATGTAAATTGTTGTAATAATTAATATTAATGTTAGCATTGGCTTTGAATTACCTGCTGATATCTTAATCTTGGTACTCTAAACCCTGTGCTGATAACTTAAATTGGTTCCCAAACTGAATATAACCTGTACAATCCTGAACAGCATGGCACAGCGAGAAGTCCTTGTCAGGACTGCACATTACTAGCTGTAACAGCTTACAGTCCTTCTCAGGGCTTAATTTTTAAATGCTGGATAACGAAAGAGTTCGTCTTCTTCTTTCTCTTCTTCTTTTTCTACTGTTTTTCGCATTCTTGGTTTCCTTCGTTCAATTTAAAATTTCGTTTATATCATATCATTAAAGAGAAACCACTTTTTCTATGGCTTAGGACCAAAGGGAAGTAAACAAGACATAATTCAGAAAGATGTGTAAATGATAGTCTAACGATGTATTTTAGTGATTGTATGACGTCCTTCTTTGATTTACATGACCACGGCCTCATGGACTATAATAATAATAATAGCCCCTTCAGTCATAACTGACTATGGGAATGCGCCCCTGAGGTGACAGCCCTCAACTGCTTATTTTCCTGGTGCTCCTTTCGACGTTTTCTCCTCACCTCTGCTTCTTGTGTGAGCCTCTCTTCGCCCAATCTGAGGTGGCAACGTAAATAGCATCGCCACTTAGTGCGATCGGCAGCTTCATCCTCCCATGTTGCTGGATCCATGTCCAGTGCCCTCATATCTCTCTTGCACACATCTTTGAACCTCAGCTGTGGTCGCCCAACTGTTCTCTTGCCATCTGCTAATTGTCCGTAGAAGATATCTTTTGGGATGCGACCATCTTCCATGCGGCGAACATGGCCAAGCCAGCGAAGTCTGCGTTGTCTAAGAAGCGTATACATACTTTGAAGGCCAGCACGTGACAACACCTCGACATTTGTCACTTTATCTTTCCACGAGATGCCGAGGATGCGGCGTAGACACCGCAAATGGAAGGTATTGAGCCTTCTTTCTTGCTTAGCATAGGTCGTCCAGGTCTCGCTGCCATATAGGAGTGTGCTGGTGACGCAGGCATTATATACCGCAGCTTTGGTCTTCATTGTGAGTTTAGAGTTTCCCCAAACACGCGATGTGATGCGGGCAAAGGTAGCTGCAGCTTTGCCAATGCGGCTGTCGATTTCTGTATCCAGTGAGAGTTTGTCATTGATGGTAGACCCTAGGTATGTGAAGTGGTGCACCACTGCCAATTCATAGTTATCGATAGTGATAACTGGTGCAGCACCCACATCTTGACTCAGCACATTCGTTTTCTTTAGACTTATTGTGAGGCCAAAGTCCTTGCATGCTTTAGTGAAGCGATTCATCAAGCTCTGAAGCTCCTGTTGGCTTTGAGTGACGACTGCAGCATCGTCAGCGAACAACAAGTCTCTTATAGTGACCCTTCTGATTTTTGTTTTTGCCTTCAGCCTTGAAAGATTAAACAGACGGCCATCTGACCTAGTGTGAAGGCATATTCCTTCAGTTGCATCTCTGAATGCATGTTTCAAGAGAAAGGCAAAGAAGATTCCGAAGAGGGTCGGAGCCAGAACACAGCCTTGTTTAACGCCACTTCGTATATCAAAGGGCTGTGACGTGCTTCCAGCATATTGGACTGTTCCCTTCATGCCGTCATGGAATGACTTTATCATTTCCAGCATTTTAGGAGGGCAGCCTATTTTCAGGAGGATTTTAAAGAGTCCATCCCTACTAACCAGGTCGAATGCTTTTGTGAGGTCTATAAAGGCGATATATAATGGTCTTTTCTGCTCTCTTGATTTTTCCTGAAGCTGGCGGAGAGAGAAGATCATGGACTATGTTGTCTAAATGAGGATTCTGATCAATAATGGTCAGTCATCATCGGAACATCGTATCGGTAGTAGAAAACAGATACCATATCTGTGCATATGTTTCAGGTTCTTATTCGAGAGCGTCACAATAACAGCTTCTGATAAGAAGCATACTAGACTGCAGCGTGTGATTCAAGGACCACCTCTGCAATTCGCCGAGTAGTAGCATTTTAGCTATCTGTCCACGAGAATTAAGTTTCGTGACATGAACACCTGATGTATGACGAGAGGTGTCTGCAGTGAAAGGGTCTGAATTATATAAGTACTCATTACTTTAAAGAAACAAGATCCAGAAGTTACTAATAGCCCAAAATGATGAGCAAATACGCCGACACTATATAATTTTCCAACTCGTTATTTGTGTAAATACATATCTGCAGTCTTTGCTAAACTTCTATTTTAATTAATAAATGTACATATATCTTTTTATAAGTCGCAGTTGATTGATTTTGTTAAATCAGTTCTGTTCGAAATGTTGTTATTATGTGGAAATTAAGAGAATTATTTGATATTTTAAAATTGGTTTGGATTATTAACGAGCTACATTTCACATCAACTATTAATAGAGACACACTTGAAGCACAGAATAGGTCTAGCGAGAAGGTGACTTACTTCACAGCTCTCTTCTACAGGTAACATATAAAACTGTGCAGCTAACTACCAGACTTGTACTCTGCCATCAATACACTAGTTCACTATTCTCTTCTCCATTTCTGGAAACTATACCTACTATTTTCTATCCAACATCCATCTTGCCACACTGGGACCCCTTCATCTGGGATCATTGATTCTACTATAGCCATTGTCTAAGCTCACTTCATCTGGAAAATTTTAAGAGAACTATATTATCTGTCAGTCACCTTTGCGCATTGCAAGCAACCCATACACTGACAAAATATTGTAAAATCATTGGTGACACTTGGTTTTCTTATCTTATTAATTTAGTATTAATGATCTTTTATATTCATTACTTGTCTATCATTGATTGATAATTACCTGACAATTTAATAGTTGTATATTCGCATACCATACTAAACAAAACTATTACGAGATGGCTGAATTAGTAAAAATTAGATCTGCTATTGTACAGCCAGAAAAGGAATAGGGTTTGAGCTGTGAGGCACTCAAAATGTATGCCTTCTTGGAAATTGACAAGTAGATAGCCTAGATAGATCGCTTTGAACGGCTTGCCTCTGTGTCTGACTTGGAAAGCGGAAACGTGGCGTTTGAAGTTGTCAAAAGGTCTGCGTGGTGTGGCATACGATGTGTTTCTGAAGCTACCTGAGGATAAACAGGAAAACGTCGAAACACTGAAGCAGGCACTGCTTACTCGTTATGAGTTGAATGCAGAGGCCTACATGAAGACGATCAGGAATGCCAAGAAGTAGACTGGAGAAATGTATAGCCAATACACAGCACGACTGGAAACTTATCTGCTCAAGTAGTGCAGTTTGGGGAACTTCCAAAAGGAGATCGAGGGACTCAAAGTAGTGGTCGAATAATGGCCAAACTCCGAGTAAAAGTTGAAGGGTTTTAAAGGTATCAACCTTCGCTCAAGTTTACTCTTGGCAGAGCTATAAACAGAAGTATGATGCTTCTATTCGAGGGAGTCTCACATGAATTGATAGAAAAACAAGTATAACAACTGAAATCATCTAAGCTGTTATAAACTTATTATTATTCGCTCCTTCTGCAAGGAAAGGTTTTTACTCGTGTTTTAGGATCTCCCAGCTGAAGGCTTACTTACTTAGTCGTTCTCCTTCTACCGAGAGGTGTAGAGGTTTGGGAGAGAGAGCGCCAGGCTATCCTATCGGCTGTCTTCCTCCTGGCCTGGTTCCATTCTAGTCCTCGGTCCTTCAATGATTGTCTAATGTTGTCCTCCCAGCGGACTCTGGGTCGTCCTGGGGGTCTGGATCCATGGCTCTTTGTTTTCCATGCTTGTCGTGGTAGTCGATCTTCTCCCATTCTGCAGACATGGCCAAACCATCTTAGTTGGCACTGTTCTACTTGGGTCTGCAGAAGGTGGGATTTTAGGCCTTGACGTATCGTCTGGTTGTGGACCATGTCTCTTCTTGTTACTTCAACCACCTTCCTCAGATACCTCATTTCTGAGGTTTGGATCTGGCTTTTGTGGGTTGTAGTCATTGCCCATGACTCGCATCCATATGTCAAGACTGGGACATAGGTGGAGCGGTATACAGCCATCTTCGTTTTTTTACCAACCTCTCTCTTGCTGAGGAATCCTCGATTTATGGCCTGAAAAAGTCTCCCAGCTGCTGCTTTTCGAGTGGCAAACTCTTCTTTGATGCCTCCCTTTCGTCTATAATAGCTCAGCCAGCTGAAGGCGATTCCGCAAAATATTAATTTAATAGCTCTGTAAGGTTATGTATTTTTAAAAAAAAATTTTTATACGGGCGCAGACATAAAATTCACTCAATAGTGATTCCTTCAACTCTGGATTTATATATACATATAAACAAGTTTAATAATCAGTTATTGGTTTAACAAGGTAAAATAAATAAAGTTATTTTATCACAACAAAACCATTAAATTTGTCTTCATCTGAAGACATTAGTTGTAGGTGGGTGAGAGAACAAGATTGTCCGTTTGCTGTGATAGTGTTCTACTTAGCTGACGGGGTATGGTAAGTTGGAGTCTGGTTCCTTCTCTGCTGGTTCCCCGTAAAGTTTTGGACTGTTCCTTCTTTTCAGGGGTCGAATATTTTGGCAGCAGCACATCCCTTGCAGCAAGGACTGGTTAACTACTCAGTTTGCTTCGTCACGTGTCCTCAAGACCCGTCTGTTGTCGATGTCTAGCGTTGACTTTAGGCAACTGTTACCAAAAACTGAAAGAAACAAATACCTCTTTTCAGTTTTATGTCTTCTGATGTAACATCAGGCGACCCCCGCTTCTGTCCACCACTTCACCTTCCTCAGATTTATGTCCATATCTTCGAGCATTAAATCTGAACCCACTGAGTCACGATCGAAGCGTTTTAGGACAACAGAATGCGACAAATGTATCTGTCTATACATACATAAATATACACATAAAACATACTTCTAATGGGCATAATAAATACACCATGATGCTATCATCATCCACTCCCTTCTCCCTATGAAGACTGGGGCTACCTCTGCTATTGGTTTCTTGTGAGGGAACACACGAAGTAGTCACCAGCTCTTGCAGTAGTGGTTTATGTGGCAAGTTATTTTGTATGATGAGGTTGCCAGCCCCCATGTGTAAGTGTACATCCACAAGAATTGTATACATGTCGAATGTAAATATAAAATGATAAAATATACATATTACACCTTATCGCAATAACAGGTGAATTAGTGCACAGTCTTGATAGCAGAGAAAAGGCTGTAATTTACTGCAATTAGTTTAAGATGCAGGTATCCCTCAGATAGAGGAAGTTACAGCATATTGAATCCTTTTGACTATTTTGACACGAGGAGGTTCCTAATGCATGGGCTTCCCGTATTATTATGGGGAGTTTTACAGTCTCTAATCTTAGCAGCTACTCCTAATCTTGTGGCCGGTCCTATAGGGAATCCTACTTACGAACTCTTATTTTGGCTGTCTTTTATCTCCTCGTCTGACAAAGATGGAATACAGCACTAAAACCTTACAGTGTTCTAGGTTTGTCGTAAGCTGAATCAGAAATTCTACCACTTTTCTCGCCTTTAGGACCGGCCCTCTCGTATCTTTGATTTTATCGCCTCCTCTTTTCTTCTTTCTAGCTCCGGCAGCGTCAATCTTAAATTAGAAAGCTCGTAGTCCCCTTTCCCTCACGTGGTGTTGTTTCGGCTACACAGAGGCAACTCTAAATTCTTTCATGCTGAAAGTGGCTATTTTCTAAATGTCTTTGAGTCAAAGAAATGCGGGCTCAAATGAGTCGTAATGCCTTTTCATGTCACCGGTCCTCTGGTCTCCCTGAGCCCTTTGTGTCCGGGACACCAGTGAGTAGGCCTTCCGCTATTTCCGTGGTCTCCAGTGCTAGAACTCTTTCATCTCAGGTTACAGGGGACAATGCTCCGGTTCCCGTAGGTCTTTGTCCCCTGCCCTTCTCGCCGCGTTGTTGACCAGGTGCTGCGCCAGATGTTCAGCGACCTATGGTAGACCTCGGCTATATAAACTGGACTCAAGCAGTATTCATTGCTTGTTGTTCTAGACTGCCAAAAGATCTTCTATCTGCAGAGTAGAGTTTGTCCCGTTAAACCTCATACCAGATGCATTTTAGAAAGGAATATTTCTTGCAATTTCGGTAAGCACACTTAGTTATAAAATATCTGCGCCAGCCTTATAGTTATAAACAGCCCCGAGTTAATTTTCTTAAAAAAGTTAATTTTCCCACCAGTAAGATCACTAGGTGGTAATTTTGTTTTTCAAAGGACGATTACCAGTCCGATTTTCTGTTGTAAACGTTGATGGTCATATTAATTTTTTTGTCCAACAGTAAACCCAAATGTTTGGTAATTTACTGTGGGAAGTAATACATTCCTTAGAGTGAATACCAGGGAACTTGTAGGCACAGTACGTAAGAGCAAATTGGTTTTTATAGCCTTCCTCACACAGAGAGACCACTCTATGTCTGTATAAATATGTTTCGTGTTCCGCTAGATGACCACAATTTATTAAGTGTCGATTAAGGGGACCTGAACCCAAACATGTTATATCTATTTACATTTTTGTCCTATTCCTTGAGGACAAACCTGTATTTACCTTAATTACCACCCCCCATTAAAACCATAAATACCCCCCCCCCAATTAAAAACCACCCCCCCCCCCCCCCCCCCCCCCCCCCCCCCCCCTGTCCGAGTTAACTGTTATGTAGATCTCTATCCCGCAAAGTTTTACATACAGCGCCGACCTGGCACGCAAGTTCCGATTGATAAGGGGCGGAGCCAATAGACCGCTCCAGCCGGCTTGCGTCTGTGTCCCGATCACTGATAAACGTGGGCATGGAGTTTTCTTTTGTTTTGTTTTGGGTGTGTTCGTTTGAATTACATTTTGAAAAAAAAAAACTTTGATATGATTTAGATTGAAAGGGGGAATCTGCTTTGTATTTTTCAGAGAGATTACAGAGTTCCTTGGAACCGACAGCACGTGTCAAATGCCTTTCATAGTTGCCTAGTTTGCTGGCTTCCTAGTTTGTTTTATTTTGTAACGTTTACCAAAAAAAAAAACTAAATAGGCAGGCAGTCTTCAGTTCCATCCCCTGGAGTATTAAGTGTCAGATTATTTGGCCGTCCTTAAGACGGGGGACAGCAAACGCTACTTCTAGCATTTTTTTGTTTGGGTCTTGTTTTCTTTGCTCAACTCTTATTTTGTTACATTGTATGATATTCTTTGAATGTGTACATATACATATATATATATATATATATGTATATATATATGTATATATATATATATATATATATATATATATATATATATATATATATATATATATATATATATATACATATATATATATATATATATATATATATATATTCTAGCAGTCAAAATTACCTTTACCATTTCATCTCTCACCTGAATGTTAACCCTTTTTGTTTCTTACTAAGATATTCCTTATATCTCGTAGAGAAAGAGTGAACGCATGACATTTAAAAGGTTTTGAGTGTGGCTGGAATTAAGAAAGTTAATACATATCTCCTTTCCGGACTGTCATATAACTATTTCTGTCTACTGTCAAACATCTTACTCGCAATTTAGTTGCATCAGTCATATTATTAAACAACCTCACGACAAGGTTATAAGCGGAATTTTTGCTCCCCACGCACATGGCTTCCAGTGACGTTCTGTTTGGGGAGATCTCAATCCGAATTAAGTACAAATGTCACTCCGTGATGTTCCGTTAGGTGAGATCCAGTTAAGTTTCATTTCTAATCTTAACCAACCCCCACGGAAAGAAGTTTTATTTTTAGTACTGTGTTGCTCCTCTTTTTGCGCACCGCAGTGTGTTCATGATTTTGAACCATCGAGGTACTTAACAAGAACGTCGCTAGATTGAAATGACGTCAAATAAAATAATTACGTAGACCACGGCTGTTTGCGAGCGATCTTTTAGTTATTTCCCCTTTTTCCCCGACCGCGCTATTTATAGCCCACTTGACAGAGGTCACGTGGTCAGCTTCCTAATGGGAAAAACATGTGGCGATGTTTACTTTTGAAAGGCTTAATTAATGCTTTTAGGCTACTTTTTTATTATAAATACCGGCTTTAATTTTGCGTAAAGCTAGACTAGAAATGTTAGAGTAAATTTTAGAACAAGAACAAACATTTTATCACAATTAGAACAGAAGATATAATAGTCTGAAATAGTGTAAAATTTACGTTTTTTTTTATATTTTGTTATGGTTTGTTTATAATGCAATTTTCACTAAATCGGTCACAATCAACATGCATAACAAATTACAGAAATCAAAAGTAGAAAACCTGCAGAAAATGGATATCAAAGATTTGTTTTGGTTTCATGCGTCAAACATTAATTATTGAAAGTTTAAATTGCAAGTCCACATTTATTACCTTAAAATAACACACCCAATTGTCCCCAAAACATGTTTGAATTGCTTTTATGCTACTTTATTATTATAAATACCGGCTTTAATTTTGCGTAAAGCTAGACTAGAAATGTTAGAGTAAATTTTAGAACAAGAACAAACATTTTATCACAATTAGAACAGAAGATATAATAGTCTGAAATAGTGTAAAATTTACGGTTTTTTTTTTTACATTTTGTTATGGTTTGTTTCTAATTCAATTTACACTAAAACGGTCACAATCAACATGCATAACAAATTACAGAAATCAAAAGTAGAAAACCTGCAGAAAATGGATATCAAAGTTTTGTTTTGGTTTCATGCGTCAAACAATAATTATTGAAAGTTTAAATTGCATGTCCACATTTATAACCTTAAAATAACACACCCAATTGTCCCCAGAACATGAGAGCTAACAATTATCTCAATCATACATCATGAGTTCTGATCCAGTCTGCGCAATGTTTTTCTAATATGGGCAATAAAAGCTATGTGCTGTTTATGATATTGTCTTACTAGGGAATGCTTTTGAACAAAGACATTTTTGCTGTTATTGATTCTTTACTAATGAATTGTTTCTGGGCAATAAAAGCTATGTTAGTTATATCTTGTTTGTCTGTAATTTTCAGTGTTTGTGTAATGATTGCTCTTGTAAGATCTTTATAAACTTTTTGTGTGAGATATCTGTGGCAGTGATTCCCTATAAATGCTCTGCTATTATAAGCCTGTTGTATGATTTTGTGTTTGGCTAGTACCTTGTCCATGTGTGAGCAAACTGGACCAGACCTAGTACACAGATCTTGAAACTGAAGTTTGGCCAGCGCATCTTGTGCATTTTCAAGTCTAACTTTAAAATTATCTGTCTCCTCCTTATCCTCACAAAGTTCAATACCTACCTGAAAAATTCAATTTTAGCTCCTAATTCTTCTGCCTATTTCCAGTTCCTACTAAATCTCTTCAAGTTCTTAAAAGTACTAATGTTTGCATGTATCTCTTGCGAATTCTCAAATATCTTTGCGTCTATTGTATCAGCTACCTGTTCTAGAAGTCTGTGGTGTTTCAAAACAATGCCTAATAAAATATGAAGGTAAGGAGGAGCTACATTTTCAATTTCAATCTCTAACATTGGTTTGTGTAAACAATTATGGTAATGTGCCACTTGCCTTTTATTCCCTTTCCCATATTTCATATATCTATTGTAATCTCTTATCAACATGGCCAAACTTCTTGGTTTGCAAGTTGTATGCTCTCTGGATGTCTTTGATGAAAATGTTTGGTTTGTCTGGAGCTCAAGGAATATACCCATGTCTGTGGTGTCTCCAGCAAAACAAGGAAATAATCCCCGAATAAGAAAACAACAACTTGTTTACCATCCCACTCTAAATATTTTAGTGACTCTATCTGAGCTTTCATGCCATTCATAAATATTTCTAAATTATCATATGTATCTCTGACTCTAGCCATTGATAAAAGGGTGGTATTAGATTTAGAATTTGGTTTCTCTAAATTTACTACCTGCATTGTAACTTTGAATGAAAGAAGATATACAAACAGTTACTTAGAATTCGCTGGCAGCCGTCGTGTGCACAGGATTGTCTACCAAAGAACACCAATGGAACAGTCCTTATCTCACACACAATTAAAAAAAAAATTCATATTATAAATAGAAGATTAACAAGACTTGAAAGATAGATCAAATTATGTGGAAGTAATCTATCTATAGCTTTACATGTTTTCTGACGCTTATATACGTAGCTAAATATCATTATAAATGAATGAAAATGCAAAAACAGATGGTGCTTTACAAAAAGTTATTTTTTTACTACCTTATTTAAGATTTGTGGGTATCAGGAATGCGTTTAAAGGGATTTAAATGCTATAAAATCTGGTGACAATATGCTTGTTCTTGTAATGCCACACTCACAAAACTGACTACCACACATTCTCAAGATATGAAACCAAAAAAAAAAGTATGTGGAAATAATCTTTAGCTTCCCTTCGAGAAGTCTTTATAATTATAAACTCAAACGAATGGGCCGATTTTTAGATATTAAATTAATAAAAAGATTACTTATTTTATGAATTTCCTTAAATGATGACGCTGTTTTCAAAAGTCTGTAACTCCGTCAAAACTAATTTCAAACAAATAAAAATGCAATCAAAAATAGAACACAGAACAAAGTTATAGTACACAAAAGAATTTTAGCGCTGTGTTTATCCAGAACGAGTGTGTAATGATTTATATTTTACTGATTTTACTCACACATCAGCTGATTTTCCCCACCAAAAACTTAAATAGTCTTTTACGGTGCACACAAAATTTTATACCCGGTATCAGAATTCCGGTCACCGAAACTAAAAGAGCGCTCTGGTATAGGGCACAAACAGCCGTGAGACGCGCGTGCAGAGTAACGACAGTTGACTTTTGGAAGTGTATCCAACCGGAATGGCTGCGTTTCATGTGTGTCCCTGCTGATTTTCTTATATCCGCAAGTGTGTCTGCATACAAGGGAGGTGTTACTTATATGTATGACAGAGAATTATTACTGACCAGGGAAGTATCGTGTCGATAGTGTACGCTTGAGTATCATATAATTATATCGCGGACTTGTACCAGACAGATCGGTGACGAAAGAACCATTACTGCCATAGTTTTAGGCATGAAATTTGATGGCCCGTTGTTGTTGGCCTGGTTGAACAAGAGTATCTATGAATTACGATTATCATGTTGTGTTGTGGAACATGTAAATAAATTGTCAAGAATCGTCAACAGGAGTGATCTACAATTATTTCACAAGTTACTGGGGTGTTCGTTACCATTTAACAGTTGAACCTTTATTACCCTAGATTGGCTTGACCAATATTATCTAATACTAAGATAAAATGGAACGTCACAGATAAATGGGTGCCAAGCCGGTGGAATTAAACCACTGTCTACTTCACAGATAAATGGGTAGCCAAGCCGGAGATTTTGTTCACGTTTTACTGCCTCAACAGTTAATGAGTGTATAGCCTCAACTGGATTTTGCATCCTAACAACTTTTATGAAATAACGGCTCCCCCTAGCGCAGTGGTCCATGGTTCGATCCCCAGATGAGGCGGGAATTTTTTAGGCCCCAAACGGCTCCTGGGTCGACCCAGCCCCACATGGATACCAGAGCAACTCTGGGAAGGTTAAGGCGGCCGGCGTGATGCCGACCACATCACCCCTCGTGTGCCGACGGTCAAGATAATATGGGCCTAACACCATATTCCCAATATGCCTCAATGTGTGTGTAACGGGTTCCTTTACCTTTTTTACAGTTTACAACGAATGAACTAAAGTACAAACATTGTTATCGTCAGCTGTAAATCATTTGCATATGTCGTCATCATGGAAGTTCAAGGTTTTACTATTCGAGATCTGCTAGAATCTACACTACCAGTTTACTTATAAACTTTCATGAACTACTCATTTTCAAGTCGGCGCTTGAAGATTATAACCAGTCGTATGTTATCAAGACAGACTCACTTGCCTAAAAAAAAGTGCAATTTGTGATCAAAACAAGATTACCCAAGATTTTTTCAAGAAGCAGATGCTCGTCGCTCACATGCTGTTACAAGGATTCATCAAAATGGCGTTTTAGCCTGCTGGAAGGCTACTATTAGGAGAGAACTCCACCACGGTTGGCATTGCTATTTGGTTACGAGAGGAAGCACCGAGATTTCCCCACCTGGATGCGTCTACCCACGTGGAATACTTTATTAAGATAAGTGATTTAATGTTTGTGGTCTGCTTCCAGTTCTTCTTATTTTACCGGGTAGAGTTCTTCCTTATATTTATATGTCTTCAATGTTTCTATGTGTATTTATGTAGTAGGAGGTTGGCAGGGAATTTGATTTTGGAATACCTCTCCGGACGGTCCCAAAATCAAATCGTTCTGTATGGCCAGTTTATAATTCTTTTGGATTGAGGTCCGGCGAACAGTGCTGAGTGTTATAGCGCTCATTCCGAATTTATTATATCCATTTTCTGTCTAGTTGTGCAGTCATGTTCTTCTGTGTTGTTTGTGATTGTTGTCATTGTTAGTTTATTTAGTTTTTCAGCATTATTGTTCGTATATTGTTCACCTACCCTTACTATCATTTATTTGATGCATATATTAATGTTGTCCTGCGTCATTGTCTTGTAATTTTTATAGTGGTAGCATTTATTTTATTGTTCACAACATTCATAGTTCTTTTCTTCTCATTATCTTTTCTTTGCTTCCACTATTGTTTTATATTGTCTTGCTTTTGAATTATTTTTGCTAAACATTTTTCATTGATTCCATGATAATTGTACTTGATTATTGATATTGGTAATCTAAAGAATCTGGATTACATTGCTGTTTATTACTCAGCAGTGTGCATATTGTGATATTCATACTTGAGAAGTGATAATTTCAGAGAAAATGGTACAAAAAGAAAAGCTAAGGTTGAACAAGAGTATCTATGAATTATGATTATCATGTGTAGCCATGTATTGTGGAACATATAAATAAATTGTCAAGAATCGTCAGCTGGAGTGATCTACAATTATTTCAGTTCAGTTCTGTCTTCGTTAACCAAGAAGGGCTCTCCTAGTAAAATCCTCTGGAATTCAGACTGTGAAAAAGCATTAAATCCCATTAAATTACATTTTTCTACTGCACCTATTTTGAAATTACCTGACACACGTTTACCATTTGTTCTCTGGACTGACGCATCACAGGTGGGAATCGGCGGTTCCTTGATGCAGCGTTTGGACGGAATTCTTCATCCAGTCTTGTATGTGAGTCGCAAGTTGAGCAGTACCGAATCAAGATATCCAATCATCGAACGAGAGCTCCTAGCTTTTGTTTGGAGTGTGACCAAATTACAGAGATAATTATTAGAAGCTCACTTTACAATATATACGGATCAACGAGCTCTCAGTTATTTGCAAAAAGTGAATTTGACAAATCAACGGGTGGCTCGTTATGCCATTAACCTACAAGCTTACGATTATGATATTCTGCCCATTGATGGTGATAAGAATTTGCTAGCCGACACTCTGTCGAGGTGTATCCAGCCATAAGACCGATACGAACTTTGATGCTAAATCCGACTGGGAGTGTCAGCTGTTCTGTGTATGCATTTATGGATCTTCATTATTATTGGCATTGCTAGCTACACGTGCTCATTGAAACAATGACATTTCTATAAAGACATATTCCTATTGAATGTATTTCTTTTCCAACTGGAAATTTATTTAGTTAATCAAATTAACAGTGATATTATTGAATATATTTTACTTAGTATTTATAACTAAAATGCTTTAACTATGATGCTGATTGTTGGAGATATTAGTCGGACCTTGACGTGCCTCTCTGACTGTCGCGCGTTATTTCCGTGGTGCATTGTTGACCATCATTCTTCAGAAAACTTTCAGTTTTCTTTTGAAGGGAGGGGGTGGGGGGAATAATGTTGCGCCTCTTTTTGCGAGCCGTAATGTGTTCATGATGTTAAACCACCGCTGTGTTCAACAAGAACGTTGCTAGATTGAAATGACGTAAAGTAAAATAATTACGTAGACCTTCGTGCAGAGTAACGACATTTGACTTTTGGAAGTGTATCCAGCCGGAATGGCTGCATTTCATGTGTGTCCATGCTGATTTTCTTACGTCTGCATACAAGGGAGGTGTTCACTTATATGTATGACAGAGAATTATTACTGACCAGGGAAGTATCGTGTCGACAGTGTACGCTTGAGTACCATATAATTATATCGCGGACTTGTACCAGACAGATCGTTGACGAAAGCACCATCACTGCCATAGTTTTAGGCATGAACTTTGATGGCTCGTTGTTGTTGGCCTGGTTGAACAAGAGTATCTATGAATTATGATTATCATGTGGAGCCATGTGTTGTGGAACATGTAAATAAATTGTCAAGAATCGTCAACAGGAGTGATCTACAATTATTTCACAAGTTGCTGTGTTCGTTACCATTTAACAGTTGAACCATTATTACCCTAGATTGGCTTGACCAATATTATCTAATACTAAGATAAAATGGAACGTCACATACTGGTTTTTGTCATCCTAATCTAAACATACTCCAAGACTATATAAGGTCTTGTCACTTCCGTGTTACTTGTCATGATTACTAAAATAACTACATCACCGATCTATCCTAATTATTACGTCGGGTATATCTCTGCCAAGGTGTTACTTTCTTCTCATGTTGTTTATTACAACAAAGTCAACGGAAGTGTTACATCATTTCCTCGTTGTTCAATCCATACCAGCTGGTCATGTCCAGACATAGCACAAGTTATGTTTGCAAAACTAACACATTATTTTTAAATGCCATCTGTTGTCCAGATTGAAGAAAAAAAACTTGGAAAGCATTATCTTGATGCAATTTCTGCCAGTAATGTCCGCGAATCAAACATTCGTTATCTTCATTTACCGACACACGTTGGTTTGGTCGCCATATGCCAGCTTGTGCAAAGAACACACCGGCTTATCTATCACTCGCCAGTCTAGCTTAACAATACGGATGTCGCTAAATGTAGACTTAATCAGTCTAGTGCTGGCGATTAACTAAACAAGTCAAGGTGGCTACAAAAACAAGTCACCCGATCAGATCCGCCGGTTTGTGTGGCATGATAACTTTGGTCGATGAAAGCGTAAAAGTAGGATAAGGGGCGGGAGAGAAGGAAGAGAAAGAAACGTCTGATAACACTGACGGAGAGGAGTGGAGAAAGGAAAATCAGACGGACGAAATATGACGCATTTCGTCATAAGGATTTCCCAATGCGGCCAATGTGCAAAGACTTGTTATTACACACATCAGAAAGAGGCTGTTTACATTATTTGGGCACTTTATACATTCATTAATTTATCTCCTTGTTCACTCTTTACAGAGCATGGATGGAGCGACGCTGCAGCTGATCTCCTTTCAAGAAGCCTGTGACAGAGCAATTTTAGTGTACTTGCTGTTTTGATTTCTGGAGCGATTTGTTTAACATGCTGATGATGCCAACCCCATGCCATAAAGTCAGGTGAGTCGCCTTGTACGACATTCCGGAGGGCGCAGAAATTTTATTCTTTCTATGTCGCTTCTGAGACTCAAGGAAACAACATGGAACGAATATGTTTTGAGGTGAGAACAATTACGTTTTCTGACATCGGTCAAAACCAGGCCTGTGAAGACGAAGTCGGGATTCGGAGTCATGAACTGGGTCTTTTTTTAGTGCTGACGGAGTAGGTAATAAAAATGGCCGGACTTCGACTCCGAAGTTTATGCCATATGACTAGTTAAAAACTAGTCGTAGGGTTGAGTCGGAAATCGGAGTCGGACATTTAAAATTTCAGGAAACATAGTCAGAAAATATTTTGGCCGACTCCACAACCCTGGTCAAAACCAATGTTCCCTATAGTTATTAATGGCCAGTGTCGTGAAAGGGTTGATGTTATTGAAAGAATAAGATATCCTGGACAAAAAGTTGTATCAGATGCTACCAGGATAGTGCCAGATAAGAGACTGGTCATAAGAAATACCCCCTTTTCTGAAAAGAATAAGGGTTTATCGACATCAAAGGTAGGATCAAGCTGTATAAGTTTCCAGGAATGATGATATTATATGTTCCTGAATCCCTATTTGCTCCCTCTCAAGATCCTCCTATGATTATATTATTGGCTCTGCTAGGGTGATTGACTAAACTATTTACCAACAAGAACTTTAACTTTACTTAAATAATTCAAGTAAGTCTGCTGGTAAATATTTACAATTTATTTTTACCAATATTATTTTCTGCTTGAAAATCTTTCAAGAACTCAAAATGCAATTTACAAAATTAAATAAATAAACATTTGAAAATTGTTCAAAAGAATTAAAAGTCTGTATTTGTAGAGGGTTCTCTCTCTTGGTTGAACTACCTATGCTGGAAGAATATCTGTATCTTATTAACACTTTTATTTCACTGTCCTTGAATGTTAGGTTATAACTGGTTGTTTCTATGCCCAAACACTTGTCATGATTAACTAGTGCTGTATATAATTGTGGGGTGACTTGATTACGCTAAACAGTTGCCTTGTTTTGCAACTCATCTGTTATGATGAAGCTGGTTCCACTCTTGTCCTGGCAGGAAAGATTACTTGAACCTCCTCCAGGCAGCAGGTACTTGATGACTAGCCCTCTGAACTTAAAAGGCACTTGCACCAGTAGTAACTTCAGTAGTGGCTGACTCTTTTATGAGTAGTTGGGTTGACAGGATATAACCTGAAACGTAATGGATTTCACCACTATAGTTTCCATCTCTAACCCCTTTCTACAGAAGTAGGAGGTAAGAGATAGTTTCAGACGACAGAGTGCAGGTAGACGCACTGGGCATATCAAGACAGCATTAATACACTTCAGTTCACTGTGACCATATCTTATTCTAATTCCTTGGTTGTAGCTACTGTCCATGATTCGCCTCCATACATTTATTTGGTCTAGTGTAAAAATACTAAGTGATATCTCAAAGAATACAGTAATACAATTCTTTTCATCCTTCCTCATGTTCCTGGTATGTGGTCCATTCCATTTAGAAATAATTCTTTCAAGGCTTTTCTAAAACCATTAACACCTTTTCTGCTTCCATTCTTAATTTATTTAAATATACACAGGCTGGTAAGTCATTCAGAAATTTACACAGTAGTTCAAGCACATCTACACGCTTTCTAACGCACACTATAGTGAATCAATAGAAATACCTATAATTATATACATATATATATATATATATATATATATATATATATATATATATATATATATATATATATATATATATATATATATATATATATATATATATATATATATATATATATATATATATATATATTCTTTCTTACCCTTAGGCACACACAGTCGAGCTGTTTATGGTTGTAATGGTCTGCTCTCAAATGCAGTTGGCAAAGGTACTCTTCATTAACACCTTTTAGTGCTCGCTGTGATTTGAATTTTTATTATGACCTCGATTTCCCGAAGGCAAGTTTTATTTATACTTCACATCCGGCTACCGAGGGAGCAGTGGCTAACGGGGTGTTTGCGTATCTCAGAATGATGCATAATTAGTCTCGCTGTTCAATTATGAAAAACTATTAATCTACATATCCTCCTTATCCCTGGACCGATTTCCTTCATCTTAGGCTTAAATTACACTCTGAATTATTTTTTATCTATCTAGATAATAGTCTATATATTACATAAGTGCATTTATTTCTATGCGTTACCTAAACAACACAATTCTGGACCAACCTGATGTCACGATGCATTCTATTCAAATTTTTCTCCATTACTGTATCACTATTCGTGGAAGTTTTAGTACTTACGGGTAGAGCAACCTTCCTAATATTGCCTTGGTGACCTCTTCCAGGTGGTACTTCGCTCATATTGTTGTAATTAAATTCTAACTCCAACAATGTTACACAGATTGAGACTCCATGTTAGGCATAGTACGTTTCAGTAAACACACGAATAAGGAAGCCTTTTCATTGGTTCGCCAAGGATATACTGTCCTAAAGTATGGCGCGCAGTTTGGTTAGAATTACTCAACAACAAAAAAACAATGACGTGTTGTTAATTCGACCACCACTTCACGCCAGCCAGTATCGGCAAAATTTCAAGTTGTACGATTTTATTCCTAGTGACAAAAACATGTGCGTACTAACTTGAATGTACGTATGTACAATTGTAAACCTGAAATAATATTTTACTAGCCATTCTCATAGCTAATATTGTAGTTGCATGTTTTAACAGAATATTTGTAGTGAGGCATTGTGTTGCCGACAGACATTACTCGAACGTCTAAAAAAAAAGAGCGCTAAAAGTCTTGAGTAGTTATAATAATGCACAGGCAAGATGGGCCTCAAAGAGACAGTATCATCTGGGTCAGTTTCCCATTTTTCTATGGATATTCACATTTGTTTTATTATTATCATTTGGGGGGAGGGCATGTTAATTTTGTTTGTGGGCAGTTCGATTTCCTATGTTTGCTGATTTTATAACGCACAGCTTAGAGAGCATTTCGGAAAAAAGAGATTATTTAAGAAAAGGGCATAGAAAAAAAGGTCAAAGAACTTATAAACACTATGGAAAGAAGGTACCGGAGAATCATCCGTCTTTGCCAAAAAGGCTTGAGACCGCATGAATAATAAGAGAACGAAGCTTTAATTCTTGCTATGTAAGATTTATTTCAAGTAAATGTAATCACAGTCTAATATGTTTAGTTCTATGTTTCTTTTTTTTCTGAAAAGTTAATTAAACATAAGAACGATTTGCTTGCTCACAAAAATGGATACACGATAATATCGCAGCCTTTAATGGAAAAGAGGAGGGGGATAAACTGGTCGGTGCAATATCATTAAGCAGACGTGAAAAATGCTAAACGAGGAGCTGGTAGACTACACATCTGATGTCTGCACTTCAGGAGACAAGCTCGAGATGTTATCTGGTGAAGGCAGTTTTATGCTCTCTCTTAAGTTTTCTGGCTGCCGGGAAAGATAAATCGTACCTATCACTTGGGACTTAACTGGGAATATAAGGATCCGAGCTTTCACCATTCCATTACGGGTTTTACAAGGTATTATTATATTGTGCAAAAGAAAAATAGACGGTTATTTTATTAACATTAGCTAATTGTCCCTAACCATACTGTAGGTAATATATGAAAATTTAAGCAAAATTTGATAGACAACGTTTTTCGCGCACACTTAATTTGTAGTGGTTTATTTATTTTTATTTTTATTTTTTGACTTTCTTAAGTAGACCAAAATTGCTTTTTATATCGTCACCATTACTCCTCAGGGAGCCTAGGGCTTCAACAAATGCATGCCACGCCCTCCTGTCCCGTGCCATCATCTCAATGTCTTGTCATGTCTCATACTCATTATTTCTAATTCCAGTTCTCTTCTCCATGTGTTTTCGGTCTCTTTCTCTCTCTCTCTCCCTCTATCTAACGCTCTCTCTCTCTCTCTACCTCTCTTACCTTGGGGATTCCAGAACACGGACTGTCTGGTAATGCTATCAACAGGTGTTCTCAATGCATGTCCTATCCATCTCCAGTTATCGCCTCATCTCTTGTTCTACTACCACTTGTCTCGTTCTTACCATCAGTTCGAAATGGGTGGCCCTGTCGTACCATGTCGGCAGTGGCATAACTACCGCCCTGTTGGACATGGCATGTCCCGGGGCCCCGGGCATCGAGGGGGCCCCGAAAAACATTAGTCAGAAGGGATCCTCTCCTTTATACAAATCCTTTTAATTTCCTATGCTCATGCGTTGCACATCCGGTTTCTCATACCCATTTCAGAAAAAATTTCTTCGCCCGGTGTCATTATTATTTTGCCCTACACTAAACGTCCTCTTAATTGCTTCTTCCAAAAGTTATTTCCCGACAACCGACCTTTTAGATGGAGTCTCTCGCTGATCATTAAAAGGAGCTTGAAATTTTATACGCGGTATTTTTTTTTTTCCTTTACTGTGCTTGGGTGTGTCACTGTTTTTTGTTTTTTTGTTTCCAAATTTAGAGCCCTGCATAGTCAAACTATGGTCATGTTATGTTATGGTCTCTCAGGACACGCACTTATATCACCTATCTAGTTAGCTGTTCGGAATAAGTTTAAAGTAAATTTTGTGGGCATAACACTTTTAACATGGGATACCGTAGTGTAAAGCGTTTATTTGTCTACTGAGTAGTTAAAAAAAGTTATTGTGATAAAAAAATGTGCATGTGTACTTTGATGAATATATATATATATATATATATATATATATATATATATATATATATATATATATATATATATATATATATATATATATATATATATATATATATATATATATATATATATATATATATATATATATATATATATATATATATATATATATATATATATATATATATAGACACATTTTTATTGTAGACAAAACGGAAGTGTTAAGAGCATTAAAATATCAAACATGAGTTTCAGCAAACGTGTTTATTTGAGTGATGCTCAAAAAAGAAACAAGAAATTTGAAAGCAATGCTGCTATTAAAAGAGTGACAAAAATTGTGCATCTCTTAGAGCCATCTCCAAAATGTGCAAGCCAAATTGTGAATGAGCTGGAACTTGATACAGTATTTGTGATATGTTTGCTGATAATGTCAGTTGTAGTGTTAGCAATGTTTTTTTTATAGAAAAGTAACGTTGAAAATAATGTTTAATACTGATTTCTTGTGCACATGCGATCTTCTTCTTTGATCCTTAGCCGCCGACCGTCAAAGCAGTCAGTGGCCATTACGCCTGGTGGCGTCTTGTAGGGCAACAACAAATTGATTCCACTTTGCTCGGTCGGCGGCCATCCTTCGTACAGTGCCCCAACTCTGGTTCATTCTTTGCATCTCAGCCTCCACAGTCCTCCACCAAGTTGTTTTTGGTCGGCCTCTCTTTCGTTTTCCTTCAGGGGTCCATAGCATAGCTGTTCTTGTGATGGCATCGGGGTCTCTTCTGAGGACATGGCCAACCCAGCTCCAGCGTCTGCCAGCTATGATGGTGTGCATGTCCTCTTGCTTGCTCCGAGTACGCAGATCTTCTTTGGTGATGGTATTCGGCCAAAAGATTTGGAGAATTTTTCTTAGGCATATTGTGTGAAAAGAGGACAATTTCGACATTTCCTTCTCTGTAACTCTCCAGCTCTCCGCGCCATACAAATCGAATGAGGATATAAATGTGTAAGAAGTTAGCTTAAATGTCCTATCAATTGAACATGAGGAAGCTCAAAGTCTAAGAAAAAATTTGAAAGGGAATCATCAATACATTTGCTGAAACAAAAGTAAGACGAGGGGCATTTTAGGGAAGTACCTACTCTCTAGTAAGTTTAAAGTTTACGATTTTACACAACTCTGATTTAGAATTGTCATTAATATCTAATAATAGAGAAATATACAATTTGGAAATTTATCTAAGTTACTAATTATAGTATTTTAGGCATAGATATTACATTATATTAGAATTAAATAATTAATTATAGGTATCAATTAATTTTTTTTTTTTTTTTAATTTGAATCAAACTTTGTGCGGGGAAAAAAATGATAATCAATGACAATATGAAATTAAAAGTTTTCAATATTAAGCGAAATATGATTCTTTTAAAAAGCTTCATGGCGTCATCTGCACTAGTCAGCGGGTCTCAAACAGGAGATTTTTTTAAAATAAGATTTGTATTTCTTTCTTTAAAAAAAAAAAAAAAATATATATATATATATATATATATATATATATATATATATATATATATATATATATATATAATATATATATATATATATATATATATATATATATAATATATATATATAATATATATATAGAAAAACGAGCTCTCTGTTAAACTTTACGGACGTAAACATTTTTATTTCTTCAGATCAATCTAAGCATATATATATATATATATATATATATATATATATATATATCTTCTTCTTCTTCTTCCGTCCTTAGCCACCGACCGTCAAAGCAGTCAGTGGCCATTACGCCTAGTGGCGTCTTATGGCAACAGCAGATAGGTTTTCTTTGCCATTGTTTCCCATCACGCCTATTGGCGTCTTTAGGGCAACGGCAAATCAATCCATTTGCTGTTGTTTCCGTAATCGAAGTGACTGGCAAACGGGTGATCAGCCCGTTGGTATATATATATATATATATATATATATATATATATATATATATATATATATATATATATATATATATATATATATATATAGATATATATATATATATATATATATATATATATATATATATATATATATATATATATATATATATATATATATACGAGGTGTGTTCAAATGAAACCCGTCCCAGTGGCTTTATAACAAATATATGTAAGGTACATCAGCAGGAGTAGTAGAACTAAATACAGCAATTGTTATGAAGCAAGTACTCACTGGGGTTCTTTAGAAATAGTCACCATAGGCATTCAGACACGCATCCCACTGCTTGGGTAGATGGCGGATGCCGTCCGAGAAAAATGACTTTGGTTGCTTATTGAACCATTTGGTCACCGAGGCCCTGACGTCTGCATCGGAGTGGAATCGTTGTCCCTTTAGAGATTTTTTTAAGGGTCCGAACAAATGAAAGTCACATGGTGACAGATCGGGGCTGTAGGCTGGGTGTGGCAGAACGTCCCACCTTTTCCTTGCTAATGCTTCCTGCACAATGTTCGCAACATGTGCACGAGCATTGTCGTGCAACAGAATCACACCACGCGAAAGCATGCCGGGTCGTTTATTCTTGATGGCTGTATGCAGGTTGTCTAGTGTGTCTTTGTAGCGGATGGCATTGATGTTCACGCCAGGCTCTTTAAAGTCTACCAATAGAAGCTCTTCATGGTCAAAAAATGCGGTCAGCATAACCTTACCGGCGGAAATCTGTGACTTGAATTTTTTGGACGGATTCCTTATCACACCGGCCATTATTTTAACGGTCTGCAGCACAACCAATGAATACCATGAAAATGAACACTTACACACTTGTACATTAGTATGTGCTTATTACGACACATGTGACGTCATCATGCTCCTCCTACGAATGTCCACTTGGCGCAGCACGGTCGGGTTTCATTTGAACACGCCTCGTATATATAAATATAAATTTAATAGTAGTGATTAAATACGCAATATAGGCCTACATATTTTTTGATTAGCCATATATTGATAATGGTGGTTGTACTCAGAACTCCGCCTAGGCCGGTCCCAAGCCCGGCTGATAAAGGAGGAGGGCGGCCTGCATGGAAGCCGTAAGGAGGCAGCCCCTCCACCATGCAAAGGCACAACAGGCCAATCACCTGTTTGCTTTAAAACATGATTACGCGAATTACAAGAGAGAAAACCGGACTGATTCTAAAGGCGACGAACTGGAACCGAATACGGACTACTGTTATGTGTGTCGTGAAACATTCTAAATCCACATATATAAATTAAAAAGGAAATGTAAAGCCTAACGAATTAATTCAATACAAGGAAAGAAGAATGGTAAAAGAAGAACAGTGCGGTCACAATAGCGTATGCCTGTGTTATAGAACGTCATACTAGCTAACAAGAAATCCCCTTTTTCTACTTCGTCTGCATAATTGTAACGCTTTCACGTTTGATAGTAAAGCCTACTGTATAAAATACACGCGTTTCTAAAAAGAAAACTGGTACTGTGTTTCTTAGAAAACCTTGAGATAGACACACTGCGTAATGACCTAGATTTAATATTCCATTAAGGTCATTTTATGCACTAAGTAAAAGAAAAGACAGACGAGCTTAGAAGAGAGAGAGAGAGAGATGTACGGAGGAACGCATTCAATACTACCACGTTCGTCTCGCGATGAAAAAGTGAACGCGAAAGGCATGAAGCACTAATTTTTTTCAAATAAACAGTAATAAAAAAAACACTACCAATACACGGTTAGGTTTTGAAAACATATTTAATGCTTATTAGGAAACATGACATTCTACTGATTTATGTCTAAGCTCCTGACATTAGTCTGACAGTACAGAAGACACCCCATAGTATGGAAGTGAGGAGGTGGTAACAGCACGACTATCCTAGAAGAAAATACATATTTTGAACGCAGCCACTTAGCTCCATTAAACTTATATATTTGGGTGCCTTAAGACTTGCTGACAAAGAATATGTTAGGTGTTAAGCAAATAGTCTAATAATTAACAAATTATAGCCAAAATACTATAGTGGTGTTGTCTGACAACACAGGATCATATTTGCTCATAATGGCGTGTTTGGACACTGCTTTAGAGGAAATGAGGCCACCACGTTAAATCCGATTTGATTGGCTAGAATAATATGTAAGACTAAACATGATTAGTCGACTGCAGATACTATTTTTGGTTGTTAATGGCAACGATAGGAAGGGTACTTTTTTTCAAAAGCTTTTGTAAACATGGTCTCATTGGCTAGACCATTTAATATAGTCAATTAGGAGCGTCAGTTCAGTGCCACTTTTTGAAAATCCAATTTGTAAAAGCAAGTGCGTTGAGATCCAGCTCATATTTTTCTAATAAAAGCCTGGGACAGAGGCAGATCGGAATTGTGCCATAATTCATCGCCAGTCAACGTATTTGTTTAATATTTCCTTGAATTGTGGTAAGCTAGACATATTTGAAATCTTTTTGATGAAAATTGAATGTGAATTTATAAATTTATGTCTGTATGTGTGTGGTTCAGTAACAAACATGAGGCAAAGCCTAGATATTGCTCTATCATGAGAAAAACTTGTCGGAGAGGAGTATAACTGCATGGGATTGCCAAATAGTACTATGACACCTATCTTATTGAATAGAAGGAATTAATGCTGGAATTGCAGAGGCGTTGTAACCATTAGGGAGAGGAATACTGGTGTATACTGTTACATGAGAAGCTAGCAGTTGGCTTACAGCGCTGAACTCGGTGTTTGTTATGTATTGTGCTTCAGTGTGGAAATAGATTATAAATTAGTTCTGAAGTAGGAGGTACAACCTTCTTGTTTCAGGGACCGTGGTACTAAACTATTAAAGCAGCACATGGTCTGAGTTTTGCTGAATCCAGAGGCTGATAGCATACTCCTTGGTCAAGATATCGACCAGTGTTGTTCCTCAAGAAAACTGTGAAGCAAGCGAGCATAGGAGACTGTTTCCTGCCACCCACACAGAAGTTAAGATTACGTTGGCCAGAGCAGCTCAATCTTGTGTATACCCCCCTCTAAAAGTGACTTTACCTTAAATCAAGAGGGACATTTATTTGTTTCAAATAAAAAGAAACTGTGAACCTTTCCAATATTATTTCCACCAGATACAAACACTTGAAGTCATGATGACAAACAACCACCTAGCTTGAATAGCCAGTATTACCTCATAGTACTACATCACTACTTACACACATATTGTAATAATAATATATGTCAATACAAAGATCCTATCTATAAATTGTGTACATACAACTTGTGATTTCGTTTGATTGCGATTCCTGGTTCACTTTGTAGTTGAATCAGGTTTTATCGCACTCGACATGGTTTGTATACATATTTCCTTGTTGATATGAGTTGCCCGGACTACTCCAGAAGAACGTCACATAGTCTGCTAATATTTGGCAGACGATTCTTTGCCGGCGTTGCGTGGCAGATTTGAGCTAGTATTCGTCCTCTTTCGCTGTGTATTACTGTGTGTGAGAAGACTGTTTTTGACGAGCTCCAGAAAGTGTACTCTTGTGATAGAGTCTTTGTGAATTTATACCAGCTAGGTTGTCCTACAGTATGGAGTCTATGCTTGATTATAATTAAATGGACAAGCGAATGCTGAATAGAAAGAAGTGAGTGTGAAACTATTTCATTAAAGATTTCAGCAGTATGCATACGACATCTTGTCCTTAGTCTACATGACGATAGACTGGTTTCATTGACTGGCTAGTGAATGCCATTGATTAATATATAGATTAGATGCAAATATATAAGGAGCTTCGTCCTATATTAAAAGTGAATATGTGTTCTTCAACGTCAAACTGGCCTTACGAAGTTTCTGACTGTTGAAGACTGATTACACGTTCTAAGGCTGTTTAAAAAGTTGGACTTAGAGGCCTGTTACAAAATATACCCTAGACAAGCTGGAAGCCAAGAACCAGCTACTTGATGATTTAAAGAAGAACTCGGCGGGGAGAAGATAGACTACTAATTCTACCCCAACAATAATGGGGGCAGCAAGCCGGGATCGTTTGATAGAAAGACTTTTTTTCATCATTTTTGCTACAGACGTTCTCATGCAATCGTGCTTCGTTCCAGTTCTGCAAAATTGCTCACGTGTCGTCTGCTAGCTTCTGAGAAGGCCATAATACACGTTTGCTTTGCAGTCCTTTATCTGTTCGAATATTGAAAGAGCAGTTGTTCAAGAATATTATACCTGCTGCATCCTGATGTATGAAAGCATCAAATTTTCTGCCGAAGATGGCGTATTTTTATGACAATGGTGAATCAAGTGGATTCTGAAAAGTGTCAGCTGTTGCAGCGTTGCTAGACCTAGTGAGCGGTCTTTTGTGTCCAGTTCGCATCGGTGCAGGGAGGAACGGACATTGAAACTGGAAGGATTTTGAGGCTTGGCAATCAGATAAGTCACGTTTATGTTTCATACAGCGTGTGACTGAATTATCTTTGTTTGCCTGCGCTATTTTTTCAGATTTATGTTGCATGTTTTAATGTCGCGGTGTATTTAATCTGTGGGAGGTAGGAGGGACTTGTGAATCTGTCAATACCGTTTCGACTGGTCGATAGATTCATGAGCGTACTTTAAGGTTTGGAGTGTGATTGTTACAAATAGTGGGGCAGGCATTACAAAGCTGTGTGAATCTACTACTATTGAAATAATCATGACCTATGAGTGTTAGATGTGAAGTACTGTTAAGTGTACAATTTGTGATTGTGGTCCAGTCCTAGATATATTTTTCCTCTTTAGTTGGCTACATTATTGTTTGTGAAACTGGCTATCTTTCATTTAATGATGTGATATATGTTGTAAAAGATTTGTGATGTATTGTCATTGTGGCGAGAGGTTTTATTTGGCTTTAAGATCAGTATAGTACTGACAATTACAGAAATAGAATTTCTGCAGAAAATGGTGAAGTCCCAGTGTCTGAGAGAACTACTGGTATCACAAATTAGTTACGGCTGTGAATGATCTGATCTCAAAACAATAGTAGAGAGGAGACCGACATAAAGTGCCACCTCCGCTGTGTAACTAACTGTGATATTAAAAAACCAAGGAAACAGATTTTACTTAACACTGATAAAATTGACAAGTCGTTCAAATACAATTTCCTTATTTTTTATTTAGTATATACACTATCTACTCTTGTGCTGAAGGGTGAATGTTGAAAAATGGAATGTAATGAATTTGTAAGTTTACATATGATTTACAAATATTTATATTTATATAGATATGTAAATAAATATTACAACAAGTTTTCCAATTATAGGAACAAAAAATTATATCAGCTGTGCTGTTATTCAATTATAGTACATGTATCAGCTGTGCTGTTAATTAAGGATATAACACTTATCAGCTATGCTGTTATTTTTGTCTCTTGCTATGCTACTTTCACTTTCTCATCACTGACAGTTTCTATGCTCACAATGCCGACAGAAATGGTACTAATGTGTACTCATCTCTTAGAAGTGCTGTCCTTCTTGGTTTGGTTGACACAAAACACCAGCGGTTGATCGTTTCGTTAGCCCACCCAAGACTGAGGGGGACTAAAGATGTGAGTCTTGACAACCTCTATGCTCCTGCGGAGTTCCAGGCAGCTGGATTGACGACCCACGATCTCAGTTTTTATGACACGTATAAAACCTGTAACAAGGAAAAATAGGGGCTAATTTCTGTCCTCAAGCCCACCTATTTCTAATGTGGATGAAATGAGCGTGTGCCTCAGTTTTTGCATGTAGGATGAATGACCACATGGCTTAGTATGATTTAGCAATAGCGAGACAAGACAGGTGTCTTCTTGCAAAACATTCTTTCTGATAAACTAATACATGGATACATTCAATAATATAAATTCAATGCATGAATACATTCAATGATATAAATTCAATACATGAATACATCCAATAATATGTACGCAATACATGAATACATCCAATAATATGTACGCAATACATGAATACATCCAATAATATGTACGCAATACATGAATACATCCAATAATATGTACACCTAGGTGTGATACAACCATTTCTTTCCCCCTATAATATACCAGACCCTCTCTGACAAGTGCTATAATATATCCTAACAATAACGTTATGTTCTTATGATAGGAGTATAGGGACAATCTTGAGTCCTAACAAGGACTGTTTTGGTTATATGGCAGTTGGTCTTATCAGAGATAATAGACTGAAGTTATAGGAGACAATAGATTGAGTCCTAACAAGGACTGTTTTGGTTATATGGCAGTTGGTCTTATCAGAGATAATAGACTGAAGTTATAGAAGACAATAGATTGAGTTATAGGAGACAATAGATTGAGGTATGAGTCCTATTAGTCTTCGTCTATTCAATCATAATAGGAAATACAATCATTATACTTAATTTTCCCAAGATACAATCAGTAACCTGATAGGTAGTATAAATGACATACAACAAATACCAACATTATAGACCTGCTGAAAGCCTATTTTCCTAAAGGTTATCGTAAATATATTTACCCTCCAAGATTTAAAAAGGCCAGTTTGACTCGACTAGTGAAGTAGGCTGCAGGTCGATGCCCTCAGGTAAGCAATAAATCGTGACAGCTTCTCTCCTCTTCAGTCGGTCGGTATCTCTGGCGTCGTCTCGGTGATGTGTGATTATGCATAAAATCCGCTCGATTATATAGGTAGGTGAATGCTTAAGGAAAGCGTTTGGTTGGTTCCTGGCGGAGCAAAATGATTGGTTTCCTCCGGTTTAGTCCCAAGTGCTGTACAGCCTAATTTTATTCAGTTTTAATCCGCCATCTTGCGTGAACATGATGGCCGTTAATTTATTCTGTCTCAGAGACTGGTGAACGTTGCTCGTTGATTGGTTGAAGCAAATCTGTATCTCGACATAGTGATTAACAAAGTAGTGGGTTACACTCGTTTCACGACAGTCATAAGTGTGAATAGAGCTATATATTTTTTTAATTGTTCAATTTATATATTCATGCCTAAGTTTCCTATTTGTATTTGCTTCTTTTGGCTCTGATCACTGTATTCTGTCTTCTTGTTCGTACTTTTCTTTTATGCTCCTTCATTAACATCTACATATATTGCTACTAATGCATCAAGTTGGTTGAATTTGAAGTGGTGATATAATTATTGAAAATATTATTCAAAGTAATAATATTAAAAATTTACTCTTTTTTTTCTGTTGAAAGGCACAATAGGGAGCCGCGCTGATGTAATGGCTACGACGTTGTACTGGCGACCAGGTTTTCAAGGTTCAAGCCTGGGCGTCAGCGTTTGAAGGAATGTTTACGACCGGGAATTTGACTGAATAACCTGAACGGCTCCTGCACATAAACCCTCTGTGGATGGGAAGGAGCGAAGCTCCTGACCGGGTTGGAAGGAAAGTCCACTGACCCCCCAGCCTCGCAATGATATGTCATTGGGCCAATAGGGCAGGAAAGCTCGAGTGCCGCTGGTTAAAAAAAAGGCACAATAAGAGTAAAGCATGGCAACCTTGAAAGATTTAGTAAAGGTTGGACAAGATTTTGGTTTGGAGGGGGAAGCCTTGCAAACCTATGTAGACAAGGAAATCAGAAGACAAGATGAAGAAAAAAGAAGACAAAAAGAGGAGAAAATAAGACAAGAAGAATTTTCAGAAAAAAAGGACAAGAAGAAGAAAAAAGAAGACAAGAAGCACTGTGTGAAAAAAGAAGAGCAGAAGAGTTAGCTTTTGACAAGGAAAAATTAGCCTATGCTCAAGCTGAGTTAAAACATGCTCAAGAAATTAAATTAGCTGAGATTGAACTTGAGAAATTTAGATTGCAACAACCTCATGTGAATGTCATGAATGTTGATACTGATAGAAGAGATCATAACAAATATGTCAAGATAAATTTGCCTAAATTTAACTCTTCCATTGACGATATCTCTTGCTTTCTTATTAGATGTGAGACCTTTTGTCATGAGTTTAATATTGATAAAACTACATGGTCTAGTAGGCTTATGAACTTATTGGTCGGAGAAGCATTTACGGCTGTGTGTACAATGGATGATCAATCTAGAAATGACTATGATGCTGTTAAAGTATTGCTACTTAAGAGATTTCAATTGGATGAGGATGGCTATAGGCTGAAATTTAAATCACTAGTGCCAGATTCTGCAAAGGACTTTACAAAATATATTGCCTCAATAAAAATGTACTTTTCTAGATCGATTGATCTTGCTAAAATTGAAAAGACATTTGAAGGTTTGTCTGACTTAATTCTCAGAGATAAAGTTTTGTCCTCCATTAGTGGGGATTTTTTTATCCTTTTTACAGGAGAGAAAACCAGATAAGTTGTCTGTGAAACCTTGGGTAGACAATACCAGGTCGCACACCCAAACAAGAATTTAAGCAAAGATAACATTAAGATGTCTCTTCCATTGCTTCAGCCAGAGTGATGAATTATAACACTTCTAGGCAAAGATCTAATAGCATTGACAAGAATTATAGATTGAATCAAAACGTTCAATATGGCAACAATAGGGGCAGATATAACTTTAATAAGAAATTTCAAAAGCCTCAGAGATATGATAACTATAATAATAATAATGATTATTATGGACCTCAATCATCAAACAGATATAATGATTACCAAAATAGAGGAGGTTATAATGCCAGATCAAACAGAGGTAATAGGTCATTCCACAGGAATAATGACAATTACACAAACAATAGAGGTTCTTTTCAGAACAATAATTATCGACAGGCAAGAAACCCAGAACGTGTTAATGCTGTCGGGGATGTCAGTAACAATAATGCAAACCAAAACAATGTCCCTATTGCTCATGCAAATGCTTGCAGTGTTGACTTAGCTAATAGTACTAACTGTACTCAATGCAGTTCTTTGTTTCAGCCACAGAGAGTACCAAGACTTTTGTGTGGACACCCTTTGCCTGTTATGTCATCTGTTGAAAACACAGGTTCTTTGGTACTGGATAAGAGTTTTGTAAACAATAAATTAGTTTCACTGTTGCGAGATACAGGGGCAACAACGATTGGAATACGGAGATCGATGGTAGACCCATCAGATTACACAGGAAAAGAAGTTAAATTTATTACTTTTGGTGGAACAGTAGAATACTATCCTACAGCGGAGGTATTTGTGGATACACCTTATTTTACTGGTAGAGTGCTGGCATGTTTATTAAATAAACCTGTCGCTGGGATTATCCTTGGAAACATCCCAGGGATCCATGAATGTTCCAGACAAGACATTGAGAAGTGGGAGAAAAAGCACTTAATAATGGCTAACGCTGTTACTACCAGCGCACAAGCTCGTGAGGAAATGTTAAATCATAATGGTGATGATATTATGTTAGAGGAAGTTATCAATGATGATGAGCACACCAATGATGTCATGAGTGATGCTAATAATAACATTGATAATGATGAGGGTAATGAAATGATAATACTACTCGTGTTGAAGAAGATGATTATTTACAAATTGAATTGATTGAAAAGGAATCTTTCATTCAAAGACATAGAGAAGATGACTCTTTAAGAAAATTTTTTCACTTGGTAACATCAAGGAAGGTGATTAATGATGATAAGGCAAAACATTGGTATACCTTAAATAATGATATTTTGGTGAGGAATTTTCAAGATGTTGATTCTGTTAAGAAACAAATAATGGTACCTATTTGTTATAGACCAGTGGTGCTACGACATGCACATGATATAAATGCTGCGGGTCATTTGGGTATCGCAAGGACTAAACAGAGAGTTTTGTCTCATTTTTTTTTGGGCCTGGTGTGACCAAACATGTAAAGGTTTTTTGTCGCACTTGTTTAGTTTGCCAGAGTGTTGCAACTAAAAGGCCTGGCCATAACGCACCCATTCAAGCAGCAGACATATCCTTGCGTTCATTCGCAAAGATAGCTATTGACCTTATTGGTCCTATCAAAGTCACTTCAGCTAGGGGTCATACATTTGTATTAACGTGTATCGATATGTGTACTCGTTGGCCCGAGGCTATCCCATTGAAACAATTTTCCAGTGACGATATAGCGGATGCTCTATTTTTAATATTCAGCAGACTGGGTTTTTCCCGAAAACATACAGTCTGATAATGGATCGCAATTTGTATCGGATGCCATGAAAAAAGTAATGAACATGTTTGGAATTGAAAGATCACTCAGTTCATTATACCACGCTCAAGCTAGTGGAAAAATAGAAAGATTTAATAGGACCTTAAAGCAAATGCTCGATAGAGTCACAGCAAAATATCCGCAAGATTGGGATCGAATCTTGCCAGCTGTTCTCTTTGCCTACCGAGAAATTCCCAATTCAAGTACGGGATTTTCCCCTTTTGAGTTGGTGTGTGGTGCAAAGCCACGAGGTCCCATGGCTATATTAAAACAACTACTTCTTCTTCTTCTTCTTTGATCCATAACCGCCAACCGTCAAAGCAGTCAGTGGCCACTACGCCTGGTGGCGTCTTGTAGGGCAGCAACAAATTGATTCCACTTTGCTCGGTCGGCGGCCATCCTTCGTACAGTGCCCCAACTGTGGTTCATTCTTTGCATCTCAGCTTCCACAGTTCTCCGCCAAGTTGTTTTTGGTCGGCCTCTCTTTCGCTTTCCCTCGGGGTCCATAGTATAGCTGTTCTTGTGATGGTATCAGGGTCCCTTCTGAGGACATGGCCAACCCAACTCCAGCGTCTGCCAGCTACTTATTGGTACTAATATGGACGAGGAAGTTCAATCCTCTTATCAATATGTCGTAAATTTAAGGAAAAAGATTATTGACGCATGCCAAATAGCAGTGCAGTCATCGGAAAGGGCAAAAGCAAAGGCTCGACTGTTTTTTAATAAAAACAGGAAACTGCGCCAATTATGGCCAGGAGACGAAGCTTTTGTGTTGCTTCCGAACAAGGAAAATAGATTGCTGATTTCTTGGAAAGGTCCTTACAAAATCATAAACAAATTATCAGATGTCGACTATGTTGTAGATGTGAAAGGAAAAGAAAAAAAAATTCACATTAATATGTTACAACAGTTTCATACTAGACCACCAAATCTACGTCCTATCTTTAAAGCTATTGACGAATCTATTTGATCGTCGTTCTTCCTTGGCAGTAATTCAAGAGGAAACTTCGGACTTTGCTGATGATGGTGAACCGATTCTATCGTTACCTGATATTCATCTGTTGGCGACTGTAGCGAAAGGTTTTTCTAGTATGATAATAGTGGTAGAGAAGAAGTAGAATCTCTCTCCAGAAAGGATGAAGTTCCAGTGCCCGAGAAGTACACTGGTATCACAAGTGAGTTACAGCTGTGAATACTCTGAGCTGGACAATAGATTTAGGCTTCTGAAGTATAAGTTGCTACTTTCGCTGTAGTAACCCTATGTGATAATATAATTAAATTAGAAAAAGTAACTCAAATTTAAACAGTAAAAAAATTTACCAAGTCAAATGAGTACAATTTCAATATTTATTATGTACATCTATATATTCTTGTAATGAGAAATGGGGGTTGGAAGATGGTAAAATGTATGATTATTTATAGTTACAAATTAAAATAAATAATAGAAAATGTCTTGGATTTATCTTCCACTGAAATTACAAAAACGTTTGTCACAGTATCTCTTTGATATCTCTCGCTATCTAGTTGTCATCATAGACAGTCGTTTTAGAAACTGCTCACAGTGTTTGTTGGATGGATATACATAACTCATCTGATATTAGCCACGTCTGCTCGAGGTTCCTGAGACACACTTGAATAAACAGACTGTCCTTCAGCCCACCCTATAACTACGGGGGACTAAGGTGTTGAAGATTGGTTGACCTCTAGGCTTCAGTTAGCAGGATCAACGGTCTTCAAGTCTTTAGTTTCTCGATCAGGAATGATCATAAAAATTGATCATAAAAACCTGGAACAAAAGGTAATAGGGGGCCATGGTGTTCCAACAATCTCACCACCAACTGCTGTTCATGATGCGACCATGTCTTCAGTGATTGTATATAAATGAATGAATCATGGTAGTATGTTACAGATATAGCATGATAAGATAATGTCTACTGTGCAGAATTAACAAAATACATGAATAAATCACATGTTATGATACATGGGTACGATATAACCTTTGCCTTCCACTCATGGATGCCAAGTCACTTATGTACTTGCTGGTATGTCGTAAGCTTTCAGGCAAGAATTAGCCATGATATATTTGGCTAACCAATTAATGGTTATGCTTCCTGACAATGCCGGTGGAGGTTATCTCTGGTTAGCGTCATTCCCTTTTTATTATATCTGATACAATAAAATCGTAAATAAAATCTGAAATAAAATGATATTAGTCATACCTATCTCTTTAATAAACTTACATACCCTCTTAGGATTAATAAGCTCACGGTGAGACTTTATTGGCTGAATTTAATCTGCCCTGCATGCAGCGTGAAAAAAGAACTTTTCTTGCAGATGCTGTCTTCCAGTTTCTCACTCTGGCTTCTGGATTTGGTGTGTGTGATTTTCAACGCGCCCCTCTGTCTTTATATTTGGGTCTCTCGCCCGTCCGAGAAAGCTCCTCCTAAAGTCCCAACAGATTTTCGTTTCATCTCCTGGTTTGAGGCGATTTGGGGCAATCTGTGCTTTTCCTGTACTTGTTTTCTCTTCTGTTCACTACACACTTATATCCTTCCTTCCTTCCTAGGTATCCTTTCATTTTCCCCATATGAGGCTTTCATTCTATCCTAGTTTTATTGCCATCCGGTTAGGCATGTATGCATAATAAATTTTTAAAGATTATTAGCTAACTTTTAGCTGATGTGATGAAGGTGAAAAATATTAATTATTTTTAAAACCATTTATATTTGAATAATATCCTTTTGGGCATAATTCATAGTCCATCTCCTTTATGTGTGTGTGTATGTGTGTCGCGCTACACATTTTCCCACAACAAAGCAAGAGGTACCAAATCTCGTTACAGCGACTGAATCTTAGAAAGATGTTTCCATTAACCCTACTTTGAATTATAATCAGAAGGATCAGATTTCTATCTTACTACAATCTTTTTCTGATGTGCTCACGGTTATTCCTGGGCATACCGATGTCATTCAACATGATATCATATTAACGGACTTCAGACCTATCAAACTGAAACCGTATCCTATCCCAATTCATTTGCAATCTCTGGTACAAGATGAGATAAAACAGATGATTAATTTAAACATAATAGAACCGTCCAATTCACCATATAGCTTTCCTATGGTGTTAATCAGGAAAAAGGACAAATCTATAAGAATTTTTTTGATTTTAGACGGTTAAACGCAGTGTCCATTCGAGAAGCGGAACCTCTTCCCGTTCTTGAAGCACTTCTTGACAGACTATCTACTGCCACTTTCTTCACTAAGTTTGACTTATCAAAGGGATATTGGCAGGTTCCTTTATCTGACAAATCTAAACCGCACACAGCTTTTGCTACACCTTTAGGTTTGTTTATATTTAACTATATGTCTTTTGGTCTTGTTAATGCTCCTGCTACGTTTGTACGCATGATGCATAGACTATTTTCTGATCGTGAGGATTTGATTACCTACATAGATGATATTTGTTTGTTCCATCATTCTTGGAATGATCATATCAACGGTATTCATTCTTTATTAGATACCTTACGATGTCATAATATTACTGCTCGACCTTCTAAGACTAAAATAGGTTTTTCTGAGATTACCTTTCTCGGTCACAAGGTTGGAGGTGGGGTCTTAAAACCTGAAGATTCTACGGTTTCCAAAATTCTTAATCTAGATATTCCTCGAACGAAAAAAACAAGTTCGAAGTCTTTTGGGTTTGATCAATTTTTATAGGCGATTTTTACCAAATTTTTCTGATTTAACCTCAGTTTTGTCTGCGTTGTTGAAGAAAGACGCAGCAAAGAAAGTAATTTGGACACATGCGTGTCATGATGCATTATGCAACATGATAAAATATGCGTTTTCGAAATCGCCACTATTACGATTGCCTGATATTCGATTTCCTTTCATTCTCAGAGTCGATGCCAGCAATATCGCAATAAGGGGAACACTAATGCAAGAGTTTGAAGGCCACATGCACCCTACTATGTATGTGAGCAAGAAGTTAACCACCACAGTACAAAAGTACCCAATCGTAGAACGAGAGCTGCTAACTATCGTTTTCGCCTTCAATAAACTTCAAAGATACCTCTTGGGAGCTCACTTCACTCTTGAGTGATCAACGTGCTTTGGGTTATTTACAGACAGCTCGTTTTACTAATCCAAAGGCAGCTAGAGCCAGCCTGGCTTTACAGCCGTACGATTACAGCATTAGATCAATAAAGGGAAATATCAATGTCGTCGCCGATGTGCTGTCCAGATGCATCAAGGACGCTCCATCATGCATCGCGTCCACAAGTTCAGATGATCAACATAATACAATGTAGTCAGAATATCTACATTCCCAGATCCGGTGCTCAAAACATTTCGCATCAAGAACCACGTAATTTGATTAAATCACCAGATTGTACTTTTGTCACGGTGATGTTACAGCAATGCCACCCGCACAGCCACATGATGATGCTTAATTATGGATCACTTCATAGCGTGTGACATATTGTTTTACTGCGGACATTGCATAGACACAACATACAGTCATCTTCAGATGCACATTTCAACTACCAGTTGTCAAGAAAAAAGTTTGTACAAATGTTTCGATTGATTCAGTTCAGAACAGTTTTGAAATATACATATTAACAGTCGTGAGACTTTATGCTGGACTGTCAAGGGAGGCAACTATAAATGAAGCTCATACCAGGATTTCAAGGGAGTTAACCATGAGATTGATTCGCAACATTTCTTCGTGATTTCACTTTATAGTTCGCGGACTTACAGATTTTTTGTCTTATACTATTAAAGAGACAACAATCATGGACACATTCAAGATGGAATTTCTACATGAAACTTCAAGCGCTATATGACTGTGTGCACGGAATGGACTTGACTTTATTGGAAATAATAGCTTTTCTCATACAGGAGTGGAAAAGACATATTGACTTACTATATTAATGAACTTTTCAACACAAAAGAATATTACTTTGACACTTATGAGTTAGATATTAAGGCGCTGTGTATGCTATTATAAAATTAATTCATGATTCGTTGTTCATATTATGTATATGATACAATTTGACATACCATTCACTACCACACAAAACTTTATGTATTTGACAATGTGTAACAGTCAAACATTTTTTGTGTGTCAAGTGTCTGTCTTACGTCTTCTATGATGGAATAAGATTACTATATACACGTAGCATTAATGTTAATTTCAAGTGACATTAATTGACTAGGTGACATGACAATGAACAGTAGATGTTTTCTTACAGACTGAAATGTGAGAATGCATGGTATATTATCATTATTCATGTTATATGTTGACTGACGTTTGCTATAGTACCTCATTATGATGTGAAATTGCGTTGAGCTTTTCGTAGACAGTGGTATTAGCATTTCATGCTGGATTTCCACACCTCGTGTGTTAAATTGCCTACATTACGGCACAAACATAGGTCTATGCAGGGTCATAGCAACAGTGACATGTATGTTACCTTTTGCTCACCTTAGTGGTGGTTTCTCACAATAGCAATAATGATAAATTCGTTGCCATTATTGGCCGGAGGGGGGAGTAGTTGTTATGTGTAAAATCATAACAGGTTTTATCGCACTCGACATGGTTTGTATACATACTTCCTAGTTGATATGCGTTGCCCGGACTACTCCGGACGTATGTCACATAGTCTGCTAATATTTGGCAGACGGTTCTTTGCCGGCGTTGCGTGGCAGATTTGAGCTAGTATTCGTCCTCTTTCGCTGTGTATTACTGTGTGTGAGAAGACGTGTTTTTGACGAGCTCCAGAAAGTGTACTCTTGTGATAGAGTCTTTGTGAATTTATATCAGCTAGGTCGTCCTACAGTATGGAGTCTATGCTTGATTATAATTAAATGGACAAGCGACTGCTGAATAGAAAGAAGTGAGTGTGGAACTATTTCATTAAAGATTTCAGCAGTATGCATAAGACATCTTGTCCTTAGTCTACGTGACGATAGACTGGTTTCATGGACTGGCTAGTGAATGCCATTGATTAATATATAGATTGGGTGCAAATATATAAGGAGCTTCGTCCTATATTAAAAGTGAATATGTGTTCTTCAACGTCAAACTGGCCTTATGAAGTTTCTGACTGTTGAAGACTGATTACACGTTCTAAGGCTGTTTAAAAAGTTGGACTTAGAGGCCTGTTACAAAATATACCCTAGACAAGCTGGAAGCCAAGAACCAGCTACTTGATAATTTAAAGAAGAACTCGGCGGGGAGAAGATAGACTACTAATTCTACCCCAACAAATACGACTTATGGAACTTAAAACACAAGAAATATAAATGGGAAAGAAGAGGAGCTGGTGGAAGAGATGAGGAAAGCAAAATTAGAAATCCTGGCTATAATGGAAACAAAGAAAAAGGGACAAGGAGTCATGGATCTCGATGGCAACACGCTGCTCTACAGTGGTGTACCCACATCTGAAAGAGCTAAAGGGGGCGTGGGTTGCATTGTGGCCAAAAACCACAAAGATAGTATCAAGGGATGGAACTTTGTCTCGGAGCGCATTATGGTTGTAAAACTAAAAGAAGGAGAAACCATAGTCAACCTGGTCATAGTGTATGGGCCAAATGAGGATGGGAGAGCAGAGGTCAAGGAGGAATTCTTCGAGCTGCTTCGAAGGACAGTGGATGACTGCCTAGATGAAATTATCATGCTCGGAGATTTCAATGACAGAGTTGGAAATGACCATGCTAGATAGGGTGGAGTTATCGGAAGATATGGAGAAGATACTCTCAATGACAATGGAAAGCGACTCCTTAGATTCTGCAGTGAGCAGAATCTGATCATTACAAACACAAAGTTCCCCCATAAGCGCATACATGCATACACTAGATGTGAACCAACAAAGAATGAGAAGTCAGTGATCGACTATGCCATTGTTAGGAGGAGCTCATTCAAATATGTCCGGGATGCTAGAGTCTGGAGGGGGCCAGAGATTGGAAGTGATCACTACCTGCTTACAGTCAAAAGAACAACTGAAAGAGTTGCTCAGCCTAGGCACTGCCCAACATCACACAAGAAACCAAGTAAACAAACGGGAGAAATGAGCATTAAGACCTACAAGCTGAGAGAGCCAGAAATTAAGACCAGATATCAGGGGCTTATTGCTACAGCGGTGAGAAACACAGAAGAACAACCTGATGACTTGGAAACCCTCTGGCTTAAATTCAAGGACATCATAAAGACAGCTGCTGCAGAAGCATGCGATGAAGTCCGACTTGGGAACAAGAGAAAGAGGACACCTTGGAGGACAGAGGAAGTCAAAGAGAAAATAACAGAGAAGAAAATGGCATGGAAACAATACTTAGGAGCTAAAAACACAACAGGATAAGTAGAGAAATATAGAGAATATGTGACACTCAGAACAGAAGCAAAGAACAAGGTGCTAGCAGCAAAACAGAAGTTCTGGGAAGAATTTGGAGAAAAGCTAGAAAAAGATGCGCAAGAAAACCAGAAATTGTTCTATAAGACCCTAAAGAACACGAGGAAGGAAAAACAATGCCCTCTCAAATTTATAAAGGACAAGCAAGGCAAATTGCTTACTGCCCCGAAGGAAGTAATGGAAAGATGGAAAGAATATTTCTCAGAACTCCTTGATGGTGAGCAAGGTCAAGCATCAGAAATGATAACCACTAGCACAGAAGAGGAAACCAATGGTGATGAAGATGACATAGAGATGGAAAAACTGAAGGAAGCACTGTAGAAAATCAAGATGGGCAAAGTGCGGATTCGAGAAAACCGAAGTACTCAAGACCTAATCTTCACACTCAGACAGCTGAGTGAAAAGGCTCTTGAGTATAAGAGTGAGATCCATCTTTGTTTCATAGATCTGGAAAAGGTGTTTGACAGGGTCCCCTGGAGCAAACTTTGGGACTGTTTGGCAAGGAAGAACATTCCAGCACCTCTGATTCATGCTATACAGAGCTTCTACAAGTCTTGCAGAAATTATGCGAGGACAGTACACCATAAGTCAGAAGAGTTCAGGACCACCACTGGTGTAAGACAAGGTGATATCCTGTCACCTTATCTTTTCATACTCCTCATGGACGATGTTATCAAGGCATGTAAGGAGAGAACAAGAAAGTATTCAGTTGGGTACTGGAAGATGAGACAGGTATGTATTTCAGAGCTGGCATTTTCTGATGATGTTGCCCTGATTGCTAAATCAGAGGCACATCTCCAATCCAACCTGCAAGTCTGGAAGGAAGAGCTGGAGAAAAGAGGGATGGTCATAAGCAGCTCTAAAACAAAATCCATGGTGATATCACGAGAAGAAAGAAGACATCATATTAAGCTGGGAGAACAGGTCCTGGAGCAGGTTGACCACTTTACCTCAGAGCTATTATAGACCGAAAGGGAGGCATCAAAGAACATTTGGCCACTCGAAAAGCAGCAGCTGGGAGACTTTTTCAGGCCATAAATCGAGGATTCCTCCGGAAGAGAGAGGTTGGTAAGAAAACGAAGCTGGCTGTATACCGCTCCACCTATGTCCCAGTCTTGACATATGGATGCGAGTCATGGGCAATGACTACAACCCACAAAAGCCAGATCCAAACCTCAGAAATGAGGTATCTGAGGAAGGTGGTTGAAGTAACAAGAAGAGACATGGTCCGCAACCAGAAGATACGTCAAGGTCTAAAATCCCACCCCCTGCAGACCCAAGTAGAACAGTCCCAACTAAGATGGTTTGGCCATGTCTGCAGAATGGGAGTAGATTGGCTACCACGACAAGCATGGGAAACAAAGAGCCAGGGATCCAGACCCCCAGGACGACCCAGAGTCCGCTGGGAGGACAACATTAGACAATCTTTGAAGGACCGAGGACTAGAATGGAACCAGGCCAGGAGGAAGACAGCCGATAGGATAGTCTGGCGCTCTCTCTTCCAAACCTCTACACGTCACGGTAGAAGGGGAATGACTAAGTAAGTAAGGTTGTACTCATTATAATAGAAGGTTCCCACTTAATTTGTGCCGGGGGATGGGGGGGGGGCGCCTGGGCTCTTACATTGTAGTTACGTCACTGCATTTCAATTCTTCTACTGCGCGGGGAACACGTTTAATATGAGGTATATTAAATCAGTGACGAGAAAGCTGATTTGTGTTTATCTCTCTTATTAATTTAAATGCGCTTTCTTTCTAAACCCAATGTATTTCAAGTGCTAGTTTTATGGATTTGACGAAAGAAGGAGAAATGGATGGACTTTTCCATAAGGAAGCCAAGAATATTAACGTTAGTTCGCCTTAGTCTAACGCTAGAGGTAAGTAGAAAGTGGAGAAAAACATAGAAAAGGATATGAAAAACTAAGAAGAGTTTCTAAAGTGAGGTGAATAAAATGGGGAAAAGTTCGTGCCGCCGCTTTGTGCGTTATCGGCAATCAAAAGGGAATGAGCCAGGCTTTAGTGATTCTTCGTAAAGATTAAATCGGTTCCTCTGTAGCGACAGTCTGCCACAGCCATCAAGTTTTATGCCTCACTTACCCTTTCGTGCCGCACTTAGGAAAGAGCATTAGAAAACGTATATAGCACACACACACACACATGCGTATGCAAACTCACAGAATCACACACACACACATATATATATATATATATATATATATATATATATATATATATATATATATATATATATATATATATATATATATATATATATATATATATATATGCAGTAGATGTTTATCTCCGACTCTATATCATGTTATGAGTGCTTATTTGTTCTAGCTCAACAAAACAAAAAAAAACAACAACAAAAATATGAGAAGACTGACAGTTTGTGTTTATGCTTATTTTAAAAGTTAAAGAAGATATGGAAAACACGGAGTACTCATGAATGGAGGTCCAATCATCATAAATAACATTTTACTCTGTAGATTTGTTATGCCCCCTTTCCGTTTGTAATGATTATTTCAAAAATAAAATACATAGAGCAGGAGCAAACAAGCACCCACGGTGCATCATACTTTTGTCTTATGTAATAATTATGTAACTTTCCCGTGTATGCACATGCAATCTATCGGATTTTAAGTTTACTTACATACGCGTGTCTTTATATAATCATGTATGCAGTGGTGGTATTGTCCGGTTCACCTGAAATAGTTGTTAAAATTTGCTTGGTTCGCAAAACCGCTTGTTAAATTTTTAAGGTTGCAAAATTAGGAAGCAAAACATGAATGAACAATTTAAAGTTTGCCAGCTCATCAAATTCTATATGTGTACTAGTAAGTATAAAAGTAACCACATTGCTACAGATTGAAAAAAAAAAAACATTCTCTTCTCGTTGAAAAGATTTCACATCTCAATGTCGCTGAAGTTGATATGAAAGTCTCTTGCTGACTGAAATGAAATACTTTTTTCTGAAGTCTTTCTTACGCCTTGGACATCATACTGCTGCCGACAACCAAGTCAAGAAAGAGGCGACACCGAATATTACAGCAACAGCTAGCCTTGTGTGATCTCATTTTCAATTTGTTAACGATCGGCGAGTTTTGAAAATACATGAATTTCTATATCAGTGTTTCCCAAACCTTTACGGGTTACGGCCCCCTTGGCTCTCAGAGAACATCCCCAGCTTTCATATCCCGTCCACTCCTCATAATGTTGTCTCTCACGTCCGCAACATTTTTTGTTGTTTTTGTTGCTAACATTGCTAAACAATGTTCGAAAAGGATAATGCAGTTAATTACCAATTATTCCCAATACCCCTTGAAAATCTTCTTGTACCCCCTGGTACGCGTACCCCAGTTTGGCAACTTCTGCTATAGGGTGTATAAGAAACTGGGACGAGCAACGTTAGGGCGTAACGGTTGGTTAGGGATTGTTCAGGCTACATTGTCCTTTTAAGCTCTCATTTCAGGGCCCTGTATAATCAAACCGCTTTTACAGGTAAGCGTTATATTAAGTAATATTGTTGAATTTAGCTTGACAAGTCCTCAACCAACCCCTCACTACTGAATGCCCCCTCTTGTCGCCCCCTTTTCCCTTAACGCGCCTTAATGTCCTCCCAACGCCCCCCCGGGGGCGGTAGCGCCCACTTTGGGAACCACTGTTCTGTGCGAACAGGTTGGATGTGCATGGCTATTTTTGTTTCATTCATTAATTTGTCATTCATTAAATTTTTCTTGTTTTAATTATAAAAATTTTCTGTTATTTCATTTTAGTTTTTTTTTACAAATATTTGATTTGACAAATATTTGTTTTGTTTTTTTCTGGTAACTATCATACGATGTTAAAAAGATATGATAGAAGCAGATGTTAACTAGAAAGACACCTCTGCTTGTATATGACAATATGCTTCCTCCTAAAATTATGGTGAGTTGATTTGCTACACATACATTTTAAAATACATTTTAAAATAGTTATCTATTTGCGACCATTGTCCTACGTCCATGTTTTCTCACCAACTCTTCATAGCTGTTATTGTCTGTTCCTGCCTTTTCATCTAGGTCACCCACCAAGATTGTAATGTCTTTACTCTTCTTTTGATCCATGATATTTTTATTTCTCCTTTCCAACATTTGTTATGTCTCCATAATTAGTGCATTCCTCTCGAAATGTATTTTGTTCAGTAAGTTTTGATCGTTGTTGATAATATTTTTGCCCCCAGAGTTTTGAATACTAAAATCGCCTTGTCTTCTCTCTCGATAGCATGGGGACACCTTCTTTGTGTGGCCGCACTTCCTTCTAATTACGTAACTATTTCTCTTGCGGTTACGTACTTGTCATGGGTTTAACTCTACTGCTTCGCAGTAGAGGTCAAGCAATGGCAAAAGTTAGAGTATAATGATGATGGTATGCATATGTATCAACCTTCGCTTAAGATTACTCTTGCAGAGATACAAATAGAAGAATGATGCTTCTACTTCAGGGAGCCTCACAGGAATTTTAAGAAATCAAGCATAACATCTGAGATCAGCTAAGCTGTCATGAACTTTTTAACTTCATGCCCCTTCTGTGAGGAAAAGATATTTGCTCGTATTGTCTGAGCCCCCTCCTGAAATGATTCAGTAAAATCTTAATCTAAAAGCTCTTAATGTTTATGTACTTAAAACAATATGAGTCATACCAGTGCAGACATACAATTCACTCAATAGTGATTAATCCAACAACTGCTTTACAGTTACTGATAAACAGGTGTAATAATCACTTAGAGTTTAACAAGATTTAAAATAAATTACGTTGTTTAGAATAGTGAAGCGATGATATTTATCATCATCGGATGGTTTATATTGTGGTGGAAAACTTGTGAAATGTTAATTGATTTTGCTTGTTTGCTACTTAGCTTCCAGTGTGGAAATTGGCTGGCGCCTTCAGACGTTGTTGGTTCCCACCAGTGCTTTGGGTGGTATTTCTTGTCAGTAGTCAAACTCATAAGCAACAGTGTGGTAAAGTGGGATATTATAAATATTTATAGGGGACTTAGTGTACTGACTGAGATCAGCTGTGAAGGTATCTGTATCTAATAAGGGTAGTGTATTACAGATGGCCTTACTTGCTACCACATATTTATACCTCAGTCAGAATTATTCTGGAATATTGTGATGACTACGTTGAATGTCTAGGGTATGTATATGATGAAGTGTAAGTCACAACAACAACAGACAGATAAACAATTTAATTTATTCCACCACACGTGACAACACTGTGACACTCACACACATTTAACACTCTATAAGACTATTCTTAAATGAGGCACTGGTAAATTTTCAAATATAAATAAGTATTAATTACTGTCACTAATATATATGTGTCCTGATTCAAATACAAAGTGAACCAGGAATCACAATCAATTTTAATTACAAGTTATATGTACAGAATTTATCAATATGAATCTTGTAGTGACATATTTTATTAATATTATCCTATGTGTGTCAGTTGTGTAGTAGTAATATGAGGTAATACTGGTTTTGTTTTTTCAAGCTATGTTGTTATTTGTCATCATGACTTCAAGTGTTTGTTTCTGTTGGAACTAGTATTGGAGATGTTCTCAGTTCCGTTCATTAAAACAATTAATTTCCCCTCTTATTTTTATACAATGTCAGTTTAAGATGGGGGTACATAATGTTGAGCTCCGCTGGCCACATATGCTTATCTTTCGTGATGGCGGCAGGAAAAGACTCCTCTGCTCGATTGCTCCCCTGTGTTCTGGAGACACCTCACTGTTTGCTATATGGACCAAGGAGTATGCTGTCCGCCTCTGGATTCAGCAAAGCTCTGACCAGGTGCTGCTCAATAACTTTAGGACCACAGTCCCACAATTCATGGAAATAATACAGAATTACGTTGACTGGCAATGAATATAGCACAATTTCGATCTGCCGATGTCCCAGGCTTTTATTTAGAAAAATATGCACTGGTGCTCAACGCACTGGTTCTGTAGTAAGTTTATTTGCAAATGTGGTGGTGACCTGACGCCTCTGATTGACTATATTCGCGGGTCTAACCAATCGTGCCATGTTTACCCAATCGTTTGAAAAAAAGTACTCCTACTCCCGTTTCCCCTGACAACGAAAGATAGTATTTATAGCCCGACTAATCGTGTTTAGCCTTACATTTATTGCGCTCCAATCAAATCGGATTTAACATGGAGACCCATTTCCCGTACAATGGTGGGGTGAAAATCTGCCACTGAGCGATTCTGATTTGGGTGTTGTCTGACATCCCTCACTATTTCTTTTGGCTATAATTTGGTAATTCCTAGACTATTTGCGTAACGTTTAACATATTCTTTGTCAGCAAGTCCTAAGGAACCCAAATATACAAATTTAAAGGAGCTAAGTGGCTGCGTTCAAAATATGCACTTTCTTCTACCTCCTGTTTACTTCGAATACGATGTGGTGTCTGGGTACTGTAATGTTTTCAAACGTAAACCAGTATAATGTCATATTTCCTAATAAGAATTTTCAGGTTTTTAAAAACTAACTCTCGTATGGGTAGTGTTTTTTTTTCACTGTCGATTTGAAAAAAAGCTAGTGCATGTGGCCTTACACGCGTGATGGTAGTAATTGTGTATCGCGCGACTGTGGTAGTATTGCCTGCGTTCCGGCTTTCAGCCCCTCCCTTTCTTTCTATCTTTAGTCCATCTGTCTTTCGTTTTTGGTAACGTAGTGTATAAAATGACATGAATGGAATTTTAAATCTAGGTCAGCTGCGTATCTCAAGGTTTTTCTTAGAAAGGCAGTACACGTGTTATCGTAGAAAGCGGGTATTGAAGCAGTAGGCTTTTACTATCAACGTGAAACGTTACAATTTGTAGACGAAGTAGAAAACAAGGGGGATTTCGAGTACAGTCATTGTGACAGCACAGTTCTTTACCATTCTTCTTTCCTTTTATTGAAGTTATTTGTTAGGCTTTACCTTTTCTTTTTAATTTATATATGTGGATTAGAATTTCTCACGACAAATCCTCCCCACTTAAAACAGACGTTATATGTCAGTCTATAATTCTATATACACATAGAAAAATTTATTATTATTCCTGGGGTTTAGGGTGATTCTCATCACACGGATGGCGGCTTAAAAAATCCGCTCCCAGATTTGTTTTTCCACTTATATACTCTATGCTAAACTCAAATGGCTGAATCAATAATGACCAACGGAGTAATCTAGAGTTCTCATGTCTAGCCTGTGCTAGAAACGACAAAGGTTTGTGATCCGTTTGCAACTTAAATGCCTTGCCATACAGATAAATATTGAATTTCTTTATCGCCCATATTACTGCAAGACATTCTTTTTCGCTAGTTGAGTAGTTGGTTTCAGCTTTATTCAACTTTCTGCTAGCATATGCCACTGGGCTTAATTCCCCATCCAATGCATCTGATTTCTGTAGCAAAGTTGCACCTAACCCAATATTACTGGCATCAGTCCTTACTATGAATTCTTGACTTAAGTCAGGTAATTTCAAAATAGGTTTACTTGTGAGCTTTTCCTTCAATTCTTGGTAAGCCATTTCACATTGTGGTGTCCATGTAATTCGATCTGGATTTCTTTTACGTGTCAAATCAGTTAACGGTGCACATATGGAATTAAAGTTTTTGATATACTTCTGGTAGAAACCACATAATGAGACAAAGGATCTCACGTCTTTCTTGGTTTGTGGTCTCGGGGCTTTCTTTAGTTTCTCTAAATTCTTGGGGTCAGGGGTCATGTTTCCCTGACAAACTGTGTGTCCCAAGAATTCCAATTCTTTACATCCAACGCAACATTTGGTTGGTCGGGCTGTTAAATTCGCTTCCCTAAGTCGATTAAACAGCATGTTCAGAGAGTCAATGTGTTCCTCAAATGTTTCTGTTGCTATAAGGATATCATCCATGAAATTTGTGATACATGGATTATTCAGAGGGTCCAATAATTTTCTCATCATTCTAGAGAAGACACTAGGCGCATTCTTCAATCCAAATGGCAATCTGTTAAACTCATAGTGTCCTTCTGAGGTACTAAAAGCTAGGTATGGTCTAACCTCAGGCTTTACTGGAATCTGATAGTATCCTTTACTCAGATCCATTTTTGAGAAATATTTAGCTTTATTTAGCCTGGCAAACAACTGATTTGTATCCGGCAATGGATCCACCTGTCCTTCTGTAATAGCATTCAGTCTCCTGTAATCTATACAGAGTCTATGTTCTCCAGAGGGCTTCCTTAAGAGTACAACACCGGAACTATACGAAGATTCACTGTGTGAAATAATTCCTTCCTTCAACAAATAGTCTATCTCTTCCTTCAAAGCTTTCTCCTTAGCAAAAGGAATCGAATATGGTTTCATACAGACAGGTGTGGGGTCTATCAGTTTCATATCATATTCCAATAAGTTTGTATGCCCAGGTCGGTCTGTTAACACCTCTGTATGCGTATCTAGAACCTGTTGCACTCTCTCTTTCTGAGTTTTCGTTAAATGTGTACTGATTTTCACCTGTGCCGCTGTCTCACAGGGGTGTAATGGATATTCAAATGATGAAAGTGGTTCCTTTTTCATCTCCATGGCGATAGACAAGGTCAACAAGTGTGTCTCTTCCTGATGTTCTCTTTCCAAATATTTCTTCAGGAGATTCACATGATAGATTTTTTCTTTCCCCTTCTTATCTATCTTATAATTTGTTCTAGACACCTTCTCTAGAACTGTATATGGACCTTGCCATCCAATTTGTAACTTATTCTGACTACCGGGGAGAAGAAGCAGTACCTTCTCTCCCACAGCCAAATCTCTGTCTTTCGCTTTCCTGTTATAATAGGCAGCATGTTTCTTCCTGGCTTGTTTCAAATTTTCATTGGCAAGTTTCCAGCCAGTTTTTAAACGAGTGGTCAGCTCATTCACATATTGGTATGAGGATGTAATATTTTCCTCTGCTTTTTCATCAGTCCACGTTCTTAACAGCGCTTCGAGTGGACCTTTTATTGGCCTTCCAAACAATAATGTTGCCGGGGCCATACCGGTTGAACTATGGGGTACCTCCCGATAAGCAAAGAGGGCGGCGTGCAGGTACTGGTCCCATGTATCTGGTTTTTCGTGTGCCAACTTTCTCAGGATCGACATCAACGTGCCATTAAATCTTTCCACTTAGCCGTTCCCTTGGGGGTGGTACACACTACAATGGAAGTGTTTGGCCTGGAAGATCCTGAAAACTTCTTCAGTTAGTTTCCCCTTGAACTGAGAGCCATTATCAGTCAAGATTTGATTGGGAAAGCCTAACCTTGTGAAAATTGTGAGCAATGCCTCTGCCGCATGTTTAGAATCAATCGATGACAGGGCTACCGCCTCTCCCCACATAGAACAAGTGTCCACCAGAGTTAGAATGTAGCTGTTCCTTCTCTTGGTTCGGGTGAGAGGTCCCACAAGATCCACGGCAACTCTCTCAAAGGGTGTTCCCACTATGGGCATTTCCCCCAGAGTTGCTGGTGCAGTCCAATGTTTAGGTGCTACTCGTTGGCACTCTGGACAGGATTTTACATATCGTTTGATATCTTCAGTTATTCCTGGCCAGAAATAGTGACAAGCTATACGCTGTCCTGTTGCGCTGATCCCCATATGACCACTGAAGGGAATCGCATGCCCTAGTTCCAACACTTTAGTCCTATATGAAGTGGGAAGGACCAGCTGTCCGTGACCATTGGATTCAGATCCAGCCTTCCTATATATCAGCTTGTTCTTCATATAAAACTCTCCCTTGCCTGGAGGGGTATGAGATTTGGGCAACTTCTTGAAACACGGCTTGAGTGTTTTGTCCTCAGCCTGTGCCTTCCTCATCTCATCTGGATGAGTATTTATTGGATTATCCTCCTCTTCTTTAGACTGTGATCTGGTCTGCACTGTTGCCAATATCACAGGTCTCTTGGGATTCCCCAAGAAGACATATCTACACCCCAATATCAGAGGGTAGATTGGCTCATTTATCACTGCTGCTTTTATGATTCCTTCCACATATCGCGTTTTCACCTTTATCCGGGCGACGGGAAGTGTCATCGTAGCTACATCCTTGGTTGCAGTTTGAATCTCCACTGTTTCTGTGATGTATTGATCGGCCTGCACCAGGTGAGAACTCACAACGGAATCGTAATCTAAACCGGTATCATATAAACACCTTATAGTGACACCATTACAGATGACATCTTCACACACTGGGGGTTGGTATGGTTCCTGTAGTTCTGCAGGTTTGACCTTTTTTTCCTTTTTCCCAGATGTCATAGCAGCACAATGAGGAGGTTTCCTTCTACAATGGTCAGTGTCATGATTGTTCATCTTACAATTTTTACACCACCTTTTCCCTTGGTTGAAAGATTTTCTTTCATCATATTTCCTTTCATCGAATTGTGGGGTTTTATTTTTATTGTCATACCGTGGCCTATCAAATTGGTGCTTACCTTTGTTTTGATCTCTAGGATCAAATTTATTAAAGTTCTGTGGTGCCCTAAAATTTTCCAGCTGTTTCTTTTTATTACCTGATACTTCTGCCTGAGCTGCTTGATACCTTTCTGCAACATTTAGCAACTCACCCAGCCTCTCTGCACCTTGTTCCATGAGAAACTTTCTCAGGTCTGGAGCCATGGACTCTCTTAATTGTTCTATAAGGATCATTTCCTTAAGATCTTGGGTTTTCCCCAGAGAAGTCCATTTCTCAAAGTATGTCTCTATTCGTGCAGAGAACTGGTGATAGGTTTCACCTGACAGTAGTTTAGCATTCCTAAATTTTTTCCTATAAAATTCTGCGTTCTTTTCATATCTTAATAAAAGAGCCTGCTTTAGCATGTCATAATTTTCCTGATCACCTCTGCTCATTTTAGCAAAAACTTCATAAGCTGCCCCACGAAGACCTTGAGATAACTTTAAGCTCCACCTTTCTCTCTCTAACCCATATGTGGTAGCTAATAGTTCATATCTATTTAGATAGCTCTCAATATCATCGTCTTTCTCAACAAAATGATCTAAATGAAAGTTCATAGCTGAGGTTGAGGCTCCCTGACTAGCAGTGGCATCAGAGGCAAAGGGACTGGCACCATTTTCAGGAGCATGGCCTTGAAACTCAAACTCCCTTAATCGTAACACATGTTCCCTTTGTAATCTCTTCTCCTCCTTTTCTGCTTCCCTCTCTGCAGCTAATCTCTTGTCTTCCCTTTCTGCAGCCTGTCTTCTTTCTTCGGCTTCCCTTTCTGCAGCTAATTTCTTAACCTCAGCCTCAATCTGCAACCTCTTAGCCTCAGCCTCAATCTGCAACCTCTTAGCCTCAGCCTCAATCTGCAACCTCTTAGTCTCAGCCTCTAACTTTCTTTCGGCCTCTTTTTCTAATCTTCTTTCTTCCCGTTCAATATATTTGTCACATTCAGCAGTGACATAAGCAATCATAATTTGCTCGTCCATTCCTAACTCTTTCGCAGTCTGTACAGCAGCAGATCGAAATTTTGCCAAGTCGGCCATTGTCTAACATGCAATTGTAACAATTCAATCTTTCAATAATTATCTAAGGACACTACAGGCACTGAGAGCTCAACCTTATTTATTTCCACCCAAGGATACCTTTTAATTCTTATTAATCCCAATATCTATAACAGGAGAAAGTTCAATATCCCTGGAGCGAGACCCCAATATATGTGGTAAAGTGGGATATTATAAATATTTATAGGGGACTTAGTGTACTGACTGAGATCAGCTGTGAAGGTATCTGTATCTAATAAGGGTAGTGTATTACAGATGACCTTACTTGCTACCACATATTTATACCTCAGTCAGAATTATTCTGGAATATTGTGATGACTACGTTGAATGTCTAGGGTATGTATATGATGAAGTGTAAGTCACAACAACAACAGACAAATAAACAATTTAATTTATTCCACCACACGTGACAACACTGTGACACTCACACACATTTAACACTCTATAAGACTATTCTTAAATGAGGCACTGGTAAATTTTCAAATATAAATATGTATTAATTACTGTCACTAATATATATATGTGTCCTGATTCAAATACAAAGTGAACCATGAATCACAATCAATTTTAATTACAAGTTATATGTACAGAATTTATCAATATGAATCTTGTAGTGACATATTTTATTAATATTATCCTATGTGTGTCAGTTGTGTAGTAGTAATATGAGGTAATACTGGTTTTATTTTTTCAAGCTATGTTGTTATTTGTCATCATGACTTCAAGTGTTTGTTTCTGTTGGAACTAGTATTGGAGATGTTCTCAGTTTCGTTCATTAAAACAATTAATTTCCCCTCTTATTTTTATACAATGTCAGTTTAAGATGGGGGTACATAATGTTGAGCTCCGCTGGCCACATAGGCTTATCTTTCGTGATGGCGGCAGGAAAAGACTCCTCTGCTCGATTGCTCCCCTGTGTTCTGGAGACACCTCACTGTTTGCTATATGGACCAAGGAGTATGCTGTCCGCCTCTGGATTCAGCAAAGCTCTGACCAGGTGCTGCTCAATAACTTTAGGACCACAGTCCCACAATTCATGGAAATAATACAGAATTACGTTGACTGGCAATGAATATAGCACAATTTCGATCTGCCGATGTCCCAGGCTTTTATTTAGAAAAATATGCACTGGTGCTCAACGCACTGGTTCTGTAGTAAGTTTATTTGCAAATGTGGTGGTGACCTGACGCCTCTGATTGACTATATTCGCGGGTCTAACCAATCGTGCCATGTTTACCCAATCGTTTGAAAAAAAGTACTCCTACTCCCGTTTCCCCTGACAACGAAAGATAGTATTTATAGCCCGACTAATCGTGTTTAGCCTTACATTTATTGCGCTCCAATCAAATCGGATTTAACATGGAGACCCATTTCCCGTACAATGGTGGGGTGAAAATCTGCCACTGAGCGATTCTGATTTGGGTTTTGTCTGACATCCCTCACTATTTCTTTTGGCTATAATTTGGTAATTCCTAGACTATTTGCGTAACGTTTAACATATTCTTTGTCAACAAGTCCAAAGGAACACAAATATACAAATTTAAAGGAGCTAAGTGGCTGCGTTCAAAATATGCACTTTCTTCTACCTCCTGTTTACTTCGAATACGATGTGGTGTCTGGGTACTGTAATGTTTTCAAACGTAAACCAGTATAATGTCATATTTCATAATAAGAATTTTCAGGTTTTTAAAATCTAACTCTCGTATGGGTAGTGTTTTTTTTTTTCACTGTCGATTTGAAAAAAGCTAGTGCATGTGGCCTTACACGCGTGATGGTAGTAATTGTGTATCGCGCGACTGAGGTAGTATTGCCTGCGTTCCGGCTTTCAGCCCCTCCCTTTCTTTCTATCTTTAGTCCATCTGTCTTTCGTTTTTGGTAACGTAGTGTATAAAATGACATGAATGGAATTTTAAATCTAGGTCAGCTGCGTATCTCAAGGTTTTTCTTAGAAAGGCAGTACACGTGTTATCGTAGAAAGCGGGTATTGAAGCAGTAGGCTTTTACTATCAACGTGAAACGTTACAATTTGTAGACGAAGTAGAAAACAAGGGGGATTTCGAGTACAGTCATTGTGACAGCACAGTTCTTTACCATTCTACTTTCCTTTTATTGAAGTTATTTGTTAGGCTTTACCTTTTCTTTTTAATTTATATATGTGGATTAGAATTTCTCACGACAAACAGTACGTCTCTTGCACAAGGCCGAGGTAATTGCTTAAGTTGTCAAGTCAAGCGTCTTGAAGACCTGTCTGGTGAGGTGTCCAGCGTCGACTGCTGTTGATTTGTACCATAAAGTTGATGTTGGGTTCCGTCACTGCTGGTAACTTGAACCACAGACTGAAAGTAGGCAATGTCTCTGCTAAGTATTGGATCTCCTGATTTAAGCATCATGTGACCTCCGCTTCCATCCACCACTTCCATCTTCCTTATAATGTTTTACCCTCTCTGAGTGTTGAGTGTTAACCCAATGAATCGGACGAAAGTGCTTTTGGATAGCGGAAGACAGCAGCTACTATATATATATATACCTGTATATATATATATATATATATATATATATATATATATATATATATATATATATATATATATATATATATATATATATATATATATATATATATACAGGTATGCGCCGTTTAACGTCCAAGATGCGTTCCGTGAAATAGGACGTTATGCGATTTGGACGTTATGCGAACACCATACTTTATACTTAGCAAAGTTATATGGGATACTGTAGTGTACCTGTATTGACTAAATAGCCAAGATACTGTACACATACAGTACTGTATTTCAGCTAATGTACTGTATCTGGCAAGGTAATATTCTACAGTATGTGGGTTAAGTAAAAAAAATAATGTAAAATACTGTAGCTTTCAGTGGAGCCGATCCTTTAACATCTTGGAGAATTTTTTTCTTTGTTCTTAAGGATCGTTGTGACTGTCGAGTGCGACATGCCCAAATCATGAGCTATAGCATTCACTGGTTTTCCACCTTCGTGATGTTTAATTGCCTTTTGTTTCACTTCCAAATCGATACTTTCCCTTTGTCTCTTGCTGCTGCTATCACTAGAACTGGTTTTGCTGCGTTTGGGAGCCATGATGCACTTCACGGTAATGTATTTTCGAAAGTTCACATTAAAATAACGATAGTAAGTACAGTACAGTACATACATAGGCCAGTAACATAGGTGTTTATTATGACTATCAAGACATATGTACTGTATTAAAGGTTATATATGTACCGTACCATTATATGCCTGGCATCGCAATCGCTTTGTACTGTATACAAGAGACATGAGATACACGTGTTGTGTACGGGAAGCTGTTGCTTTCGCTACGTCCGCTTCGTCCTGTTCTCCGATCGGGATTTCTGAACTCTATTATAACCTTATGGGACAACGGACGTATATGCGGTCGGACGTTGTCCGAACGAACGTTATGCGGCGCATGACTGTATATGTATATTGTGACATATAATGTAAATATATCTACATGAACCCTGCCACCTTTGTTTCCTCATTAGTATTTACGTTTTGCGAAGGCGAAACCCATACAATTCGTGTTTGTCTGACTCATAATTTGTAGACACGCCTATTTTGTTTCTACCGGTCTTACCGGAGCTGATGAGTATTTATAAACAGACCTATTAGCTAGTCCGCGAAGGGCCAGATAACAGTCAGCGAGTTATGATTCGTTTAGCTGAATTTTCACGCGAGCGATCCGCCTGTCAACTTTTTTTTTGACAGACAGAAGCGCGCGGAGGGAAATATGGTCCTCTGAAGTTCCTTACGAGGGGAGCGAATCCTGTGATGTTGTACATCAGAAGCCTTTGTTGTCGATTGGCACCGGCGAACAGAGCGAACGGAGGAAATCCTTTACATCGGAAGAAAACCCCGTTGATTTCCCCGGCAAGCCGAAGGTGTGAAATGTTGCACTCGTTAGGGAATTAACACTAATTTTGTATAAATACTCCATCTCCTCAAAGTCAGTTATCTAGTCGCTCAGGAAATTTTGGATAATCTAGCTCGCGATTCTAAGAGCCATTGTGGAAGTGTATTATTAGAATTCCGTGGAGATTATTACATTTTCTGATTGCGGTAATAGATATTAGCATTTTTCGTGACTTCTTGTGTTAAGTTATCATTACAATTCACTGGGATTTCTAGGTGTTAAAACTAGCGTATTAAATAACGTCGTTATTATTAAATAATTGTCGTTCCAGATGTTTTACGCCGTAATGTAGATTTAATCACCCGCTATCACTAGGAAAGAGATGTTTAATTAACTAATAAATACACTTGGCGACTGACTATTGACGGAATATAAATTTACTTCTAATTCATTACGTGTAATTGTGTAAGTGACTAGTGTAATATCATGTGGCGAAACAAATAGCTAGGAATGACAAGCGATATTTGTAAAGTCGTCATAATTAAATTAACACTGATATTGTGCGCTGAGAGTTTACCGGACGGGAGGGGGAAAAGGCGCATACCTTAAAATCCCAACCCGTAACAGGTGAGCGAAGCGTGATAAGATAGGCAAAGACACGGGTGCCTTTTTATTTAATTAAATGACAGCCAGGATAAAAGATCTTACCTTACGCGTGATAGGATAGGATACTGATATTGTGGTTAAACGTTTTGTTTCTCCTAAATTTAGTACTGATCACAAACCAGCCTGCCAGCGGTCTAAATAGCACCAGTAAACAATTCTTATTATTATCGGGTCAGTGATGGCGACCTGTTCGGTCCTCTTGTTGCATACAGAGAGAGCCCAAACATATAAACATTAAGAATTAATTATAACTGGACAAACAAAATACCCATATTTTTCATCTCAATTTTATCAGCCCGCAGTGGCCAAAGATATAACCATAACATAATTTCTGACTACTGATCAATGTGGTTCCAAGTTGATGTATCACGGATAATACATGGTTTCAGGATCGGCACTCAACACCAGAGAGAAAAACCGTTAGGATACTTTCACCATCGTCAATTTTTTTCTGACAGTTTACCAACCATATGTTGCCTTTAACTATTGGAAGTACTGTCTACTGTGAACACTAGATCGCGGATTATATTTTGCTACATGAACTATCTGATGTGACATTATCATATTCAATAACATCACCAAAGTAGGCGTTCCCCATTAGGAAGATTAATTATACGTGGAGGAACTGGGGCTTATTTCGGAGAAGCACAACCCTGGATTATGTTATATGTTCACTGAGGTGTACGTTCAAGAAGTTGTCAACCAACTAGTAGGTAAGCGAGATTGTATGTGGCCACAGATTGACAGAGGGAGAGAAAGAGGAGTGAATATTTCTTTTGTATAATCATCGTACTCACTTCTTCTTCTTTTTTTTGTTCGCTAATACTGTTATTTTACAGGATAGATTAACTAGGAACTCTGTTCTTTACTTTATCGTCTATTTCTATACCCTAGCGTTAATCTTTGACCTTTTGGGGCTATTAACTTCTTGCGGGATCTTGTCTCAACAGAAGGGATGGCACTTATGGGGTTATTTTCATAATTCTGTAAATTGATTTATATTGATTTCTATATGTTTGATGTTGTGATGAGTTTAGATGATAATAAACTACACCAAAACTTAATTACTTGTGTTGGTCAGCCCAGCCCATACCCATTCTCCATTTACTATAGTTTTCACGTTTGTGCGTCTTGTTGTCGCATAACTGTGTGCGTGTGTGTGTGTGGTTAAACGTATATGTTATATGTACAGAGAGTAGTATTGTCCGATAACAAATTACGGTCGTAAAGATAAGCTGGACTAGAGTATCTTCTCAATCCAGTGACAGATTCTACCCTTAAACTTTTCACTCGTGAAAATCTATTTCTTAAACTTAGTTCTCACTGAGTTACCACTTTTGCTTTTCTATTCAGACGGGACCAAAATCTATCTTAAATACCTATCTAAAAGTATGACATATATATATATATATATATATGGTGTGTGGGAAATTTACTAAAGTGCTTATATAATACATATGAACACCATAATATCATCATTCACTCCCTTCTCTCCATGGATCCTGGGGCCACCTCTGCTGTTGGTTTCTTGTAAGTCCCGCACGAAGCAGTCACCAGCACTTGCAGTGGTGGTTCATGTGTCAAGTTTTTTTACAGTGATGAGGTTGCCAGTCTCATATGCCCCTGTAATCTGCAAGCGAATTTTTCATGTCAAAATTCAAAATATGAAATGATAAAATGTACCTATCACAACTTACCCCGCTTTCGGGCGAAGTAATACATAGGCTTGTTGCACAAAGTAGCTGTAATTTAACTGATTTAAGATGCAGTAATCCCTCACATAAAGTTATGGAGTACTGAACCCTTCTACTATTTCCACTTGTGGAGGGTCCTAAGGCTTGGCCTTCAATATTATTATGGGAGTTTTAAGCTCTCTAATCTAAGCAGCTACTTCTAATTCTGGGCCCGTCCTATAGGGTGTCCTGGTTACGAGCTCTTATTTTGGCTGTTTGTGACTACTTCTTGACAACATTGGAAGTAAGTGTAGTCTTACAAGGCACTAGGTTATAACGAATATTTTCGCGCACATACCCATGTTGCTACATTGAGGAAAGGACCAATCAGGAGCAGTCTATTGTAGTAAAGTGGATCTGTGTGACACCCCGCTCAAATTTCCCCGCTTGAAAATTAACTAACGTACTCCTAAAATCTATTAATAACTACCGCATTTGAAATTTGTCTCAAGGCCACCGTAAAATCAACCGCCAACAATTTGACTAAAGAATTTGAATTTTTCTACTACACCAAGTTAAAAAGGTTACTACCCCCAAACACACCCCCCCCCCCCTAATATTTATTAACGAACGGCGTAAAAATTAACAACAAATCGGATTGTTACCTCGTTTTATAGTGACGATAAAATTTTTGGTTGGAGTGAGGAAAATGACTAATATGTGTTTTTACCAAAAATTAAATAATTTGTTCCTCAAAAACTAAATAGAATTAAAAGGAAACAGATATCTGGAATTGTAGCGCTGATATTGATTAACATAATACCATAAAGATTTCCCATTAATAAAACTATCTTGACGTAGAAACATTTATTTTATTAATATTTTCAGTTCGGGAAAAGCACAATTAATTACTTAAAAATTACACAGGTGAAAACGAGGAGAAATAAATAAAGGAAACCTATAGGGGTAGATAGAGGACAGCTTATCGTTTAATAATCAATTTTGATATTAAAAATCGGTCTATAAATAACTGAGATATATAAGATATAAATAAAATCAGGCGAGTGAACACACTGAAAAACGCTCAATGTTTATGGTCCAAAATCAGTTAATTTTTTTTGACGCGTCTTTTGATTGGCTGGTTGGAAGTGATAACTTTTAACCTTGCTTGAATAAGTCCGCCATTTGAGAAAAACTTAAACACAGAAAGGTTGAGAGCAGATGCAAAGCGTTGGTGACAAATGCCTTTGCCGTCTGGACGACACAGCAGTCTGGAATTGAGCCATTTACTACTAGTCAATCCTGTGATTGTGTGATTATTCTTTACTTGCGGTAAGATAAATAAGTATTAGTATTTTATTAGCATGTAACTGGCCACAGATTGTGCGCCATATTTTGTTGTTCGACATTGCCAGTTGGAAGAGGTTACGACAGCCTAAGTAAGAAATGCCTAAGCAGACTTAGAGAGAAGTGAAATTAATTTGTGATTGAATATTGCCATAAATTTCTTACGACTGTAGGTCCAGAGGCCACTAGCAATCTTCTGCAGTGCCACAGTGTTCTAATGACACATGAAAACATACCTAGGATGTTTGAAAAAAAGATTTAACAGGTCACAAGAAGAAAATTGTATACCCCAGCTGATTTTAGGGAGGACAATCAATGCTTAAGGTGACAGGGGCGTTGCAGCCATATGGAAGAAGAATGTAAACACAGGACGGAGTGAAGTCAAAGAAAATAGGGTCTGGTGCAAATGGTTCGCACACGTGACTGACCCCCAGGTAATCTTAGTAGTGATTAGTTGTGGAAATGTTATAACCAGCATATAAAAGGGAGGGAATATCCTTCTTTTTCAGGGTTATATTGCCTATTACTGAGTGGTGGCAGGAAACCTGGTGCAGGCAGACCTTGTATACTTTGAAGCCTCAGTAAAGCTGCATGCTGTATCAGTGGTCAGAAGACAAATCTTGTGTTGACCTTGCATAGTCTACAGTCATCCACCTCAGACAGGCTGTCAGGTCAAGTCCCTTTACATGGGCATATGAGATCTCATCTTAACAATTTCCACAACCAGAACAGAAATTCCTGTGGGCGTGATGATACCAACAGACCCTTACCTAATTGACTTTTGGTTATAGAAAGTAGTAAATCAGACTGTGGGATACATATACAGTGACACTTTAATATACCAGTTATGGACAAAGGGTCATCTTTATTTATTTATATGTTGTAAATAAATTTTTTTTTATTTGAAAACATTCCTGTCCCAAAAGAATTGAGGTACAGGAAAATAAAAAATTGTAATATATTAATATAACTTTACCAACAGTCTTACTTATTTCACTTGTATTGAGTTAAAGTTATGTTTGACATGGTTCATACATCACAATAGATACATTACCCTAGACACTTGCCATACAACATCACAGAGATTATTTTACACAGAGTGAGATCTTAGAGAGGTAGCGGATAGGGACCCTGACATCATCATCATCAATTAGACTCAGGGAACTTACACAGCTGGACCTCACTTTGTTTACCTTTAGTGTAGTAACATCAATAACCTCTCACATTACCACATCTATCTTAGCGTTTTCATGCCAAACCAACCATCATACAGGCGTCTGATATTGATTGGGGTTTAATCCCCATCCCTCTCATGTAGAACATTCTACACGACACCATAAGATATTGTTTTCAAACTGCATTACCTTATGCAGTCTTGCTACCTCCGCGGGTATTTATCGTGTTTATAGCGCCCTACTTCAAAGATCTATCACTGATAACATTTTTCAAGATGTTACTTTCTTTTAATTATTTACCACAGCTAGGTCTGGGGGGGGGGGGGGGGGGAGAATTACATAGCTTTCCGTGCTCCAAAATCACATTTGTTATCTTATTGTCCGTGTCTCAATCTTTAACCAGATTGACATCTGCCGACCCGTCATGTGCGAACTGACAACTTATCCCCCAATACCGTCTGTTCATTCAGATTGGAGCCTTTGTTCATCTACCCAGACAAAAAGACTGGATTAACAGTGTAGCTCAGTGTAGACTCTAACACCGTCTGGAGCTTGCGGTAAGCGGAAAGTCAATGTAGAAAGTTCGCTCTGCACAAACAGAAGTTAATGTTATTTCAAAAAATAGGTCGAGCCATCAAGTAAAATTAAGAGAGTGACAAATTAGAACAAGATGTGATAAGAAAATCTTGAACTATGAAAGCGAAAACAATGTCAAGGAGCGGGTGAGAAAAAAAGAAAATGAAGGGCACAGAAAAAAATAAAGGATGGTACAGGAACATGTAACGATCGAAGATTGACTGGGACCCAAAGATGCAGCAATAGAGAATGCAGTCAGCGACCCATAGCTTGACTGCTTGCATCAGAGTCAGCGAACCAGAGCTGACTAAGACCTTACTCCACCTCCACGTGGTGGTCCTGGAAACAGTCTGCATCACTGCAGTCTGGCTGAGCGAGTAGGGATCGCAGAGGGAAGGCAAACCCGGTCCCAAAAACTGCCGTGCTGAAGTCGGATGTGTCGACCGAAAGGAGCAGATATCACAGCTCCGGCGTAAACAGACACAACGCAACCAACGTCCTTTTCAGGACGAACGAGGAAGAAGAAGAAGAAGATTGACTCGTCACAGTACTCCTTATCTGCTCCTATCCATGTGTTTTTCGCATAGTCTTAATGTGCTAATTTGACGATTTGTGTCTTGTTTTGTTTGTTTGTGGTTGTTGTTACTGTTTTGTTTGGCTTCTGCTGCTACATTTGTAACTCCTTTATTCATAAACTAGTAATTATAGTGTGTTCTTTCTGTTACATGTCCTAAAGACGGCATTGTTTCTACTTTGATCATTTTATTACAGGTCAAAGTCATCAGATCTTTGCAGTAAAAATTATATGGATGCATTAAATACTCGTATGAAGCCATGGGGCAACCTTCCTAAATGACATGGAGAGAAGTAATACTGAACTAATGGACCGGAAATTGACTAATTAACAAGTAGTTCTTTATGACAACATTTCTCGTAAATGTTCGTTTATCTTTTAAAATCGTGCCGTGGTAGACTTGTGTCCTGGATATATCAAAATCCATAATTTGCTCGTTGTGACTGGCGCTGTGCTTGTCTTTGTGCTGCTTCGTGTTGTCGTCGTATTGCTGCTTCTTCTAGAGTCTTGCTTGCTCGTTGTGATTGAAGCGATCGTCTCTTCCTCTTAGCATCTGCAGTTCGTTTTGCAGCCATCTTATCATTTTGATCCATAATAATAAGTCTGCAATACTTTAAATTAAAATGTTGTCTTGAAGAAACAATTAAAAACTTACATTTTAATGTTATTTTTAACAAAACGATGAGTTAAATCCGTTTCCGAAATGAAACTAGGTTCTACAATCAAAAACTTACATTTTATTCAAATGTCACTGTCACTCACTTTGTGTTGGACAATTCACCGACTTTTCTTCGTTGAGTTTTACTATTTTCGGGAGAGTACATATAAGGGAAACAATACAATTAATATCTAACTTTCAACCACAGTTGCATCCCTTAAATGTGACCGACGTACAAACGGCGAGAGTTATGGATTTTAATTATACTAATGTTCCTGGTGCTAATACTGGAAGTTCTCCCGAAGGAAATAAAGGTAGTTTAGCTAAACAATGTCCTTCTATCTCTCCGGCTTGCTTCATGATGTTCCTTTCTAAAAATCCGTCTTCCATCATACGTGGCTGGTTTGAATGACCTGCTTGTACTTTTTTGTGGCTTGCTAAATTTCTTTAAGATAATGGCAGCCAGCCTTCTGTTCAACCCTTCTATAGTCCCTTTTGCAGCACACCTGGTTGGCGCAACAATCCGATTCTTTGATTCCCTCTCGGGCTCATGGGGCCAAAACGAAGACTTTTATTAGAGATGACTATCACATATTTATTGCCTTTTTCTTCTTCCTTCCATTTTCTTGTGTGCTCCTTATGGGAGCACGGAGACCACTCCTGCTCCCATGCACAAAAAGCATGCATCAAAGCACGTATATCATCCTGCAGCGGCGGTTTCTGCAGCCATTTCTTTTTCATGGTATGGCTGCCCCCCCCCCTTTCTCTTCCCCCCCCCCCCCCCCCCATGCAAAACTCACCTGCGTGACAAGCTTGCGAAAACCGTGATCCTATACTGTACCTTCTTAGTCTCATCAAAGACTCACTTGTATTATTACTTTCTGTCGCTGTCACTTTTATGTTATATAACTTGTTTAGTATTAAACTCGTCATTTCGCTAGGCGCTTCTTACATACCTCATTTGACTCATATTTCGAGTATTACCCGCATGGATGTCATTATGTTTTACCATTACAACGATAACCAATAAGGTGACAGTACATCCACAAATATAGATATGTTTTTATCTTCTAGCACAAGGACTAAGAAAAAGCACTTCACTGTGCAAACTTAAATCTAAAATACAATATATTGCGTTCACATGAACCCTGTTGCTGTCATTTTCGACGGAGTCATCTGTCAAGTTATTTGCTTATGTTTGTATCATAAGTATAATTGTGTCTTTACCTGCGATGTCAGGTTGATTAGGGGTTGTCTTCCCTTGTTTATTCATTCATTGTGTTTGACCTGTAGGGTCAGAGGTTGACAGTTCGGCGTAGGCCTATGGGAAGGTTTTTTAAGCGGGAGTGAGATATACTTCCGGGAAGCCGAGAGGTCCTGTTTTTCTGAAGGGACCAAGAGTCCATTGTTTTTCGGGGAGAATCTTCGAAGTAACTGCTATGGCAGTTTTCCCCAGTGAATCTCTGTGCGTCGGGATGACGACAGAATTCCTTGTTTAGTTCTGAGGATTCATTTTCCAGGTAATACCGACCTTTATGCATTATTACGCTTTTCGGTGGCAGAACATGTAAAGGATTACCTAGGGTGAACAGCAGCTCACTGATCCGCCATTTCAGAACTTATATATTTGTGCTCGAGGTAGCCATCCAAGACTGTTAGTCTTATATTGTCCAGAAATCCAGTGACGAAGATATATTGTGGGAGCCGCAGATTGGCGGAACTTCTATCTACAATAAGTATTACTGCAGGGTTGATGATAACCTATTTAACAGAAGTACACGGCCGACGTCAGAACGAGGCCTGTGCTTTCGGCTATTATACTACAGCCTGATATGTGCAATTGGCGGGAGTGCCAAGTTGCACCTGTGTGTCAAAGTAACTAAGGCATCTGACGCGTTTAGTCAGAGACGCCAAGGGCGACGCTACGAACTGTCATTATTGAAGAACTTTGCTATTGACCATGCACGTCTATTCTGATGTTTACCTTTTTGAATGCCAAATGTATACCTATCGATGTCAGGTCAGCATGACCTTGTTACACTGACTGTTCCTGTTGATATTATGTGTGTTCCCGTCAATAAATGTCTTGAAACATGCCTGCAGTGTCAAAGCATCCTTGATTACTGCATGTGAGAGTATGGGTTGCAGGATCTACATCTATACGAGCCTAAACACATTCGCGCCTTCATTCGCACCCACACTCAATTCATCATACGCTCGCACTACACATCTAACAACATGTATACTGTCTTGGGCCAGTGATCACATCAACAAGAAAAAAAGACAGTTACATTTCTGGTGGACCAGTTACGTGGGCTCTTATGATACATTTCTTGTCGCCAATGTGGCCTAGAAACTTACATTTCTGATGGACCAGATCTGTGGGTTTAAAAAGAACAGAGCGAGCATTTGACATTATTGTTGACATTTATGGATCCAGAAATTTACATTCCTGGTTGGCTGTTACATGTATGATGTCTCCAGTTTTGTCGAGAAAGTTACAAGAAGGACAAGTACACATTACACTTCTGATCTGTGGGTCTAAGCTACACACGGGACAGCCGTAACACACAGCGCTAATTCTACACTTGCAAGTTTTGGCTACAACAGGACAGATATAGGTCATCAACGGTTGACCCAAATAAACAGTACGAGCATTTATATTATAATGCTACATAAAGCATAACAAGACATGTACTGAAGTTAACTACTAGGCATTTGCTACGTGGACCATAACTGCATAGAAGGCGGGTTCCTATTGTAAACAGTACTGCTGGTTGTTACACGTTTCATTCAACAACAGACTTTTCTAGGTCAGAGCATTCAAGCTACATTGTTGGAGGTCAAGTGTCTGTAAACAGTACGTGGAAATAGTAAACATTCAATGTGCAAGCCCTAATTTGAGAAGGTCATAGTAACTTTGGTTCGTGAATACCACTTTATGTTACAGTGGATTTGACGTTCAGTGCGCGTTTGACATTTCGTTTCTGTGTTCGCAAGGAGCAAGAAATTTATTTTAGTTTCAGCTGTGACTGAACTTGTTCTGCAACACATTGAAATTGATTGCTATATGTTTATGTTATTTCTACTGTTTTGTGTATTTTTCTGCGGGTTTTTCGGTTGGTGGGTCTTACGGTAAATATGCCACTTGATCGAGGCTTACTGTAAGCGTTCTGTAGGTGCAAATTTTCTTAATTTGGAAATTTGCTAGTGACAATTGGTCGCTATTGATGTTAGCTGTGATGTAATTGTACTTAACGTTGTTTTTGTAATATTTTGTCTGTTTTTCAGTTTTGATTGTCGATTTGTTTTGTTTGTATTCTGTAGGTCTCTCCTTTCTTATGTATTTCTCTACACATTTTTGGTTAAAACAGTGTTGCCATTTGTATTGTTTTGTATCTTTGTCTTTGTATTTTTTTTTTGTTTGTACTACATTACTGTCATACACAGTCTACATACACATACTTGGTCATGTTTTGATATTATTGATAAGGTAGACTCTTCATATAGAGTTTGTTAAATAATATTATATAAGATATTTATACAAGTTCTTTGATAAAAGACTTGTTATCTACAAAGATTGAGACAAGGTGAAATACATATTCAAGTTCTTTATAAAAAAGACTTGTGCCCATAGTGAGTGGGATATAAGGGAATTTTTTTTTTTTCCACAGGTACTCAAGTGATTTTTTGGGTACATTATAAACAAGACTAAGAGTGTGAAAGAAAGTGAAGTGAGTATACAAGTCTATCATTTCAGACTTGTCTCCCATTAAAGTGGGATAATTTAATATATTTGCTTCTGCAAGTTACTGATCTCAGTAGACAAGATGTCTACATTGGACTACTTTATTACACAAGGGAGAGCCCTTGATAAGACTGGACAACAGTTAGAACAATGTGCTGTTGCTCAGTATGACAAAGCATTATCTGCTGAAGAGCCAAAAAACTAAGGATGAAGAGAAGAGATTAGAAAGAGAAGCAGCTGCTGAACAAAAAAGGCTAGACAGAGAAGCTGATATTGCTGCTGAACAAAAGAAATTGCAGATGCAGGTGGAGGAAAGGAGATTTGAAGCTGAACAAAAGAGATTAGACAAAGAAGCTGAACAAAAGAGATTAGACAAAGAAGCTGAACAAAAGAGATTAGACAAAGAAGCTGCTGCAGAGGAGAGGAAAGCTCAAGCTGAGGCTGAAATCAGAAAAATGGAACATGAGGAAAGAAAACAGAAGATGGAACTTGATGAAAAACTCGCAACTTTGGAGTTAGAGAAATTGAAATTGGCGAGTACGGGTGCTCAGCAAACAACTTCGAGTACGACAAGGGAGTTTGTTAGTAGGATTAAATTGCCTCATTTCAATCCTTTAAAGGATGACGTAGCAGATTATCTAGATAGATTCCAATTTTTGTGCGATACGCATAACATAAAAAAAGGAAAAATATGTTGAACAACTGATGCCATTTTTTACAGGTGACACAGTGACTACTCTTATGACAATAGACGAACATGAGAGGACTAATTATGATGTTGTCAGGGCAGCATTACTAAAAAAATATCAACTAAAACAAGAAGACTATCGTCTTCGTTTTAGGACAATGTTGCCAGAAAATGGAGTAGATTTCTCTGATTTTGTTACAAAGATACGTCGTACATTTACACGATGGTTTGAGTTGTCTCAGATTGAGAAAACATATGAAGGTCTAATGGACTTATTATTGCGAGATAAGGTTTTGTCATCTGTTAATGATTCTTTTCTTGCATTCCTTCATGAGCGTAAGCCTAAAAACTTAAAAGAAATGGAGGAATACTGTTGTCAGTATGCCACAGCACATCCCCATGCTACAGTTAGCAATTCTAAAGTGAAAGAAGGGTTGCCAGCTGCTTCGGCAACACCATATGGCCCTAATTTCAAAAAAAAATTTCAGGGTGCTCAACAAAATTGGAATAGGGGAAGTAATCAAAATTACACTCAGAAGCGGAGTAATCCAACACATGATGGTTCTTCGTCTATGCAGTGGAGACAAGATGGTAGTTCTCGTAATTTTAGTGGTAATAATTTGAGACACTTTCGCAAAGGCTATCCAAATAATAACTATTCAAATTTTCGAGGTAATCATTCTCGACGTCAAGATTATGACGATGGTGAATTTAGAAACCGGGATTCAAACCGGAATGATGATTACAATAGGCAATATGAAAATAATTACAGGGGAAATGATAATCGAGGTAGACCTAGGTTTAACAAGAAAAGACCTTACCAACAGGCAAACTCTGCGCAACAAGAGTTTGATGGAGCCTGTAATACAGTAAATGATAGTGGTAACTCTAGGGCTATCACTGGTTGTGCTTTCGATTTTGGGAGAGCAACTGAATGCCCCAATGCTTAACATTGTTCGATTCATCGACTGTATCTACGCTAAGTTGTGGTCACCCTCTTCCTGCTCTACCTGCTACAGTTGCGCATGATGGGAGAGGATCTCTCATCTTAGATAAAGGTCTAATAAATGATAGGCTAGTCTCAGTACTTTTCGATTCGGGATGTACTACCGTCGGGGTTAAGGAGTCTCTGATAGATCCTTGCTGTGCCACTGGAAAAACAATCAAATGTGTTACATTTGGTGGTACTATGGAAAGCTATCCTACTGCTATTATTAGGATTGACACTCCTTTCTTCACAGGAGATGTCCATGCATGTCTTCTTCCTAATCCTATTGCGGATCTTATAATCGGTCGTATTCATGGGGTTAAGGAATGCACCCCGCAACAAATTTCTAGTTGGGAAGAAAAAACATTCAAACGGTCAATGCAGTGGTGACAAGAGCTCAAGCTCTTAATCCCCCAACTTCATCTGATAATAGTAATGAAGTTGATACCCAAGACGAGCACTTGGTGATTTCCCATGACTCTTTTGTTAAACGTCAAGAAGAGGATCCTTCTTTGAAGAAATACTTCCTTCTTGCAAAGAAAGGGGATCCCAATCAAAATACGAATCACAAATCGTATATTACTATGAAGAATGGTATATTGGTACGAATGGTACAACACTCGGACAAGTCTATGCATTCGCAAATTCTTGTGCCTAAGTGTATGAGAGCCTTAATTCTTCGGCATGCACACGATTCTCAGTGTGCGGGACACATGGGTTTTTCCAGAACTAAAACTAGAGTCCTTGCGTCATTCTTTTGGCCATTCGTGAATAAAGACATCCGAATTTATTGCCGATCTTGCAAAATTTGTCAAGAGGTCAAGTCTAGGGGTCCGAGACATGCTGCTCCTATTCAGGCTGCAGATATTCCGATTCGGCCGTTTCAGAAAATGGCTATAGACATCATTGGTCCGTTCAAAATTAAGTCAGCCAGAGGACACCAATTTATCCTCACTTGCGTGGACATGTGCACGCGTTGGCCAGAGGCTATTCCTCTGAAGAGCATATCAACTGTCGATATCGCTGATGCTCTTTGGCTCGTATTTTCTCGTCTGGGATTCCCCGGAGAAATACTGTCGGATCACGGCACTCAGTTAATTTCGGACGTTATGTCTCAGGTAATGGCTACGCTAGACATTAAAAGGTCTCTCAGTAGTATTTATCATCCAATGTCCAATGGATTGGTAGAACGTCTTAACAGGACACTAAAGAACTTACTTGGCAAGATAACGGAGGATCATCCTGAAGATTGGGACAGGGTTTTACCTGCAGTCCTCTTTGCCTATAGAGAGGTTCCCAACGAGCATACAGGGTTTTCTCCTTTCGAACTTGTCTTTGGCGCGCAACCGCGCGGGCCAATGTCCTTGTTACACGATTTGATAACTTCCGATAATATTGACGATGATACACAATCGTCATATGAATATGTTATAGCTCTTAGAGAAAAGATTATCGAATCGTGCAGGTTAGCAACTTCATCTTCCGAATTTGCGAAAGAAAAAAGCTAGGCGATTTGCTAATAAGAAAAGACGCCTACGTCAACTTTGTCCTGGAGACAAAGCATATGTCTTACTGCCCTCAAGAGAGAATAGACTTCTCATTTCTTGGAAGGGTCCATACACTATAGTCTCGAAAATTTCTGATGTCGACTATATTGTCGATGTGGATGGAAGGCATAAAACCTTCCATATAAATATGCTAACAGAGTTTATTGAACGTCCAGACTATTTACAGCCTATTTTCCAGGCGACGGACGACTCTCCAGTTCAACATGGTCACATCTCATCCCTGTCCGTTATACAGGATGAGGAAACTATTTTTTCTGACGTGAACTTACCTCTTCCTGCGATTCCACTTACTTCAACGGAATCGTGGAGAGACGTTACAGTCTCTTCCAACTTGTCTTTTGAGGAACAGCGTCAAGTATCCTCTACGTTACAATCATATCAGGATGTCCTTACCGACATTCCTGGACACACAGATGTCATAGAACATGACATCATACTTACTGATCGTAATCCGATCAGAGTAAGACCATACCCAATACCTATTCATTTTCAAGCACAAGTCGAGAAAGAATTGGATGAAATGATTCAACTACAAATAATTGAACCATCCACTTCAGCTTATTCTTCGTCGATAGTTATTGTTCGAAAGAAAGACAATAACATACGTCTTTGCGTTGATTATCGCAAATTAAATCAAGTTACGAAGTTCGATGCTGAACCTATGCCGTTATTAGATGATCTACTTATTAGACTTTCTAAAGCTAAATTCTTTACTAAACTAGACTTGTCGAAAGGTTATTGGCAAGTCCCATTGACGGAACACGCCAAACCTCTCACTGCTTTTTCGACACCTAGGGGTCTGTTTCAATGGAATTTTATGCCTTTCGGGCTTATGAACGCCCCAGCGACTTTCGTGCGCATGATGCGACGAATTCTATCAGATCGTGCAGATGTCATTGCATATTTAGACGACATCTGTCTTTTCAGCGATACTTGGGAAGAACACTATGTGGGTCTAAAGGAATTGCTATCTACTCTACGTGAGCATAGATTGACTGCTAAACCCTCTAAAGCTTTTGTTGGGTTTAGTGAAATTTCCTTCCTAGGTCATCGAGTTGGTCATGGTCTGTTGAAGACAGAGGACCAAAACATTTCAAAGATATTAAATATCTCGGTTCCGAAGACAAAAAAGCAAGTGCGTAGTCTCTTGGGATTGATACAATTCTATGGAAGATTCATTGAGAATCTGTCCTCCATTATGGCACCACTTTCAACGTTATTGAAAAAAGGTTCTCCTAATATGGTGCGTTGGTCCCAAGAATGCCAATCTTCATTGGATCAGGTTAAGAATTTGTTCTCATCTCATCCTATCTTAAGACTACCGACGATTGATAAGACTTTTGTCCTTCGTAGTGATGCCTCTTCCACTGGCATTGGAGCGGCACTAATGCAGGAATATTCAGGAACTCTGCATCCTGTAATGTATATATTTCTAGGAAGCTGAATGCGGCAGAAAGGAATTACTCGGTTTTGGACCGTGAATTGTTGGCTATGGTTTGGTCCATTCTTAAGCTACAAAGGTTCCTTCTGGGCGCGCATTTCTTTATGGAAACCGACCAAAAAGCTCTTACGGCTATGCAAAGTAAGGATTTGAAGAGCTCGAGATCTACTCGTTATGCTATTGCTCTTCAGCCTTTCCATTTCACGGTGCGAGCTATCCGTGGTTCGGATAATGTGATGGCGGACATATAGTCTAGATGCCCACATGATTCCAGTTAAATCTTGTGTCCTAGTTTTTCCTGATATATTTTCAGACTTAGGTCTGTCCTTAATATCATAATATGTTGTAATACAAATGTATTTGGATGATGTTTAGATAATTTAACAAATTTCATTTTGTCCATCCATCAGTGATATGTTGCTAAAATAGCATTGACATTTGTATATTGCTATGATTATATTATTTAGTAATGTTTGATATATGATTGGTATTGCCAGCAACTTAGGTTTCTTGAATGGTATCCCTTAGTTTGTTTGGCTTAAAGGAAATATTTTCTCCTATGTTTGGAGATGATTTGTACCCTCTTCTATTGTACCTGATATTAGGTTCATTGTTTGCATGAGCACAGAAGTGATACTGGTGCTATCTTGCTCATGAACATATTAAAAAAAAAAATGAAATTTTTTTTTTTACAGGGGGGTGGTAGTAATGTTGCTGTCATTTTCGACGGAGTCATCTGTCAAGTTATTTGCTTATGTTTGTATCATAAGTATAATTGTGTCTTTACCTGCGATGTCAGGTTGATTAGGGGTTGTCTTCCCTTGTTTATTCATTCATTGTGTTTGACCTGTAGGGTCAGAGGTTGACAGTTCGGCGTAGGCCTATGGGAAGGTTTTTTAAGCGGGAGTGAGATATACTTCCGGGAAGCCGGGAGGTCCTGTTTTTCTGAAGGGACCAAGAGTCCATTGTTTTTCGGGGAGAATCTTCGAAGTAACTGCTATGGCAGTTTTCCCCAGTGAATCTCTGTGCGTCGGGATGACGACAGAATTCCTTGTTTAGTTCTGAGGATTCATTTTCCAGGTAATACCGACCTTTATGCATTATTACGCTTTTCGGTGGCAGAACATGTAAAGGATTACCTAGGGTGAACAGCAGCTCACTGATCCGCCATTTCAGAACTTATATATTTGTGCTCGAGGTAGCCATCCAAGACTGTTAGTCTTATATTGTCCAGAAATCCAGTGACGAAGATATATTGTGGGAGCCGCAGATTGGCGGAACTTCTATCTACAATAAGTATTACTGCAGGGTTGATGATAACCTATTTAACAGAAGTACACGGCCGACGTCAGAACGAGGCCTGTGCTTTCGGCTATTATACTACAGCCTGATATGTGCAATTGGCGAGGAGTGCCAAGTTGCACCTGTGTGTCAAAGTAACTAAGGCATCTGACGCGTTTAGTCAGAGACGCCAAGGGCGACGCTACGAACTGTCATTATTGAAGAACTTTGCTATTGACCATGCACGTCTATTCTGATGTTTACCTTTTTGAATGCCAAATGTATACCTATCGATGTCAGGTCAGCATGACCTTGTTACACTGACTGTTCCTGTTTGATATTATGTGTGTTCCCGTCAATAAATGTCTTGAAACATGCCTGCAGTGTCAAAGCATCCTTGATTACTGCATGTGAGAGTATGGGTTGCAGGATCTACATCTATACGAGCCTAAACACATTCGCGCCTTCATTCGCACCCACACTCAATTCATCATACGCTCGCACTACACATCTAACAACATGTATACTGTCTTGGGCCAGTGATCACATCAACAAAGAAAAAAAGACAGTTACAATTGTTAGTGTAGCAGACGCGATGATGAAGTCTATTAGCTATCTTGGAAAAATCTCATTGCATGAATAATACCAGTTCATCTACTGCACACGTACTCACCGCTAGGACACGTGCGCACAAACGCGCGCACTCATTTACATATATTCATGAAGATTTTGCGTCCACACATATATTTTAAATTTAATAAACATTTGATGAGACCGCTACGGGTGTTCATATATGTGTATATGTGATTGTCTGGCTGTTGCACGACATCCCAAATAATCAATTTAGAATAATAATCATTCTAACATTCATTTCATTTTTCAAACCTTACGGAGCATGCAGCTACTTTGCAGCTGCACCCTTCCCCCCTTTTTTTTGCAGGGCGCCAGCGTCAAAGCCATCGTGCTATTGTAGTGGTGATTTCTGGAGCCATTGGTTTTACATGCTGAGATTACCAGTCCCACGTACAACTTCTTATTAGTCGCCATTTTACAACATGCCTGTCTGGGCAGTAGTCATTTTCCTTCTTTGAGTTCTCAGCAACCCTGGGGACCTGTAGGGGGCATCCCATATGTAGGTAACATAAATTAAGTTTCGCAAAACGGAAGCCAGAATACAACGTGAAATCTTTCAATTTAGATCAGTTCTGGTAGTGATAATCATCCCCCCCCCCCTTACAGGATACCCAACTGTAAACGGATACCTGACTTTACTCTTCAGTTAGGGAAGGAAAAGGCAGCGAGGAAGGGAACTAGTCACCCCCAGCTCTCCATGCTGGACCTAGTCTATTGTCGTCTCTAACACTTCACTTCCCTACAGTAGTATCTGCTATGGGGGAGGGGGGGGGCTACCTTCTCCATTACCTTTTACGCTGGCCACTGTATCGTTCGCCAGCATTATGTACATTATTCTCTCAAGAACCACCTCATGCGCCCGTTTGGATATACTGTAGTCAGTTCCTTATGCCTACATTTTACTCGATTTGAAACAAACTTACTTGTTGCGTTTAAGGTGTACACAAATTCAAGTTATTGTTTACCAAATTCTTTGGCTCCTCGGAGGGGAAGGGGTGGATGCCATTCGTTGTGGTGCCCGGGTAAAAAGAAAAAAAATTAAAACCTTCAAACTTCACTCCAGCGTACTAGAAGAGTTAAATTGTTATACGATGTTATATGATTGGTGTCATCATGTCTCCATAATTTTTTTGTCCCTAATACTGACCATCAGATCTTGTTAAAACAGACAGAACCGATACATGGTCTCATAAGAAAATTTGTAAAGCCCATTTTCTGTGTGTTAAGTCCTTTCTAGCCAATTTTGATCGAAAGCTAATTAAAAAAGAGAAGAGTAAGGGTAGTCCCTTAACAGATACTGCCGTAGTGGAGTGAATTGTTAAAGACTTCAAAAACTAGGTGCAGCTTATTTTAATGAGTTGGGGTGATCAGTTCCCTTCCTCACTACCTTTGTGATCCCTAACTCAAGAGCAGAGTCAGGTACCCATTTTTCCTGGAGCAACACTTTAAAAGCATGGTTTCTCAACCGGGGCTCCGTGAGAGGTTGTTAGGAGTTCCGCAAGAGATCGTGATTGAAAAAGAAAACAAACGTGTTTTTTCAAAGTCCGGTATGAAACTGTGCTTTAGGCTACATTTTTTATTCATATTGCTTTGGCCTATGGTTTTAAATACCCTTACTGTACAACATTGTCAAAAAAATTTCATGTTGTGATTAGCATTAATTAAAATCATTTTTCAACCTTTATTTGAATTAAATCTTCTGAACCTACCTTAGAAAAATTAAATCCCATTTTGGCTTAAGCCAGTTATTTAACAGCAATATGTTATGTTTGCTTTATGAGTTTTTTTTTTTTTTAATTTATGAAAGAGAAAGAACGGGATTAATTTCAAGAAAGGTAAGCTCGGCTCAACTACTTTTTTTTTTTAATTGTTCAAGAATATTGGTTAAAAAGTCATTTTTAGTTCATGTTGGGAAGAAAACTTCTCTTGAACATATCATATTTCATTAGCATCTCGTAGAGTAGAAATTTGTGATAAGACTTTTATGCCTACTTGGCTATGATTAAAAAAAAAATGAAGGAAGAAAGTAAACAAGGAAAAGCAAAAGATTCTTCTACCTATACTTATGACTTGCATTACAGATGATATTCTTTGTGGGGAGAGGGAACCACACAAAAATAGTTAGCTAATTGTGACAGAATGGGGCGCCCCTCTCGATCTCTGTTTCACTCCGGCAGTAATCGGTGCATTTGTGATACTGATTTTATTGCGTGCTTTCAATTGTCGCACTTTCTTTCTTTCTGTCTATATATATAGCAAATAGTTTATTTTTTCAAGTATTCTTTCAGTACTTTCAGTATATTGCGTCTTGTCTGTTATCTGACACTCATTATGGATGATAAACACCTCACATTTGCAGGGAGAAGTAGAGATAATATTACGAGAGTGTGATGAATTTACCATGATACAACGTTAAAATATCTCCCAATATAAAGATAAAATGTAGGGATAAAAATAATGCGTAAGATACTAGGAGACATGCTCGCCCATGCCCGCATTTCCCACCGCCAGTCAAACTAACTTGTTAGACGTGCAGACGAAACGGTTTACCCTTTGTAGACGGGAGGGAAACGGAGATCGAAAAAGGAAAAATATGACTGAACACGTGTTTGATTCTAGCAAGGCTAAAAAGACGCAATTGGTGGTAAAAGAAAAAAAAAATTCACGTCACTAGTTGACATAATGTAAGGAAATGGACAAAAAAAGACCTTAGCTCTTATTCGCAACAGTCATTTCTTGGACGTTTTTCGATACTTGGTCCCTTTATTTGAATTCAGCGGCAAACGCCGTAGAGAAGGTTCTCGAACAAATTTCAAAAAAACTAAACATGAGAAAAAATATGTTTTTCTTAATAATAGAGTTAGGAATATAAAACCTAGCTAGTTTGATAGCCCATCTTAAGCAGAGAACTAATATAGTTTAAATTATACAGACGGATAGATAACAAGGAAGATATTGACAAAAGACTGTATTGTTCACATCAGACCAGCGACAGTACTGTTGTGCAAACTTTCACAAAAAGCTTCAAATTCTTGGCATTGAGACACGCAAATGCAAAAATCAAGCTGTAAGGGTTTATTTTCATCCCCACCGATTTTAAAACTACCCAGGCTTAATAATCTTTATACTCTTCGAACAGACGCTTCGTCCAAGGGCGTTGGTGCTGTGTTGCTTCAACAATTTGATGGACATCTGCATCCGATCACGTACATTTCAAGAAAGTTAAACAAGGCGGAAATGAATTATTCGGTGTTGGAAAAAGAACTTCTCGCAGTGGTATGGGCAGTAACCAAATTAGAGAAGTATCTGTTAGGTGTAACTTTCGTAATACAGTCAGATCAGAAGGCTTTGGCGTATTTAAAGACGAAGAACCATAAATGCGCCCGAGCAGCCCGTTATTCGATTCTGATGCAGCCGTATAATTATACTATTTAAGCAATTCGAGGGTCCGACAATGTGGTTGCAGACGTACTGTCGAGGTGCCCTCAGGAAGACAGTACACAAGTTTTTAATGACAGTTAGTCCATGGTCAACAGTAGTGGTGATGTAATTGGGACATTGAATTTTTATTAGTGTTATCTGGAACCCAATTTGGTATTTATGGTGTAAGGTGCACATACAGTGTACTATAATATGACTGTACGGCAATGATATTCTATAGCGTATTTTTGCGTGTATATTATAGAGGTTCCTAGGGGCATTGACATAGGTAATTTGTAACCAATGTATGCATGTATTTGCTATTTTTTTGGGGTTGGATCAGGAATAAACAGATATGGGATTTGCAGTGTACTCTGTATTGGTGAGGTACACATTATTGCAATCATTTTCCTATGGATAGGTAATCCTATTAGATGTAACCATATTATATAAGTTTTGGTTCTAGTATTATTGATACTAGAGGTAATAGAGGGTGGTGTTGATTTCCCGTAATTTGTTTTAATTTAGTAATATTATTACTTCCTACATGGATTTTATTCATAAGGCAGTAGATTATATGACTTGTTTATCACCGTTTCATCTCATCGACGACTGACTGATTATATTATGAGACATTAGCTGAATTAGACTTACTGAGACTTAGGATAGTATTATGTTGGTATTTTTTTTTTTTAATTACCTTAAGTGGTACAATTTTGAAGAAAAAAGAAACTACGTGTCTTTTTTCTTAACGGTGGTAGTGGGTAATTGTTGCGTATGGTTTTTTACAACATTTTGGTGTTGCGCATCAAAGAGCGCTGAGTTGAATTTGGTGAAAATATTTGAAGATATGTGAATAGTACACTTAGGTGCATTATTATTGCGCGCAGTAAAAAAAAGGATGACGTAGGAGTTTTTTGGGTCTTGAAACAATGACGTAGAGAACAAAATGGACCCCAAATAAAAACAAGACGTGAACAGCCTTGTGTTTGCTGGTTTGCTTGAAAACCCGTGAAAAAAGGGTATATTGATTCGTGCCATGCATAGGAGTGCATACCAGGATGAGTACTGTTAATAATGTATAATTTGATGCTTATACATTTTTTAGACGGGCAGGTCTATACACCGTAAAAATCGGAGTCTAAAAAAATCCTGCTTTGTTGCTAATGTGTGCTGAATTTGGGAAATTCATGTTAATGAAGTTATATGAGTTTGAAAAGAAGGTACGGGAGAAGGGCACGGATATAATCAATACATAGAGATGTATAGAAGTATTGGGACTAATAAGCAACAATGTATTACCGTCAAGGAGTATAACACTATGTTACGAATAGACAGAATGACATTAACTAAGGACGGTTCATCATGTCTCATGGATCATGAGTTTTCAATAAACTGTGTTGTTATGTTACCGGAACAGCATTGGCTTCTTACCTGGTTATATTTGAGCTGTTGGGCATATCTGAGACATTACTAATTCGTGATCCCTTGTGAGAGAACAGTGCATAAATAATACAGGGACGATACAGTGCAGTTTTTGGCATACCCACGAATAAAACATTCGCGTGACACTTTTGTTGTATACCAATGTTCTAACATTCATATAGACACATATGGGAATAATAATGGTATACATATATCAAATGCAGACAAACTCTTTTAATACACGGGAATAAACGAACGGGCGGACAGTACCTTAACAATGTAAAAGAGGGGAAAGGTGGAGAATTGTGGCTTAAAATAACTTAGGAGGCAGATTTGTGTAGGATATTGCATGTAGAACCAAGCGTGTTTTTTATGAAAAAACAAGTAGAGACAGACGGACCAACAGACAATAATACACCCTTGACTGAGATCTGACTGAATTTGACTTTTGGTTGTAGATTTGAAAAGTTAGGGGGGAAGTCGGTGATTGGGCAATTGTAATCATATTAGCGGGACAGAGATGCGCATTTTTGCCATTTGATATAATACTGTCCAGAGACACAGCGGTTATTGCCTGTGGTGTTGTTCCTAGAAGATAGTACATACATTTAGAGGGACGCCATCATATAGCCAGCAGCTCAGCTGAGTTTTGCTAGCAATTAACTGTGTTCTCAATTCTGAATTCTGGTAAGAATGAAAGTATTTATTTTGTACATTTTAATATCTCGAGTGATTGATACTGCCATATCATATAAAATGATTACGACAAGTAAGTGTTCGCTCTAGATCCCCAGCCCAAGTTCAGGGTCTAGAGACAAACAAAATATATGGACGCCTAACTAAGACTATGGAAGGCGGATCTATTGTTGAGATCAGTGGGAACATATAACCTATCTTATTGAATACAAGGAAACTATTGAACATATCTCAGATGCCATGCAGTCTTGGGGAACTAGTACTATATGAAAACAACTGGGTAAGAGGTGCTGTGTGGTCAGAGAGATCTGACCCATTCTGTGTATTGTTGATGTGTTGTGCTGTGTGTAAGAGTGGTGCAGTAAATAGATTACTGACACAGTGCACAAATTTTGTTTCAGAATTGTGAGTTTCTGTTGTGGCACTAGGGTAGTGCCTCATAAGTAATCAAGATTGCACAAGCAGATGTGTGTGCAGCCAAACAGTGTGTCGGTGCAGTCTACCATTGTATTCTAGCTACCGAGAGGAGTGGGCCACCGGAATCCAGCATTAGATCTTCGCAGACAAGATGAGTGATTTAGTGGCCTGCTGAGGATTCACCATACTCCTAAAGAATTTACAAATATTTCCATCATAAATATATTGAATTTTGGGAAAGATACATTTATTAAAGTTCATAAAACAATGGACAAAGCTTGTTCTAGTCACAGAGTGGGTGTGATGACACCACCCCAACAGCACATCCAGTAATAGTTTCCCAGAGACATTAGAAATATAATTAATATTAACCAGTCTGATAAAATACTTATGTATACACATTCCATTTTATTATGCCATCTATTTATGCATTCCATTTATAACTCCATAACATTTCATATGTTCTGACCAACTAAAACATTGGTTCAAAACAAATAAATTTAAAGAAAATTTTAATATTTAAACTAAAATAGCCTGAGTTAGTTCAGTGTGTTATAGAATTGTATTAATATTATTACACTTATTAATTATCTGTGTGTGTTTGTATATTCTACTACAACACATTACATTTCAGTACCCTAGACTTTTAACGTAGCTACATTCACATTAGTAAAAGAAGATATGTTTGAGGTCGTAAGTGGTAGTTTACACTAGGTAACACAACAACCATACAGTACCATCAAAAACCACTACAGAGAGGCAGGTTGGTAAAATTCCCTTGTACCAAGCTTGGCCGCTACGAATTAACACGTACATGGCCCAGCGCTATCTGTCTAATCACCGATAAGACGGGTGCGTGCATCACCAAAGCTTGGAATACGGGGAGACAACCGATGGACAGACACAGATAAGAGATTACTTTCTGATAAAGTAATGAATTGTTACTTTTGGAACACGTCATATGAAGTTAACGACATGATCGCGAGTCTGTACGCAAGGCATCGTATATCTTATTGCCATATATGGTAATACGTGACCTTTTGCTTTACGCACCTTATTTCACGTGGATTATGTTGAAAGTACCACACCCTTCAGGCACCTGTTTGAACATGATTGGAGCGTTTTATTTAACTCCATAAAAAACGGATGCGTGGGAAACCGGGAATATATCCTGACCCGTTTCAGTGATATTCCACTGCGAAGATCGCTTGCCAAGATCCCAGGCCTTGATAGAAGTGAAGCCTAAAATTCAGAATTCCTTCTAAAAAACCGGACACCTTTTATTGGAGAATTTAGGACGGACTTTCATAGCCCAGGAAATCTCTTTCATATTAAATTTAAATAAGGAAACCGGGACTGAGGAAACTGAAAGACTACACACGAAGTCAGAGAGGGAACTTATTAAATTAACGACACCCCAGACGCGTGTAAGAGGCCGATTCAAGTCTCTTTTATTCATCTGAGCAAAAACGTCTGTGAGCCAGGATTGGCGTAAGTTGTCATTTTACATTTTATATTACTAACATGTGAACTAACATATATATGTATATTACCATGTGAATTTTAATATGTGAAAACCGCTAGTGGATGTCCAAGTCATTTGAGGCTGGCAACCTCAGCGTATAGAATGATGATTCATGAACCACCACTGCACGGGCTGGTGATTGCTTTATTGCTAGTTTCTTAATTAGAACTAAAAGCAGAAAGTAGTTAAATGTTCTATGGAGCAGGGAGGAAAAGATGAAAGAAATTATGAACATTCTAAGTATAAATACTTACACTTTCAATGCAGTGTAAATGTCCATATAAACATATTCACTTTAAAATTAATGTAAGTTTTCAAGCTTTAACTCGGTGTAAATGTCTATGTGAAAATATTCATTTTTAAAGTTAATGAAAGTTTCAAACTTTTCAACTCAGTGTAAACATAAATGAAAACATGTTCAATTTATATTGTGAACACTTTTCAATCAGTGCAGATGTAAATGTAAACAGACTCTATCTGTATTATTAACCTTTTCATTTAAATGTAATGTAACTTTTCAAGCTATTCAATTTAAATGTAAAGAAAGTTTTATCCCGAGGGATTAAATTTAATTCTCATCAAGGGTAAATTCTGAGATAAATGGGATGGTAGAATAAAAGAGGGGGGCACATAAGTATGTGTCGGGAAACGCAATACTGAGGAAAATGTTTCGTTTCTATTCTTTACCATAGTTATTGGTGGTACCAGCAGAAAGTACTATCTCTGAAACCACGTGAAGGTAGAAGTGGACTGACGTTGAGCGAGACGCCATCATAAGAGGGTCTTATAGACATACGCAGGACCAGCTTGGCCGTTACTCCTTGACATTCAAGGAACGTGCGGCGCCTTTAATCTTGACCAGCGACAAGTGTCAGTAGTGAACACAGAACCCATCAGCGGGAGCAGAAACTACTATTGGCAGCTAAGTGAAATAAACACTGCCAAAGTGAACTTCCTTCATAAGATTTCTATCATCTAACAATGATGAATCCTTTCTTTTAAACTATTCAAATTATTTTCAAACCGTTACAACTTTAATGATCATAAAATTTTGTTATGTGCAAGGTGTTGCGCACATATTTATGGTGTACGCATACGGATGTAAGATGTATCTATCTGTTTGTTAAAAAAGATATTTATTTGTGAATTTACGTCTCTTAGTAATGGGACGGAACTCAGAATAGTCTATGTGTATTTATTCTTTGAGTTACCGGTCCTTGTATCTTCGCTGAATATTAATTTAGCGTATGAATACCGAATTCATGTCATTTTATGTCTATTACGGCTAGAAACAGATTGTTCTTGCTCAAGGTTTTGTAGGAATGTTTAGGGCCTGAATTCATATGTAGTACTTGTCTAGTGCAAGAAGATTCTGTCTTATATTGTATATCTCCGTATGTTTAGGTTGGACTATATTCTTTCTGCCGAAGTTCGGCGCAAGTATTCGTAGTCCCACTGAGTTGAAAAGAGTTCCGAAGTTGCCGGTCGAGATGGCCGTGCGTGTGATTTCTAGGGCTGGTCCTGTTTAAGGTTAAAAAGTGATTTGTGGATGATTTTCCATAAGGAAGGAATGTCTCTGCGAGAGTATTGTGTCAGAGCTTCTTCTCATGTACTTTATTATGTTTAAATTCGGACTCAAGGTAAAGCCAGACCCTCTTTTCTTCGATGACATCCATTTGGTTAGATTTAGATGACATTGTATTTCGAGCATCGTTGGTCGTCCATATATACAGTTGAAGATGACAGGTTCCAACAGTATTTATATCTACATGAAAATAACCTTATTTATGTGGAGCTGGATGGAACACTCTATGAAGTTATACACATTCAAATGGTGAATTAACTTTGGCTTGTTATTATCCTTCTGCTGGGTGAGTGAGCGAAAACTCAGAGAAGGTAGCCATTTTGTATGCTTGTCATCGTTATAGATCGCTGTCAAGAGAACAGTTTACCAAACCTATTATCGGACAGTGACATGGAGGTATTATTGAGATGAAAACCCCTATCGTGGTTTAACGTTGTTGTCGTGTGAAATTCTAATCCACATAGATAAATTAAAAAGTAAATGTAAAGCCTAACAAATAACTTCAATAAAAGGAAAGAAGAATGGTAAAGAACAGTGCTGTCACAATGACTGTACTCGAAATCCCTCTTGTTTTCTAATTCGTCTGCAAATTATAACGTTCCACGTTGATAGTAAAAGCCTATAGCAGCATACACGCGTTTCCACAACACAATAAAACGTGTACTGCATTTCTAAGAAAAACCTTGAGATACGCAGGCTGATTAATGACCTAAATTAATACTTCCATTAATTTCATTTTATACACGGCGTGATGAAAAGACAGATGAACTTAGGATAGAGAGAAGGGAGGGCTAAAAGCAGGAACGCATACAACACTAAACACGCGTCTCGCTATACAATTAAAGTCATCACACGTGTAAGGCCACAAGCACTAACTTTTTTCAAATCGACAGTGATAAAAAACACTACCCATACGAGAGTTAGGTTTTAAAAACCTGAAAAATGCTTATTAGGAAATATGACATTATACTGGTTTACGTTTGAAAGCCTGACAGTACCCAGACACCACATCGATCGAAGTGAACGGGAGGTAGAAGAAAATGCATATTTTGAACGCAGCCCTTTAGCCCCATAAAATTTATATAGTTGGGTTCCTTAGGACTTGCTGACAAAGAATATGTTAAACGTTACGCAAATAGTCTAGGAATTAACAAATTATAGCCAAAAGAAATAGTGAGGGTGTCAGACAACCCCAAAATCAGAATCGCTCAGTGGCAGATTTTGACACCACCATTGTACGGGAAATAAGTCCCCATGTAAAATCCTATTTGATTGGATAGAAGTAAATGTAAGGCTAAACACGATTAGTCGGGCTACAAATACTATCTTTTGTTGTTAGGGGAGACGGAAGGAAGGGTACTTTTTTCAAACGCTTGTGTAAACATGGCTCGATTGGTTAGACCCGCCAATATAGGCAATTAGGAGCGTCAGTTCAGTACCACATTTTTCAAATAAACTTACTATAGAACCAGTGCGTTGAGCGCCAGTGCATATTTTTCTAAATAAAAGCCTGGGACATCGGCAGATCGAAATTGTGCTATATTCATTGCCAGTCAACGTAACTGTGTATTATTTCCATGAATTGTGGTAAGCTTGATATATTCAATATCTTTTTAATGAAAATTGAATGTAAATTGATAATGTATGTCTGTATATGTGTGTGGTTCAGTAGCGAACATGAGGCAAAGCCTATATAGTGCTCCAACCTGAACAGAAGGTGTCGGAGAAAAGTAAAACTGCATGGAATTGCCAAACAGTACACTGACACCTATCTTATTGACTAGAAAGAACTAATGCTGGAATTGCAGAGGCGTGGTAACCATTAGGGAGGAGTATACTGGTGTAAATTGTTTCAGATGAAGCTGGCAGTTGGCCTACCGCTCTGAACTCAGTGTTTGTTATGTATTGTGTTAAATCTGGAAATAGATTATAGATTAGTTCTGAAATAGGAGGTACAACCTTCTTGTTTCAGGGACTGTGGTCCTAGTTATTGAGCAGCACCTGGTCTGAGCTTTGCTGAATCTAGAGGCTGACAGCATACTCCTGGGTCCAGATAGCGACCAGTGAGCTGTCTCCAGAACACAGGGAAGCAATGGAGCAGAGGAGTCTTTTCCTGCCACCATCACGAAAGTTAAGCTTATGTGGCCAGAGGAGCTCAACATTATGTGCCCCCTAAAAACTTGACGTTATAGTAAAATAGAGGGTCAATACATTGTTTAAATTGATAGGAACGATGAAGTTTCCCCATACTATTTCCAAGATAAACAAACACTTGAAGTCATGATGACAAATAACAACATAGCTTGAAAAACAAAACCAGTATTACCTCATAGTACTACTACACAACTGACACACATAGGATAATACTAATACCATATGTCACTACAAGGTTCATATTTATAAATTATGTACATATAAATTGTGATTACATTTGATGGTGATTCCTGGTTCACTGTGTAGTTGAATCAGGATATATATTAGTGAAAGTAATTAATACATATATATTTGAACTTTTACCATTGACTCAATTAAGTTAGTCTTATAGAGTGTTAAATGTGTGTGAGTGTCACAGTGTTGTCAAGTTTGGTGGAATAAATTAAATTGTTTATCTGTCTGTTGTTGTTGTGACTTACACTTCATCATTTACATAACCCTAGACATTTAACGTAGTCATCACAATATTCCAGAATAATTCTGACTGAGGTATAAATGTGGTAGCAAGTAAGGTTATCTGTAAAACACTACACCTATTAGATACAGATACCTTCACAGCTGATCTCAGTCAGTACACTAAGTCCCCTATAAATATTTATAACATCCCACTTTACCACAGTTGTTACATAAACATTCGATATATGTCGCTGGAGAACTTAGCGAAGGAAAAGGTTCGTCCAGTGGACGCTATATATGTTTACACACCCACACCCACTGATGTGTTCAGTCAGTTGGGGTATGGCAATAGTCTACTAGAACATTCTATGATTATCTCATGCCACCCATTATATTTGTATGCTACATGAAAGATGATCTACCATTCTACTACCTAATGCTCCTGACTGTATTCCGTGCTATTCAAGTGTGTGTGTCCTGAATAAACAGTACAAAACGACCACCGCAGTCTGTATCGGTGTCTTATAGTTATGAGTGAATGAGTGCATTATATTGGTCAACACACGAACACTCCAGCATTCGCGTTACACTTCACACTCTCACTCCATTTCTGTATAATCCTGTGTCGGTTGGGTTGACCCTTTGCTCCACCTGCAGCACCCATCATAATCAACCACTGGTCTGCGTAAGGAGAAGAAGAAATTCATCATATTTTACTGTGACTGATCCAGTACTTTACAGCAGCTCCCACTAACTGTTACAGTGGTAACGCAGATGTCGTGCTCCTCCTGGAGCCTCAAAGGAAACCGGTTGCAGTGATGACAAGTGCTGTCCAAACATAGAAGTCTCTCACACAAAACATATATACTCGGGTCTTCTACATAAGGTTACAAATTTAAGTTCGATTTAATCATTTTAAAGTTACTGCATGTTTGTCTCAATCAATTTACTACACACACTCTAAACAGGGCTATACCAGAATAGTAAGAATTCCACTGAGTAAATCAGAAGTGGGGGCTTAAACGAGCTGAATTTAATAAGTGCTTAATTCCTTCACAAAAGTTGTGGCAGATTCTAGAATTAACGTGCTCAGCAAAAGCAGCACTGTTTTCGCTTATCTGAATATCTTGTGAAGACTCCCTGGAGATAGAAGCGTGATATTTCTTCTATCTACATCTCTGCCAGATCTTCCAATGTAGAAAATGTAGGAAGATCGGGAATATGCAGATGACATTGCACTACTAGAACATTCACATCAACACATCTTGGAAAAAACGTATAGACTTAATAAGTTTAGCCAGCAGGTGGGCTTGAACATCAATTTAAAGAAGTCAGAGATCATGACGCTCATTGTGAGCAACCCTGAGCCCATATCAGTAAGGAATCAGCAACTGGTACAGACAGACACCTTCACATACCTAGGATGCATTGTAACACCAGACGGCGGGGCAGGCAAAGACATCAAAATCAGAATGAATAAGGCAAAAACAGCCTTTTTTAGCCTAAACAACATCTGGAAGTCCTCTCAATACAGCACAAGCACAAAATTAAGATTATATCAGAGCTGTGTGCTTTCTGTGCTTCTCTATGGTGCGGAATGCTGGAGAGTTACAGAGAAAGAAATGTCGAAATTGTCCTCTTTTCACACAACTTGCCTAAGAAAAATTCACCGAATCTTTTGGCCGAATACCATCACCAACCAAGATCTGCTTTTTCGGAGCAAGCAAGAGGACATGCACACCATCATAGCTGGCAGACGCTGGAGCTGGGTTGGCCATGTCCTCAGAAGAGACCCCGATGCCATCACAAGGACAGCTATGTTTTTGACCCCTGAAGAAAAACGAAAGAGAGGCCGACCAAAAACAACTTGGCGGAGGACTGTGGAGGCTGAGATGCAAGGAATGAACCAGAGTTGGGGCACTGTACGAAGGATGGCCGCCGACCGAGCAAAGTGGAATCAATTTGTTGTTGCCCTACAAGACGCCACTAGGCGTGATGGCCACTGATGCTTTGACGGTCGGCGGCTAAGGATCAAAGAAGAAGAAGAAGACATCTCTGCCAAGAGTAATCTTGTGGGAAGGTAGATACGTTACTCGTAGATACTCTTGAGTTTAGGCCACTGTTGAACTACTACTACAAAGCAGAGGAAGCAATACTGTCACACTAATAAGTTGGCCAAAATAAACAGATCTTCAGAAAAAAAATCATTCACTACTCAAATGAGTATTGACAATTTTTCTTCTTCTTGGATCCTTAGCCCCTGATTGACAAAGCAGTCAGTGGCTATCACGCCTAGTGGCGTCTTGTAGGGCAACAACAAACTGTCCCCCAATTTGCTCGATCGGTGGCCATCCTTCATGCTGTGCCCCAACTCTGGTTCATGCCTTGCATCAAGCCTCCACTGTTCTCCGCGAGGTTGTCTTTGGTTTGCCTCTCTTTCGCCGTCCTTCTGGGGTCCATAGCGTAGCAACTCTTGTGATGGTGTCAGGGTATCTTCTGAGGACATGGGCAACCCAGTTCCAGCGTCTGCCTGCAATGATATATAAACATTGACAATTATCATTGGATTATTATATTTACAACTTACTGATCACGCTAACATACCGTGAGCTGTAGATATAACAATTTGTATGCAGGTGTTCTCTGAGACCTGAAAATTATTTCAAGGGTTACTTGAGGATAAAAAGGTTGATAAAAGCTGATATAAAATATTGGCAAATCTGATAAATCATAGGTCCACCGGTCATACAATTGAATCACATCTAATATGTTGTGTATGACATAGCGAGCCCTCTTGCATGTCGTAAGAGGCGGCTAATGGGAGGCTGTGCATGAGGCTGGCAACATCGTCATGTAAAACAAATAGCTACAGAAATTACCAATTGATGAGCTCGGAGACTGCCGCAGGCTTCCTGCAAGAGCCTGCCGCAGGCTTCCTGCAAAAGCCAACTCTAATAGTAGCTTCATGAAGATGTTGAAAAAGGAAATGAATGAATTTATATTGCACAACATTTAAAAAAAATTTCAGCAATGGCAGTAACTTAGCAAACGAGCTATGTAAACATCAATATATATAAAATCCCAGCTTTTTCTTTCAGTGCATAACGCTAAGGGATGCAACTGTGGTTGAAAGTTAGACATTAGTTGTATTGTTTCCCTTATATGTACTCTCCCGAAAATAGAAACACTCTACAAAGAAAAGTGCGCAAATGACGGTGTGCACAAAAATATTTATAGAATGTGTGATCCCGTGTACACACATTGGGATCCTCCCTGCTGCTACGTAGTTCGTGTACTGTGGTGATGCACAGTGGTTTTTTAAAATAATTTTGAATAAGTAAAATTGCCGTTAGGGATTGGTGCTTTTGAACTTTTACACTAGTATGAAATAGTGCGCTTAATCAAGGGAAGTAACTGTTTCTATTTTATTGGCTTGGAGATTTCCTGTGCAGTGTCACAAGTTACGGCGCCGAAAATCCTCCAAATCCGGATTTTTGGCGAAGCCATTTCGGACTAGATTCCACCTTCGTGCACCAATCCTGCTCCTTAAAACTTCATTTGCCCTTGCTGTAGTGGTATCAGCAGCAATTTCTTTAAAATGACAATATTACTAGCCCATCATTCTCAACCCTCCTATGTGTCATCTTGTTAACTTTTGCTTTCGATAATGACGCACCATGTATCAACACGAACGCTTGTTGGTGATAAGAAGTTAAAAATCTCAATTTTGACATTCGTCTCAACAGGATGCAGATAAACACGATTCGGTCAGAATCAAAGTTAACTAGCATTCCTTGGGGTGATCCAAACTAGTCACCAATGAAACTTTTTAACTAGAACATACACGCTTTAAAAAAAATAATCAGAAGTAATGCGGTGACGCAATTTTAAAATTAATTTAATTAAAAAGACTGCTATGAAACTAACATTAAAAAGTAATAAAATAATTTGCATCAACGAAAAAACCAAATAGTTTACTTACATTGAGATATTGTTCAGTGTTTGTTACCAACACGCGGTTGATTTAACGCGTCTGCTTATAGTTTTTTTGTTACTCTCTTTCTTTTTTTTTTTAATTGTTACTCTTCTTTGACGTTCTCTCTGGCAAACCTCTTCAGCCCAAGAGATAGACGAGGAACGACGAAGTACGTTGTGTTACTCTTCTTTGACGTTCTCTCTGGCAAACTTCTTCAGCCCAAGAGATAGACGAGGAACGACGAAGTACGTTGTGTTACTCTTCTTTGACGTTCTCTCTGGCAAACCTCTACAGCCCAAGAGATAGACGAGGAACGACGAGGAACGACGAAGTACGTTGTGTTACTCTTTCTCCTCCTCTCCTCTTCGTTCGTCCTGAAAAGGACGTTGGTTGCGTTGTGTCTGTTTACAGCGAAGCTGCAATATTTGCGCCTTTCTGCCGACACATCCGACTTCAGCACGGCATTTTTGGGACCGGGTTAGCCTTCCCTCTTCGATCCCTACTCACTCAGCCAGTCTGCAGAGATGCAGCCTGTTTCCAGGACCACCACACGGAGGTAGAGTAGGGTCTTGGTCAGCTCTGGTTCGCTGACCCTGACGCAAGCAATCTAGCTATGGGTCGCTAACTGCATTTCTCACTGTCTTAGGTCCCGTTACTCTACGTAAAAAAAAAATATATATAAAAATTACTCTTTCTAATTTTACTTTAAATGTTACTGCTATTTCTTGTTTCTGTTGTTTTATGTTTCTGCTTCTACGTTATACTGCATATTTGGACCCATTCTCTCTCCTCTCTTCCTCCCCCCACTTGTTTTATGTCCATCCTGTTTTAATTCCATCTGCAGTTATTATTATCTCAGAGATTACATTTTTTCCCTTAATTTTTATATTACGTTTATATAAATTTAATCCTTAAGGATTATGAGGCGTAAGTTTTTCGAGGCGTCTTATAGTGAGTGGGGCGTATTTACCCATTTTAGAAGCACTTTTGACTGTCCCTTGTTCATCATCATCTCAACCCATAACCCGTCATGGGTCGTAGGGGTGCCATGGTGGAAGCATCAGCAGAGAGGGTCCTCCACTGCTCTCTATCCTCAGCAATGCGTACAAGTGTGGAAAAACCGTGTCCTGCCCATTCTTTGATGTTATCAGCCCAGGATTTTCTTTGCCTTCCTCTTCTCCGTTTACCTTCGACTGTTCCCTGGAGGATCGTTTTCGAAAGGGAGTCATGACGAGTTACATGCCCAAACCAGGCAAGCTTTCGACGTTTCACTATTGACAAAAGTGGTTCTTGGTGGCCTGCATAGGTGTTTATCTTCTCTCTAACATAGACATTTGTTTTGTGCTCTTTATAGCAAATGCGCAAAATTCTTCTATAACATTTATGCTCGAAAGCCTGAATCCTTTGCTCCGTATCTGCAGTGAGTGTCCAGCCCTCACACCCATACAAGAGAATAGATAATATAAGTGATTTGTATAATTTGATCTTCACAGGAAAACTGATGTTACTTTTCCAGATCACATTCAACCTTGTCATGGCAGCTGAGGCCATCTCAAGTCTTGTCTTGATTTCCTTACTTGATCTTCCATCACTACATATAGTGGACACGAGATATTTAAAGGTGTTAACTTCTTCTAAAGTTTGCCCATTTAACGTAATGTTGGTCGGAACATGTTTCTTATGGCTATTCACCAATATCTTGCTTTTTTCTATATTAATTTCCATCCCATACGTTCTTGTTACTTTCCCATACTTTCTTGTTACTTTCCCTTGTTACTTTTATCTTAAAAGCTAGGGCTATTGGTTGGGAATAGTTGCCTCTTTTATTAGACTCTATTCTGTCCGCTTTGATTGGTGTAATTATTTCATCACTTTGATATCTCTAGATTTTTACCACACGTGCCTTGTCCAGTATTCCTCCAAGAACTAACATAACTTTGTCTTCTGTGAGTGCTTGAAGATTAGCTATCTTCTCGGTTACACGGGTAATTCTTATGAGTAGGAGTTCGTTCCCCAAGTTGCCGCATTTTCTGCATACTGGTCTATTAAGTTTGTTTTGTTTTTTGTTTTTGTTTATGTTTTGTTTTAACTTTCTGATTGTTCATTCCGATTGTCTAGGACAGCGGTAGGCAAAACAGGAGCTGTGTGGATCTACGAGGGAAGGTCAAAAAGTAATGCCTCCTATTTTTTATGTATGTAAATACTGCATCGGTGTGCAATTTGTAAATTTAGCAGGATTCCTCAAACACTCTTCTGCATTGTATAGCATTACGAACCTGTTTCAGTAACAGGTGGCACCACTGTAACAGTTTAAAAATGGCTGCCAAAGACGTTCGGTTAAAACAACGTTATGTCATAGAATGTTGACAGACAGACATAAAGAAACAAGGAAAACCATAGTCATCAACCTCCTGCACCGTTACGAAACTGAAGGAGAAGAGTTTTATCGAATATTGTGACAGGTGATGAGACTTGGGTTCATTTTTTTTAACCAGAATCCAAGAGGCAGTCAATGGAATGGCATCACACAACATCGCCGACAAGAAAGAAGTTCAAAAGTTCACCATCTGTAGGGAAAGTTATGGCCTCCGTGTTTTGGGATGAGAAGGGTGTGATTCTTCTCGACTTCTTGGAACAGGGAAACACGGTGAATGCAGACAGTTACATTGAAACTTTGAAGAAGCTTAGAGGTCGTCTTCGGCGACTTTACCCATTAAAAGATCAGAGAACTGCACTACTGTTGCACGATAATGCCACGCCACACACCGCTAAACGCACCTTTGATGCGATTGCAGAATTTAGCTGGACATTATTACCACATCCCCCTTACAGTCCCGATCTTGCACCTTCTGACTTCCATCTGTTTGGACCACTGAAAGAAGATCTTCGCGGACATCACTTTGAGGACACCGAGACCCTTAAACGCGCTGTACGCCAGTGGTTTAGGAAAAAGGACACAAATTTTTACGTGCGGGGATACATGCCCTTGTGAGAAGATGGACAAAAACTGTAACAAATAACGGAGACTACATTGAGAAATAAATTTTTGAAGTTCAAACTTGGGGCTACATTTCAATGTGAATTTTATCTGTTTTCTTGCCTATTGAATGAAATTAAAAATTACGAGGCATTACTTTTTGACCGTCCCTCGTACGTTAGAAACACTGAGCTCTTTATTTATCTACCTTAATAAACGCATATCTCTTTTTCAGGTTTCAGAGTACTTGAAATCAATGCAGCCTATATTTAACTTTTATCTCTGCCGCTAGATCTGCGTCCTACAATCCCGTCATGAAAGAGGTGAAAATTTAAACTAAATACGTTACAGGATTTAACTGATTCCGTACGCAAGATCTTTTAAAAGGCGCAATGGCCGACCGCTGGGACCGCAAGATCTTTTAAAAGACGCTGATTTATTTCGTTGTTTATTTCTATTCTGATATTTTATACTGCTTGGAATTTATCTCGAACGGAAGTAAACACAAAACTGGGCAAATTTCAACAAGCTTCAACGTCTTTTAATTGCGTTTGAAGGGATTTTTTCACATTTATCTTCATCTTTAATCGTGTTTTGTCGTATCGCCATAATGGCCGAAAAACACACAGGATATATTACTAATATGTGAACAGTGAACAAACTGTGTGATCAACCATAACTTTCTTACTTTTTCTGTGTTTCCAAATGGATTACCTGCACAAAGAGAGCAGTGAAACTGTATTGTGATAACAATTTATGTTACAAGCCTTACGTAAGTCGAAAATTTTTGTTCAAAATTTCAAGTTATCTTTTTTCCGTGTACATGTTATCTGTTATAACATAAACATAACATAAAATTAGCTAGAAAGGCATATGGATTTATATTGTTCATCTAATGTACTTTAATTTGATATATAATATGTTATACTTAACTCATGATTAGACACACATTGTCAGTAAACATAAATTATGTATGTGTAAATTTTTGGGGTTTAAAAATAATTCCGTCCAGAGCTGAAAATAATTACGTACGGAAAGAGTTAATTTCACTTGAAAGAAAAGATATCTTTCTATCTTATACAGTTAATGAGTAAAGTCAATTTTAGTAAGCTAGACTGCAGGATTGGGGGAATGTGGTGAAAGTACCTTTAAAGCTGGGAACACCTACGGCGAGTTGGATGTTTGATAGAAAATAATATATTTCCCATAAATTGAGAAGATATATGGTGATGTGATAGTGGTAACGCAGGTTCTATGCTTGTGAAGTTATTCGTTACGCACTGACCCTGTTGTGTGTACGTTCTTGATTAAACCAATGATGATAATGACCTGTCTTTGTTCTTGTGTACGCGTGTCTGTTACGTTAACTATTGGGCCTATCTTTCTAATGTGACTGCTGAGTGACACCCAATAACCAGACAACTATGATGACTTCAATGACTGATCGACTCGTAGCTGACAATAAAATTCCTTTATTGTTGGCAATTAACATATTCACAATTGGCCATCTCCGTGCCTGATTATAAAGGTAATAGAACACATATGACTTCTACGTTGACCCTTCATACAGCATTTAATTCACTGGTCAGGAACTAGTTGATGAACGCTTGACCTCTGCTGATTACTGTAATACTGTCTACTATTCTATACTTGTTAATGGGCTGTTCTCAATATATACAATTTGGCTTCGAAATATTAGCTGGGTCACCACCAGTGCTGAAAACTTATTCTTGGCCACTCGAACTGATCTTTATAAAGTCTGCCTATGCGTCCGACACCGGACCACTGTTTCTCAACACTTGTCCTTGACTATCTGCACTTGATTAACTATTCGAGAGTTTACCTACCAAGGTTTTTCTTGAATGAACTGCTGGCGACATTCTTGGACACAGCTCGTCATGAAAACTATTTTGTCGTGAAACATCTTTCGTCTGTCTTCCTTTCTGCAAACTGCAGCGGTACCATAAACACAATGGTACCTGAGCTGGCCATTACTTTATAACCTGCTCTCAGCTGGCGACGAGTGAAGAGTGAACTAAAACTCTTCTGTCAGCGCACGGACTTCCCGTGTCGCTGATGACGTATGAACTAAGTATGAACTAAGTCCCGCTACTCAATAATTATCCCTGCTTATTCTAATCCCAGTTATCTCCCTTTTCCTTTCACATTACCTACCCTATCCTAAAAAAAAGGATTTGTCCCCCAGGACAAATTTTTTTTCTCCCCTTAATTAAGACACCTATCTCTACACCAAAACTTAATTTGTACTTCCTTGACCAGCATTACCATACATAAATACATAAATAAAATATACATCATCATTCTACCCACATGGAATAATTCCTTATGTATTCATCATCTTCTTCCCACTACCTCATCATATTGTAATTATATCATACTAACTACAAAACATACTCTGTAATCACTACCATCTGTGATTTACGTATACCTTGTACGCTTCTTTCATCCATAATTTATTATACCTTTCATCCACCATTTTCACTCTCAACCTCTCCATTTCCTACTTTGTTTCCGAGCTCAACCTTTTATGTATTCTCTTATATCAAGCTTTATTTGTTTACCATCGTAAGTCATTCCATCATGACCTACTGAGCATCATGATACCTGTACTCACTTTCTTATTTACTTCTTCTGTAGCTAACACTTTTTCCGTAATGTACTGTAACTGCCTGTTACACTTAATTTACAATATATACATCCGTTTGTGACCCATTTAAAACATCATAGTGTCACTGATTCATTATTACTGCTATCCCCCCTGGCTTAACCCTTCACTTATCTTTGGACCTAAAAAAAATAATCTGTGGTCCTCTAATTCGAACTACTTGCGTTTCCGTCTCATCTATCTATTCCTAATATTTTTAATCTTCTTTCTATTTCGCTTATTTCACGTGCCTCTGCACTAAGAACTCACTTTCCCCTCTTGTCGTCTCACTTTCAATTCCTCCGTTATATGTTCGTTCCTTCTAGAACCTTTCTCGGTATCTTTGCCATTTACACATGGCTATCCCAACATACCTATGTGTACACACATTGTATATCTCTGTTATTTCTCTATGGTTTCACAAACTTCATTATCTCTGCCATCTTCTCCTCCCTTATCCGCTGTATTCGTTCCATCTAGAACAATCTCCCTAAATACTCTTGTCTGTCATCCCCCGATGACTTCTTCAATCTCCATTTTTCCCCCCTTCACCACAGCTTCTTAATTACTCCTATTCTCCATGCTTCTCAATTCTCCTATCTTCACCATTTTCCTCATGGCTCATCTCCACCATTTTTCTTCTCCTCATCTCTTCTGACATTACCCATGTCTTCTCTTTCTCTACTATTATCGTCAATCTCCCATGGCCTCTATTCTGACTTCTCGACACTCGAATCCTAATTATTCTCTCTCTACTGCAGTAGTCTATCGTTCAGACCTGCTCAGCTTGTTAGTATGTTCAGTGTAAAACAGTTGCATCTAGTTTTCCCACAACTAGACTCCCGCTGCAATTTTCTACTTCTCTCCTTCTCACCCTTATCGCCTCTACCTCTCGTTCCCTGCTTGGCCCATGGTCAGTTATGACTGAACGGGCTATTATTATTATTATCCTTATATTATTATAATAAAACAAAACATTGACATAGCTCACCGTTATTTACATAACAACATAAGTTGTTAAATTTGGTAAATTGAACAATACCCGTTGATTTATTTGGTTATAAACAAGACTGGTTTACCTTTTAGTTCAAGGATAAACTGACGTTATACATGAATTTTAATATTTCCCTTATCTGCTCTACTTTCACAATCTTGAAAGGAGAGTTTTAAATGCATTCGGAGCAACGCTGTAGCCGATAGAGGATCTCGCACACTGCGTTTAGCAGTCGTGTGATTTTTTAGTAGAATAGTCATGTAACTTTTAGTGACATGTTTAAAAGGGAAGGTTTTAGTATATATATTTTCAGATATAAGAGAAACATTAGTAACAGTTTATTTCTATATATATAAAACATTTGGACAGTGGTTCTCCAGATGTGAATTGTGAAGAAATGAGATAGTGTCCCTCTGAGGATGCAGATCTATTATTATTTAAAGAGATGATACAAGTGATGGCTTGTGAAATGGATTATTGAGATATACTCGCCGATCACATAGAGTACGTTTTTGCTCTGCGGATGCAGACAAGAGAGGTAGAGAGCGACAGACATAAAAGTCATGACAAATATAAAAAGACATTGAACTAATGACATGGGCAAGAAGGTTGGTATACGTTTATTAGAGGCCAGTTCTCCTCGGGGAGCTGAAGAAAATGATGCTAATGATGATCTCCCCCCCCCCCCCACAACTCTAGGTCCTCAGCTCTGAAGATGATCCTTCTCCCCCACAACACGTAGTCTTCAACGCTGATAAAGATCCTTCTCTCCCACAACTCTTGGTTATCTGCGCTGATGATGATCTTTCTCTCCCACAACTCTTGTTCCTCAGCTCTGATGATGATCCTTCTCTCCCTACAACTCTTGGTCCTTAGTGCTGATGATGAACCTTCTTTCCCCATAACTCTTGGTCCTCAGCGCTGATTATGACCCCTCTTCCCCACAACCCTTGGTCCTCAGGTCTGATTAATATCTATATGGGGATGTTCCCGTATAAGCGATTATCTACTTTATCACCTGTGTTTTCGCGCCTCGGCCAGACGTATCGCTCAGACAGACAATATGGCATTATATTCACCACTCGTACGAGATCATATTGTGTCACCAAAGAGTGTCTCTAACAAAGAATAATAATACAATAATACCAAGACTTCAAGTGATAAACGTATTACCCCTGACCGGTGTAATTAACCTGGTATTGTTTCAGTTCACCTGGTGAAGAGTAAACAAGTCATGGTGCGGTCACATCAAAAAGAATGTAAGGGCAATAAATATGCCAAATAATAGGACGATGAGTGAGAAAAATGAAGAAATGAGGTTATACGGCCGGAGGGGAAGAGTGTTATAAAAAGTGCTCGACTGATTTCGTCACACGAACTAAGACTACCTTATAATGTATACATAAGACTTGAGTAGCTGGTTCTGCTCGGGGACAGAACTAGTTACGAAAATATTTAGATAACATTAAATATTCTATCTTCATTAAACACACACTAACTCCGTCTGTCCTGTATCATCCTTTCAAGGTTGTTCTTTGTCTTTTGAGTCTCTTTAATGCATGTCCACAGTTCTCTTACCCGTGATAACATGACCGTCTACTTTTCTTAAACGGGGGATTCCAACACAGTAACTGCCTTATATTGCTATCAACAGATTGTCTTTACGTGTGTCCTATATGACGTCATGTCTTCTCACCTTCCGTTCAACTGATGTTTGTCTGGTTCTTTCCCTCAGCTCCAAATTAGTGATCTTGTCATACCAGTTTAATACTTCTGATTTCTGCAATCACACATTTATGACAATCTCTAACTTCTTGTTTATAGTACTGTTTTTCCATGTTTGGGAGCCATACAATAAGACTGACTTGATGTTTGAGTTTAATATGTACAACTGGATAACACTTTCTCAAGCTAGTTTAGACATAATGGTAGATAGAAGGTCCTTATCAGGTCAACTCCGGGACACGGAAGATAACTTTTTACCGATAGCTGGACCAGAAGAGTGCTTTATGGACTGGTTGTGCCAAGCTGTAACAGAGAGCATTTCTCCTACCCAGTCCTAGCCCGGCGCCAGATATTCAGAATGTCTGTGCAAAACTCGATGCCAGTGTTCAGTTATCTACCCAACAGCTCGCTGAAGCTCTAATAAATGTTCTAGGGGGGGCTGACTATCTTCCAGAGACTAGAAGTCAGACATACTCAACCGTGGAGGTAACTCTGGCCATATCAGAAACCCACAGTCTCAGCTTTCAGCAACTCCTCAAAGTTGGAAGTGTCAGTCATGGGCAACAGCATCGAGTCATCCTGACCCAATAGACAAGCCAGCTCCATCACTCAAAAACTAAGTCCAGTCACTAAGTTAAGTGTACTAGTAGAAGTACTATAACACTAGAAGTGCAGTTCAACATCGTGGTAATAGTACTATAGGAGTGATGGGTAATAGACTTGATGTTCACTTCTCAACCTGATATCTAGATTCACAGTGTGTTAATAGAATAATTGTTGTGCAAACCAGTTATAAGCTTTGGAAAAAAATAATTATGTCAGTGTTTCATGTGTTGTAATTTATATTGGGTTATCTGGAGGAACACATCAGTAATTTGTTAGTTAGGAGAGTTGTTGCTCAGGATACTTAAAATATCTCTGCAGAACTTTTCCAGATCTTCTTCTTTCACCGAGAGAGACCTTCTCTTTTTTCTTCTAATTACTTTTATTTGTTGATTCATCCTATTGAACATTTCTTCACTTCCACAGTTAGGTCAAACAAGGTATCTTTCTGAGGCTAAAAAATAAAAAAAGTCTCACCTTAAAAATGTATTAACTAAATTAGTTTAGGCGGCAGTTTATGCCGGTCAAAAATATGGTTAGTGTTCTATTACCACCTTACATTAAGAAAAGTATTCTCTAATTAATATTGCTTTCCCAAAACTAGAATCCAGTGTAAATCTAGTTACGTTTATTAAAAACACATAAGCAAAGTTATAAAAGCTTTAAAAATTCGTTTACAGCAATATATTTTTGTATAAGAAAACTGTGTGTCTTATTTATTTCTAAATAAATAAATTAGAATACTGTAAAGAACCGAAACCCCGATGTTAAATATTGTAATTATGTTTAACACTTATTTTGTTTCCCTTGGCAAAGCAAATCATTTCCCCTGGAAATAAAACTAAAAAATACCTACCGGTGCGGTGCGGGGACAAACATTGTGATGTCAACCTCTGGTTGTGTAAAAGCGTAGACAATGAATTTAATGTCAGTGAAGCTACATGTTTGCAGCACGTCGTCGCCTTAGTACTGCCTTATTCTATCTACCTTTTTTGGCAAAAATTGACCTGAGGATATAGAGTGACGTCATTTAAGCTACTCTGTCATCCTATACAATATCTTACAGTTATCCCGTATGTGAGAACATATTTTCCAGAAAAATAATTGTGATTTCAATGTTTTTGGATTTTAATTATTCTAAGTCAAATCATATTAATACTGCTTTATTCCATCTCCTGATCTACCTTTTAAACTAGTCGTAGTCATCACGTGATGTTGTAAATCACCATGGAGACGCGTAGAAACAAGAAGAAGTCGCTGCTGTTTTAAAACTGATCTGGTGCAGGTTTAATGCAAGGAGATCAGCTGACGTAATGGATGCATGCTCCATAAGAGGAGAAGGGGCATGAAGGGAGCCTGCACTGCCATAAGGGTTAGAGTGTGCGAAGTATTTTGATTCAACACATGGTATCTCACAGATGCGACTCAACTACTTCTGTACGGAGATAAGATCTCTTGATACAGGCATACCAAAGCCATTTGTGAGAGGAAAACATGCAAACAAAATTAGTGAGGTCACCCTCCATGAAAAGCGGAAACACACCAATTCTTTTCCTAGAATACCATCACATTACTGTTGAGGTACCTCTAAATGAGTACCTTGAAAAACTGCTTAAGCTCAGAAATATGTACGGGTTTTATGTTACCTACTGTGAGGAAAAAGGCATCCAGCATGTCACAAAACACAAACATGATCAAATACTCAATACAGAATTCAACATTAGTTTTCTATCCCCAAAGAAAGAGAAATATGTTAGGTGTGAACTTGCAAAGATAGAAGTATATCTGAAGATAAAGAAGATTAGAAATACACAATGACAATGTTGAAAAAAACTGAAGCTGACAGAGAAAAGGTCAGAAATAACAACAAGCAACCCAGTGCTTTGTTTTGACTGAGAAAATGTGTTAACGCTCCCGAAATGTGGTGTTTTCATTTTTCTTAACAAACACAAGCTGTGGCATTCAACCTGACTGTCAGTTTGTCAGTGACAAGGAAATCTTACTTTGCTTTATGGCATTAAATAGGAAATGGTTGATCTGGACACACGGTGAGAAAATTATTAGAGATCATTATCAACTCATAGAGATGACTCTTTGATCAGATACTCGTGTACCACAAAATACGAATTCCATAATCACTCTAGCTCTGGCATTTTGTCTCCAAAAAACATCCTCAGATACTAAAAGAAATGAACAACACCTTATTATGCCGGAAAATACATTCTTTGACTACCAAGAATGTGGAAAAAAAAAACAACAAAATTACCCTTTTCGAACTGTTCCATTTACATGCATAAGACAGCTGCGGATATGCTCATCTGCATACGATTGAATATAAGCTGGTGTCATTCAGTCACAGAATGAACTGCAGTATCATTAAGATCTCGTATTCTTATTATGTGTGAGAATGTAGCAGAATAACTTCATTTTTTTCTTATATAAAAGTCATGCGCATCCTCCTGAATCGATCGGAGTATTTTGTTATATAAAAGTCACGCGCATCTTCCTGAATGCTAACCGTAGCGTGCATGACATACTACTCACGCTCAGGAAGGCCAACAATAAAAGACAAAGGTGTCGTGCTTATGTGTATACCATTTACTGCATTAAATGAACACAATTCTGTCTCCCCATGTGACCGTTGTTGTCATGATAAGCTTTGAGCACTTTCCTTACGAGATGTTTCGGAATATATTTCCTCGGCAAACCATCTCCTTTCGGGTTAATGTATTCTGTCACATTGTCCAGAGGGTTTATCCTAAAGTTCTTCGCTTCTTTATCCTCATTCCATATCTTTCTTTTCATCCGTCTAATCTCTGGATCTTTATCTTGTTCCTTCTTGAAGTCGATAACTTTCAGTTGTGAATCTTCTTCCGAATGATCTTCATCCGTTCCCGATATTGACTGCGTCTCCATTCTATTAGAATTTAGGATGTTGATCTGTTTGAATCTATCATCTATCTCTGGCGTATCACCCCTTCTGTTTTCATCCCGTTCCGGCATGGTATCCTTGACAATAGATACGCGCATGTATGTGGGTACCTTTGATGTACTCTATTTTCATGTTATAACTTTGTAGGCTCAACGCCCACGTTTGCAATTTCCTTGGCTGATCTTTCGCTTTAGTCAACCATGTCACTAATGGCTGATGGTCTGTCTTAACCGTAAATGGCATTCCCCTTAGGTAAAAGTCCAGTTTCTGTACCGAATAGTGGATGGTAAACGCCTCCTTCTCTATGGTAGGCCATTTCCGCTGCGTTTTGCTCAGCGCATGTGATAGAAACACTAGTGGTTTCTCGTTTCTCACGTTCTTCAAAACCGGTTCCTCATCCTCCTTTGCCGGTTGCACTAAGCATGCCCCTATCGCTGTATCCGACGCATCAGTATATAGTACCGTTTCCCTATTCGGGTCTGGATGCGTTATATATGGGATTTCCGTTAATGCGTTCTTGAGGTATTCGAAAGCCCTCTGGCAGTCTTGTGTCCATTTGAACCTGGCGAACTTTCTTGTGAGGCTTATCAAGGTTTCCGCTGCTTGTGAAAAATTTACGATGTGGTTCCGAAAATACCCATATGTTCCCAGGAATTCCCTTGTTTGGCGGACATTGGTTGGTGCTGGCATTTGTCTAATGGCTCGCACTTTCTCTTCATCTGGTCTGATGCCTTCCCTATTGATCACAAATCCTAAGTATTTAATTTCTTGCTGCAAGAAGTTGCACTTGCTCAACTTAAGTTTCACCTCGTGATGTCTTACTCTATCAAATACTTTCTCTACATGGTATAAATGATCTTCCATCGACCCTGTCGTATGTACAAGTATATCATCAATGTATGCTGTGGCGAGTCCTTGCATCCCTTGAAGCACTTTGTTCATCAATGCCATATATGCCGTTGGGCTTCCCTTTAGCCTAAAAGACATCAAGTTCCATGCGAACGAGCCGACATGTGTGCAGAAGGTGCTCTTCCTTTTGGCGTCTGGTGACATTGGAATGCACCAGAACCCTGACCTCGCATCTAGGGTTGTGAACCATTGTGACTTTCCCAGTGTTGCCAATATGTCATCTATTCTAGGCATCTAATACGATATCGTTTTTGTAATCTTATTCAACGCCCGGTAGTCACAACAAAATCTGTTGGTTCCGTCTTTCTTCTCAACAATGACTATCGGCGATGCCCACTCTGACCTGGACCTTTCGATTATTCCTGCCTGTAACATGTCCTGTATCGCTCGCTCTACTACCTGTCTATTCTTTAGCGGCGTACGATATGGGTTCATACTAATAGGCTTGTCCGTCGTTGTTTCTATTTCCATCTGGACTGTGTTTGTTCTCCCTAGTTCCATGTCATTTAGCGCAAATACATCATGATGTTTCGTGATAAAATCTTGTAATCTTCTTTTGTTTTTGGGGTCTGTCCTTATCTGTGTCTTCATCTCCTTCATCATATCATTCATGCTGTCATGTTGCGTAATTTGTCCCTGCATTCTATATCTTTGTTGACCGCTTCCAGTCTCATATAGCTTCTTATTCGTATTCCTATCTCCGCAGCAAGGTTGTCGCCTCCTTTCTTGAACCATTTCTATCATGTGTACTCGATCGGATTTGTAGTACGGTCTGTGACAGTTGTTTTTTCCATCTGGTGTCTCTTTCCCTGTATTCTATGCGATTGTTGTTTCTATGGCTCCATCTTCTTTCCTCCCGCATACGTTCCTGTTCTCTACACGCTAGACAATTACTGGTATTCCTATAATCCCGTCCTAACTGTTGGCTACCCCTCCTAGTGAATGTTTTCCTATCTCGGATACCACTATGTCTATCTTTCCTTTCGTTGTAGTTATCCTGTCCTTGTCTGCTGCCTTTAGTGTGTGACATGTGTTGTACTCTCCCCACGATGAATCCTCTTGGTATCGTGACATGCTTTGCTGCTGTGTTGAGTAGCATAACTGGAAACTGAGACCTGTTTCCTATCACTACTATCCCCTCCGTCATGTCTATGCCCGGTTCATCGGCTATGTCTGCATCCTGGAATTCCACTGTTCTGACTGTCTGCCCAACTTTATAATACGGTGACCTCTTAATCTTTCCTGTGACAATATTCACCGTATTCGGACGTAAAGTGATTGGCTTCTGTAATCTGATCACTGATGCGATATGCATATCATCCTGCATGTCAATGTACTCTTCCTGAATTCTCAGCTTCTGTATGTCAAAGTACAATCTTACGCTGTATTTCTTCATAAAATCTCTGCCTAATATGCAATTCCGTCACATACATTTCACTATAATAAACGTTTGCATCAACGACTTCGTTCCAATGGTAAACCGTAACGTTGACATTCCCATCACCTTTAACCTTTCACCTGACACTGACGTGAGTTGCGTGCGTGTTTTTTCCAATTTGGGTGGCTGACGTAGCTGTTTATACAACACAAACCTTAACAAGCTAACACAAGCGCCTTCTTCTTCTTTCGTTCGCTTGAACTATATTGTCTATATCTGCAATGTTGTTTCTTGTATAAACTTCACTGTCTTTTGTAGTTCATACAGAGGTCCATATAGTTTTGCTTCCAGTGTTGTTTCTCTGGGCCAGAGGGTTTGCCTCAATATATCATATTCGGGGCAATCTTGAAGTACATGCTCCGCAGTCTGGGGTGCCTGTCCACATGTACACATGGCTGAATTGCCAATCTTGAATTTTGTATACATGTGGCTGCGGAGGCGGTTGTGTCCTGTTCTGAGGCGCAGAATGACTATTTGTTCTGATCTGTTCATAGCTTGGTAGTCATCCTGCGTTGGTGTTGGTGGCTTTCTGATAGATTTGATCATCTTTTTCTTCTGATGGTATGTAACTGGTACATCCGGTTGCTCGTCTGCAGCACCTTCTTTAGCCAGTCCATCTGCTCTCTCGTTTCCTGGTATTCCACAATGAGACGGTATCCACTGCATGGTGACCCTGCGCTGGTTGCACAGTTCAGAAAGTAGGGCTTGTATGCCTGGCAATTTTCTGGACTGAAGTGCTTGGAGTGCTGATCTTGCATCTGTCAGGAATACTACAGGCTGTGGACCGAGATTGGTGTTCAATAGTTTCTCAATTGCCACCTTGATTGCCTGGACTTCTGCATCATAGTTGTTACAGAATTTCCCCGTTGGTACTCTGACAGTATCCCTAGTGTTGTTTGGGTATTCTATGTACACTCCTGCTCCTCCATTCTTTACTGCATTCTGTGCTGACCCATCCGTGTATACTCGGACCCAGAGGTCCTGTGGGTATTCATCATCCAGGAAACTGAGAGTGACTGTCCTACGTTGCACGCTGTTCTGTTCATCCCTGTCGAATATTCCTTTCACTTTTGTGTGGATGTGTACTGGTAGCCCATGCTCCTCTCTCCAAGGGGTTTGTTCTGGCACAGACTTTAGGGGGCTGTTAACTTCAGGCAGGTCTGAGGTTTGTCTACGTAATCGTTTGGCCTGGTGGATAAAGCTGCTTCTTTTCAGTCGCCCCATTGCTAGGTTTTGGAATCTGTCCTTCATTGGATGGCTCGGCATACAGAGGAACTTTTCTGCCTGTGTTAGCACTTTCGTGTCTCTGCGTTCTCTCAGTGCTTGTATCCTCTCCATTTTCTCCATCTTCACTATAGGCGTTGATTTCATTGCCCCCGTGATGACCCTAAGCGCCTGGTTTTGCACCTTATCTAGCTCTTGTAATGTGGTGTTTGATGCTGGGCACCACGCAGCTGACCCATATTCCAGGTGTGGTCGTATGCCCTTGTGGTGAAGTGAGATGTTATAAATATTTATAGGGGACTTAGTGTACTGACTGAGATCAGCTGTGAAGGTATCTATATCTATTAAGAGTAGTGTATTATAGATAACCTTACTTGCTACCACATATCTATATATATCTCAGTCAGAATTATTCTGGAATAGTGTGATGACTACGTTATGTGTCTAGGGTATGTGTATGATGAAGTGTAAGTCACAACAACAGACAGATAAACAATTTAATTTAATCCACTACTCTTGACAACACTGTGACACTCACATACATATAACACTCTATGAGAATATCCTAAGGAGTCACTGATAACTTTTCAAATAACAATATGTATTCATTGTTGTCATAAAGGTATATGTGTCCTGATTCAAATACAAAGGAACCAGGAATCACAATCAATTTTACTTACAAGTATATGTACAGACTTTATCAATATGAATATTGTAGTGACATATATTATTAAAAATAACCTATGTGTGTCAGTTGTGTAGTAGTAATATGAGGTAATACTGGTTTTGTTTTGTTCAAGCTCTGTTGGTATTTGTCATCATGACTTCAATAGTTTGTCTTTTGGGACTAGTATTGGAGATGTTCTCAGTTCCTGATATTAAGACAATTAAATTCCCCTCTGAATGTTATTTTTACAAAGTCATTTCAAGATGAGGGGACATAATGTTGAGCTCAGCTGGCCAAATCAGCTTATCTTGCGTGATGGCGGCAGGAAAGGACTCCTCTGCTCGAATTCTCCCCTGGGCTCTGGAGACACCTCACTGATAGCTAAAAAGACCAAGGAGTATGCTGTCCGACTCTGGATTCAGCAAAGCTCTGACCAGGTGCTGCTCAGTACCATCAAGACCACGGTCCCTGAAATCAAGAAGGATGTACCTTCTACTTCATAACTAACTTATACTCTCTTTTTACACTGATCACAACACATCACAAACATTGAGTTCAGAGCGTTAGGCCAACTATCAGCTTCATGTGAAATACTTTATTCCAGTATTAACCTCCTTAATGGTTACCACGCCTCTGCACTTCCAGCATTATTTCTGTCTAATCAATAATCTAGGTGTCAGTGTACTGTTTGGCCATTCCATGCAGTTTTACTTTCCTCCGACACCTTCTGTTCAGGCGGGAGCATTATAGGCTTTATCTCCTGTTTGCCACTGAACTACACATATATATACAGGCATAAATTAACAATTCACATTCAATTTTCATTAAAAGATACTGAATGGTTCAAGCTTACCACAATTCATAGAATAAACACAGATACGTTGATTAGCAATGAATTCTGGCACATTTACTGGCACAAATTCCCATCTGCTTATGTTCCAGGCTTTTATTTAGCAAAAATATGAGCTGGCTTCAACGCACTGTTGCTTTATCAAGCTTATTTAAACAAGTGGTTTCGAACTAACGCTCCCAAGTGATTATATCAGCGAGTCTGGCCAATCGAGCCACGTTTCGACAAGTGTTTGAAAAATGTTACCTTCCTACGTCTCCCTAACAACCAAGATAGTATTTATAGCCCGACCAATCGTGGTTAGTCTTTCATTTGTTGCGCTCCAATCAATTTGGAGTTTACATGGTAGGCTATTTCTGTAACGTAAGGTTTTTTCAAACACGTTATAAAAAAATTTTATGAGCAGAAATGATTTCATGTTGTCAGGCATCCCCACTATTTTATTTTGGTTATAATTTATTAATTCCTGGACTATTTGCGTAACGTTTTACATATTCTTTGTCAGCAAGCCCTAAGGAACCCAAATATCCAAATTTAAAAGAGCTACGTGGCTGCGTTCAAAATATGCAATTTCTTCTACCTCCTGTTTCGAAGATGTGCTGTCTGGGTACTGTAATGTTTTCAAACGTAAACCCATCTATTGTTATCTTTCCTAATAAGCGTTTTTTATGATTTTCAAACCTAACTCTGGGAAGGGTAGTGTATTTTATCACTGTTCGTCCGAAAAAGTTAGTGCATGTAGCCTAACACGCGTGATAGTAGTAATTGTGTATCGCGTTACGCTTGTTGAGGGTGGCATTAATAGCGAGACGCGTGTTTAATTTTGCATGCGTTCCTGATTTTATTCGCCCCTCTCTCTTTCTATTTGAGTCCATCTGTTCGTTCGTTTTGGTAACGCAGTATAATTAATGTTAGGATTAATTTAGGTCATTACGCAGTCTGCCTCTCAATATTTTTCCAAGAAATACAGCACACGTTTCATTGAAGAAAGCGGGTATAATACAGTAAGCTTTTACTATCAACGTGAAAGCGTTACAATTTGCAGACGAAGCAGAAAACAAGGGGGATTTCGAGTACATTCTTTGTGACAGCACTGTTATTTTACCATTGCTCTTTTCTTTATTAATTTTATTTGTTAGGCTTCATATTTACCTAATAATTTATATATGTGGATTAGAATATTCCACGACAGCCCTGCTGGTAAACTTTACTAAGTATTTTCCCGCTGGCTCCCCATGTGGTTCCACTTAGTTTTCTCAGGATGGCTAACTTCCTCCTGGCCTTTGTTGCTGCTTTGTTGATGTGCTGCTTCCATGTCAGCCTATCATCGAATGTAACTCCAAGATAGGTGGGTTGTTTATCTTCTCTCAGGAGCTCTTCGTTTATCTTGATGACACCAGCTTTTTGTTTGGGAGAGAGGGTGAAGAGCGTAGTGCTGCACTTGTCTGTATTGATGCTGACACACCATCTATTTGCCCATGAGGTTAAGGCATCTATAGCTCTTTGTAGCAGTTTGGTGTCCACTGTTGCATGCTCATCTGTGCACCATATTACCAGGTCATCAGCGTACATTGCCACTTTCATTCCATGTGGTAGTTCAGCAACCAGGTCGTTGATGTAGACTAGGAAAAGTGTGGGGGACAGAACCCCTCCCTGAGGGACGCCATGACGCAGTAGAACTTTCTTACTCTTGAGGCCATCTAGTTGTACTCTGGCTCTTCTGTTATGCAGGTATGCTTTCACCCATTTGTACATCTTACCATTCACTCTACAATTTCTCAGTTTCTTCAGAAGCCCTTCTTTCCAAACCTTGTCAAATGCTTTCCTTAGATCTATCCATGCTGCTAGTACCAGTTTCTTATCTTGGAACGCATCCTCAATCTCTTGGGAAAGGTAAGTTGCCTGATCTTCGGTGGAATAACACTGCCTAAAGCCCGCCTGCTGTGGTACAAGAAGGTTTTCACTTTCAATGTACCACTGTAGCCTGAGGTTGATGATACGTTCCATACACAAGCGCCTGAGTCCAAGAGACTTCTGATCTTTCTGTCACCTATTGTCATCAAACAAGAACTCGGATCTGTATGGTACGTTCCGTTCACTGTTGGTATATCTCTATTCTGTTTCCTTATCCTTGGTTTTCTTCCCATAGGTACCTGCCTATTATTCTGAGACCTATTAGTCACCCTACCCGTGTCAGTCTCCCTCATGTGAGTAGGTCTGCCTTTTCCCTGACTACTGTACCTACTGTACCGAGGCCTCTCGAAAGCCCTCGTGTGGTGCGTGCATGAGTGTGCCCCTTGTGTGCTGGTGTAATATTGAGGTTGACACCAGGTGTCATCCTTGTCCCTACACATAGTCTGTCGCGGACTATGATAACTAGCTACATGTGCAGACCTACTGTTTTGATACATGCGTGGTGGTCTCCATGTACACACGCTAGCTCTGTGTCCCCGCTGATGGCAGTTGTAACATTCGATATCTTGCACCAGTCGGCTACCTGTTTGTTGTCTTTTTCCACCATTGTTTCTTCGACCTATGTTATCTATTTCCATTGGTTCCTCTTCATCAACCTTTGCTTGTTCTACCCTCGATTCAAATCTTCTTTTTATGTTTTCTTCTGCAATGGCGGAAGCCATTGTGTCTGTTAACGTCTTATGATCCTTCCTTATTAGGTGGAGTTTGATGGCATCACTATACAATCCATCTACGAAGATACCGATTAATTGGCTATCTATTCCCTGTCTATCTATCGTTTCAGATGGAAATACATCTTCGATGATGTTAAACATTCTGTCAGTATACATTTGTATCGTTTCCTCTTTGTTTTGTTTTATCTTCCTACGTTTTTGCCATTCTAGGTGTACATCCTGTAATTCTCCTTATCTCTTCACCAATTCCTGTTTGAACTCTTGCCATGATTCATTTGGCACTGTGTCCAACCTTCTTCTAATGAAATCGCCCACCATATGTGTGTTAGTAAGAAAAGCTAACAATCTCTTTTCATTATCTGAGGCCTGAACCGATAAAGAATAAATTGTAAAAGCCAGGTCTTACATTCACTTGCTTTACCTGGAAAGGTGTTAATATTGCCTTTGACATTGGTAAGTTTACTGTTTTTATCCAGCTTACCCAATTTATCAGATACCTGGGGTAACACGCCTACTATTGTCTTTGTACCGTGTTCCATCTTGGCCCTGAAATTTTAAAAAAGTTATATTATTGGAAACTTCTTGGGGCTCCAAAAGGAAAAATTGCTTCGATTAATTATCTTGCCGCTGTAAAAAAACAATTGATATTCACAGCAAATCACTACAACAAATTTGCGAAAAAAAACTACGATACATACACCAGTTCTATATTGTACACAATCACTAATTATACCTAATCTCTAACTAATTAACTAACTCTATTCCTAGACGTTGGTTGCTGATGAAGATGTCTCTTTTCCGGACCGTTGAACTAAGTGTGCACACTGTTTTGTTCCGTTCTTTCTCCCCTGTTCTCGTATGTGTTGTGAGCGGTGGTTATGGATACTTGATCTTCACTGTTCATAAAAAATCACTCTTGTGTGATGATGCTTGACCCGTTACCCGATTGTGGAGTTAAGTTGTAAAAGAAATTGTCTCTTCCCGTATTTTCGTTACTGTCAACCTGAGTTTATTCGTTGACATCCTTTCTGCTGTGTTGTTTATCTGTCTTGGTTCACCTTGACCTTGTCTACCTCGGCTGATCTTGATATGACTCGGCACATGCGTGATAAACTGTCCCTCACTTCAATATACGCTGACTCTAGGAACGAACATCTGATGGTACTTTGAAATTCGCTTGTAACTGTGTTGCTTTGAATTTGTCACTCGTCGCTGGCGTTATGATAAGTGGCCATTTGTAACAAACGTAATATTTTCGCAAGTGGTCACAAGCACCATAAAGAGATTGATAGATCACAACTTCTAGGTTCTTGGTTTTGAAGTTAGGGGTACGCATTGACCCTGTTGTGTGTACGTTCTTGATTAAACCAATGATGATAATGACCTGTCTTTGTTCTTGTGTATGCGTGTCTGTTACGTTAACTATTGGGCCTATCTTTCTAATGTGACTGCTGAGTGACACCCAATGACCAGACAACTATGATGACTGCAATGACTGATCGACGTAGCTGACAATAAAATTCCTTTATTGTTGGCAATTAACATATTCACAATTGGCCATCTCCGTGCCTGATTATAACGGTAATAGAACACATATGACTTCTACGTTGACCCTTCATACAACATTTAATTCACTGGTCAGGAACTAGTTGATGAACGCTTGATCTCTGCTGATTACTGTAATACTGTCTACTTTTCTATACTTGTTAATGGGCTGTTCTCAATATATACAATTTGGCTTCGAAATATTAGCTGGGTCACCACCAGTGCTGAAAATTTATTCTTAGCCACTAGAACTGATCTTTATAAAGTCTGCCTATGCGTCCGACACCGGACCACTGTTTCTCAACACTTGTCCTTGACTATCTGCACTTGATTAACTATTCGAGAGTTTACCTACCAAGGTTTTTCTTGAATGAACTACTGGCGACATTCTTGGACACAGCTCGTCATGAAAACTATTTTGTCGTGAAAACATATTTCGTCTGTCTTCCTTTGGCCACATAAAAAGGCATAACCCCTTGCAGAAGACCATAACAGAAGGGAGAGTTGAAGGCAAACGTGCAAGTGGAAGACAGCGCTATAAGTGGGAAGATAACATCAAGAGATGGACGGGAAAGAGTCTATCAGAGTGCACCACCAAGACAAGAGACAGAAGACGTTGGAGATCCATTACAGCCAACCTTCGTTGTGGAGATGGCAACTGATGATGATGATGATTATCTTACAATTTTAATTTCCTGTACCTCAACTCTTTTGGGACAGGAATGTTTAAATCTTAAAATGAAATGTGTTTATGTACAGAATTAAATAAATATAAAGGACATCTTGTTCATAAATGTCACTACTACAATGTTTATAGAAGTATATTCTCTGCTGAAACAATACTGTCTTATGAAGGGTCACTACTTGAAAGGACTGAGTGTCTCATCATATCACAAAACAGTTTATAGTAGCGTGTGGAGAATACAACGTGATGAATTGACATAAGCCCGCAATCTTATGGCTTATCTTGTGGTTCCTTTGAAGATAGATGACTTGCTCGAAAATACACACTCGTTCACTACCGTGTTCTCTGGAGGCAAATAAGACTTCAACATTCAAGCAACCAGCATGGTGCCTCGAAAATCTGCAGCTCCAGGTTATGGCTCACTGGGTAATATATGACTCAACCCTGCAACAAGAGGAACAGGCCTCCCTAAGTACTCTATATACATACGCGTATCTCCACAACTATTAATTAAACATCATTAAACATGCGTTGTGATCAGATAAAGAGCTAACCAAAATAGCTACAGTCCCTAATTTTAATTGTGACTGCTTCATACTCAGGGGGTATCTTCTTCTCCCCACATGGTTTCAACGCCCCTGTCACTTTAAACCTTCGTTATCTTCAGCTGGGATACACTCTTTTCTTTTTCTCTCTCTAGTGATCTGTTAATTCTTTTCATATGAAATCATATTTATTTTTAAAGTTATTGGAACACTGAGGTCTGCCGAAGACTGCCAATGGCTTCCTGGTCTTACAGTCGTAATATTTTATATATCCATTTTCCAACCTATGTAATTTCATTTGCTTCATAAGTCTACTTAGGCATGCCTGTGCTCCTAGTATGTCGCAAGCTTCCACAAAGGCAAATGTCGCACAACCAAAATTTGTGGGCGCCCTATCTGGGTTGGCCTCTATATATTTATAATAATATATATACATCAATAAAATTGTTCATCTTACCGCAATCAATGAAATATTTCACAAGTATAAGGTTAACTAGCGATCAATGGCACAAGTTCAGATCGCCGACTTCCAAACCGCAAAGGCAATAGGTCACTAATTGCTCTGCGTCTGCTCTTAACCCTTCTTGGAGGAAATATTTTTTCAAGTGGCACTTATGCTTAGCAAAGCATTCGTTTTATCCCCTCTCTTCCTAGACTAACCTCAACCAATCAAATCAAGTTAAGCCAATTTGACTTTCTTTCGAAAAAATGCGTTTAGAAAATGTAACATCCGAAGATTTTCAAAGTTGAGCGGTTACCACTGTGTATGTCTGTCTGTCTTCAATTTTTATTTCTACGATATCTCCGTTATTATTGAAGTGATTTTAAAGATTGAAAGTGATTATTAACCGGACAATTGTCTTTTATCTAGCCAGTATGTTTTCATTTACTTCTTTATCCTAGTTTTCATCTTCGTACTTTTTCTTCTATATTTATTCAGAACAACCTACTTTTACTCTAAAGCAAGATAACATATTATAGGGATTAATATGGTATTCCAATAAACAATATTATCGTTTCTGTCCTTTCCTTTTATTTATCCTTCTATTAGAATACAATACATTATCTACGTTTTTCTTGCCCCTTTCTCTGCCCTGCACACATTTGGTTTGCTAGTTTCAGTTTCACAATGCACAAGTTAGGTTAGAGTTTTTCCATGTTAACCCCCCCCCCCCCTTTTTTTCCCTCTCTCGCCCGTTCTTTGAAAACGAAACAACGCGTTGGCCGGCTGCCAAACTGTCTAATGGTCGTTTTAAATATTAGGACGGGTAACGAAAAAGCTTGTGGTTTTTTTTTGGGTGAGTATCATCGCATGGCGTTAATAGATTCAAATCGCTAGCCGCTCGTTTGCGTTTTGAAAAGGCGACGTCCTTGAGAAAAATTTCCAACTACTGTAATTTATACTTACTTACTTACTTAGTCGTTCCTCTTCTACCGTGAGGTGTAGAGGTTTGGAAGAGAGAGCGCCAGACTATCCTATCGGCTGTCTTCTTTCTGGCCTGGTTCCATTCTAGTCCTCGGTCCTTCAAAGATTGTCTAATGTTGTCCTCCCAGCGGACTCTCGGTCGTCCTGGGGGTCTAGATCCTTGGCTCTTTGTTTCCCATGCTTGTCGTGGTAGCCGATCTTCTCCCATTCTGCAGACATTGCCAAACCATCTTAGTTCGAACTGTTCTATACTGTAATTTATTACTAGATTATTTGTCGAACTGTAGTTATTTTTAGACAACAACCTTCAACAAGTAATAGGACGGATGTGTAGAAGGTTTAGGGGGAAGGATATCCCTTTTCCACTATAATAAAAAAATATTCAAATATTGCGTCCAATTCTTAGTAACAGTGTGACCTTTGTCCTTAACGATTTTCAAATAAAATAGTGGGGTTAAAAGTTGTAAAACTACTTTACAAGATTTCGAATCGAGGAATTGAGCGGGAGGGTTAATACGGAGTGACTTTATCACATATCTCCCCTGTTAAGAGCCTGCATCCCAATGCAGCTTTATAATCTGTATTAACAATCCCGCTCAAATTAACTCAACTAGGCTTTATGAGTATCCTGGGTTTCTGCAGGTGGGTGCCTACTCAAAAAATCTGCCCCAACGTTCTGCGAACCCGGAATATACTCAATGGTAAACGAGTAAGGTTGAATGAGGAGTGACCACCTTAACAAACGGGCATTACCATGTTTTGCCTGGGCCAGAAATACCAGTGGCTGATGATCGCTTTGCACCACGAATGGTCTACCATACAGATAGATCTGGAATTTCTTGATTGCCCAGACTAAAGCCAAACATTCTTTTTCAATAGTTGAGTAGTTTTGTTCCGCTCTGTTTAACTTGCGGCTGGCATAAGCAACTGGGTTCAAATCCCCATCTGATGAAGAGGACTGTTGCAACAATGTGGCTCCTAATCCCACATTACTAGAATCCGTTCTCACCACGAATTCCTGACTCAAATCAGGTAATTTCAATATAGGCTTACTGGTGAGTTTATTCTTTAACTGATTATATGCCAACTCGCATTCTGCTGATCATTCTATTATATCTGGTTTTCCTTTACGAGTTAAATCCGTCAGAGGAGCACACACAGAGTTAAAGTTTTTAATGTACTTTTGGTAAAAGCCACAAAGTGACACAAAGGATCGCACATCCTTCTCAGTCTGTGGTCTAAGTGCTCTCTGTAATTTCTCCAGGTTCTTGGGGTCAGGGGTCAGGCTACCCTGATGTACAGTATGTCCCAAGAATTCTAATTCCTTGCATTCAATACAACATTTTGTTGGTCTAGCAGTTAAGTTTGCCTCTCTGAGTCTATCAAATAGCATGTTCAAAGAGTTAACATGTTCTTCAAATGTTTCTGTAGCGATGAGGATATCATCCATGAAATTGGTAATACATGGGTTTTTCAGGGGATCCAACAATTTTCGCATCATTCTGGAAAACACACTCGGGGCATTTTTCAAACCAAACGGCAACATGTTGAACTCATAGTGCCCTTCCGAGGTGCTAAAAGCCAGATAAGGTCGAATCTCAGGCTTCACTGGAATTTGGTAATATCCTTTGCTGAGATCTACCTTAGAAAAATATTTTGCCTTATTCAGCCTGGCAAACAGTTGGTTAGTATCAGGTAATGGATTCACCTGACTTTCTGTGACAGCATTCAGTTTCCTGTAGTCTGTGCACAGTCTATGTTCCCCAGAGGGTTTTCTCAACAATACCACACTGGAGCTATACGGAGATTCACTGTGAGAAATGATTCCTTCCTGTAACAGATAATCTATCTCCTCTTTTAAAGCTTTCTCTTTTGCGAACGGGATAGTATATGCTCTCATACAGATGGGTGTTGAGTCTAGTAATTTCATGTCATATTCCAACAAGTTTGTGTGCCCCGGTTTGTCCGTTAACACGTCTGTATGATTTTCCAGAACCTTTTGAATCTTCTCCCTCTGACCTTTTGACAAATGTTTACTGATCTTTACCTGTGCAGGAGTTTCACGGGGTTTCAGGGGGTATTCATAAGAGGTGAGAGATTCATTCTTCATCTCAGTAGCTATGGCCAAGGTCATTAAATGTGTCCCTTCCTGGAGTTGTCTATCATGATATTTCTTTAGGAGGTTCACGTGATAGATTTTTTCTTTACCTTTCTTATCTATCTTATAGTTAGTTTTAGATACCTTTTCTAAAACTGTGTAAGGACCTTGCCATCCGATCTGAAGTTTGTTGCTGCTGCCGGGTAGTAGAAGAAGCACCTTCTCCCCCACAGCAAGCTCCATATCCTTTGCTTTCTTATTGTAATATGCAGCATGTTTCTTCCTGGCTTGTCTTAGGTTATCATTTGCGAGTTTCCAGCCAGTTTTTAATCGAGTGGTCAGCTCGTTCACATATTGATATGATGAGGTTACAGTCTCTTCTGCCTTCTCATCTGTCCACGTCCTCAATAAGGCTTCCAATGGACCTTTGATTGGTCCTTTATGGGTTTTTATTTGGCCGGCCAATTTATTCATGTAATTGGAAGTATGGTGGTGGTGACTTTTACCACACCAACCGTCCGCTACCAATTTTTTTCTTTTGGGGTTTCCCCCGCAGTTTCAGTTTCAAATTGAGGGGACTTCCCTTCTCTTTTATTTTCGTCCAGTTCCCGAAATTCCGACCAAGGGAGTGTCGGGTGGGACTGGGTTGAGGTTACTTTTTGTATCCTACTCATGGTGGCCATGTTACTTCTTTTAGGGGAAGACTGTGGGTGAAAAGGGGTTTTCCTATCCACTGGGTCTACCTTATAATATTTATTTTTCCTTTTATTTTCAGGCCTGTTTTCACCGTAGTGCTTTTGTAGGTCCTGATGATTTTCCCAACGTGTGGGCTTTCCCTTGTTGCAGTGGTCACAGGCCTCCACAAATTATGCAACGTCTGCAGCTACGCCTGGCCAATAGAATATCACAGATACTTTTTGACATGTAGTACCTATTTTCTCATGTACACCGTTTGATGCAACATGTGATCTTTTTATTACCTTCTCCCTATACGAAGATGGAAGAACTAGCTGTCCATGACCAGTGGATCCAGTTCCAGCCTTCCTATACATTAGCTTGTTCTTCATATAAAAATCTCCTTTGTTTGGAGGGGAATGGCATTTTGGGAGTTTCCCAAAACACGGCTTTAGTGACCTATCCTCAGCCTGTGCCTTCTTATCTCCTCTGGATGAGTATTTATTGGGTTTTCTTCTTCCTTCCTTGCTTGTGACCTGGTCTGTACTGTTGCCATAATCACTGGTCTTTTGGGGTTTCCCAAGAAGACATACCTACACCCCAATATCAGAGGGTAGATTGGTTCATCACTGCTGCTCTAATCACTCCTTCCACATAGCGAGTTTTTACACTTATTCTTGCGATGGGAAGTGTCATGGTTGCTACTTCCTTGGTTGCCCCTTGTATTTCCACTGTTTCTGTGGTATATTGATCTGGGTGCACCAGGTGAGAACTCACGACTGAGTCAAAATCCAATCCAGTATCATAAAGGCACTTAATAGTGACCCCATTACATACTACGTCTTCACATACTGGGGGATGATAAGGTTCCTGCTGTCCAGTAGGCTTTTCCTTCTGTCCCTTATTTCCTGTTTTAAGGCATGCAGCGTAATGTGGAGAGTTATTTTTCTTCCTACAGTCTCTTGTATTATGGTTATTTAGCTTGCAAATTTTACAATACTTGCCATCAGATCTGTAGGGTTTCCTTTCATTCTATTGCGGGTTTCTATCTCTAGGTCAAATCTTGGCCTATCATAGTTTGGTTTACCTCTGTTTCCTTGATCTCTACTGTCAAATTTATTCTGGTTTTGGGAGGCTTTATTATGTTCTACCTGTTTCTTCTTTGCTCCAGCTACTTCTGCCTGGGCTGCCTGATACCTCTCAGCGACATTGAGCACCTCAACCAACCTCTCTGCACCTTGTTTCATGAGAAACTTTCTCAGGTCTGGAGCCATGGACTCTCTCAATTGCTCAGTCATGATCATTTCCTTTAGATCTTGGGTTTTCCCTAGAGCAGTCCATTTCTCCAAATAGGTTTCCAACCTGGCAGAGAATTGGTGGTAGGTCTCCCCAGACAGTAGCTTTGCATTTCTAAATCTCTTCCTGTAAAATTCCCCATTCTTCTCGTACCTAATTAGAAGAACCTGTTTTAATATGTCATAGTCTTCCTGATCGTCTCTGCTCAACTTTGAGAACACTTCATAAGATGTTCCCCTAAGCCCTTGGGATAATTTCGAACTCCATTTTTCCCTCTCTAAACCATAATTTGTAGCTAGTCTTTTAAATCTAGAGAGGAAGGACTCAATGTCATCCTCTTTTTCTACAAAGGGGTCTAAATGGAAGTTCATTGCCAAGTTAGAGGCTCCCTGAGTTGCACTAGCATCAGAGGTGGATGGGCTGTTACCATTCTCTGGAGCATGGCCTTGCAATTCCAATTCTTTTAGCCTTAGTTCGTGCTCCCTTTGCAATCGTTTGTCCTCTGCCTCTAATTTCTTTTCTTCTAGTTGTAATCTTTTTATCTCAGCCTCCCTATCAGCCTCTAATACCCTAGCCTCCTTTTCAGCCTCAAATTGTAATCTCTTAACTTCCTTATCAGCTTCTAATTGTACTCTCTTCTCTTCAGCCAATCTCCTTTCTTCCCTTTCAATAAACTTATCACATTCTGAAGTCACATACTGAATCAGAACTTGCCTTTCCATTCCCATTTCCTTTGCAGTCTGCGCTGCAGCAGATCTGAATTTGGTCAAGTCTGCCATCTTTTATCTTGCACCAAATTTAATTAATCCAACTGTAATAGGTAACAAATATTTCTAATTGCTATGGGCTATGACAATTCATTTAATTCTCCACACTGATTAATGTTATAAATTTTAGTACAATGCGGTTACCCTGGATCTATGGTGTTACAATACTTTTAAATCCCGGACGAGCCCCCAATATATGTGGTGGATTAACACCGGGGAGGTTATTGATGGTATAAAAAAGAAAATATAAGTGTCAACAGCGTGAGGTCAAGCTATGTAAGACCCTGAGTCTAATAGTTGAAAATGGTGTTGATGAGTTCTCAGGGGACCTAACGCTACCTCCCTCAGATCTCACGCTGTGCAATATTTTTATATCTTTTGAGTGATGTTTTATATGGCTATGTGTCAAGGGTAATGCAAATATAGTGATAAATGCCTGAAAATAAACACAACTTCAACTCAATGAAAATGGAATCAACAAGACTGGGGTTAAAGTTATAATATTATCTTACAATTTTAATTTCCTGTACCTCAACTCTTTTGAGACCGGAATGTTTAAATCTTAAAATGAAATGTGTTTATGTACAGAATTAAATAAATATAAAGGACATCTTGTTCATAAATGTCACTACTACAGCGTTTATAGAAGTATATTCCCTGCTGAAACAATACTGTCTTATGAAGGGTCACTACTTGGAAGGACTGAGTGTCTCATCATATCACAAAACAGTTTATAGTAGCGTGTGGAGAATACAACGTGATGAATTGACATAAGCCCGCAATCTTATGGCTTATCTTGTGGTTCCTTTGAAGATAGATGACTTGCTCGAAAATACACACTCGTTCACTACCGTGTTCTCTGGAGGCAAATAAAACTTCAACATTCAAGCAACCAGCATGGTGCCTCGAAACTCTGCAGCTCCAGGTTATGGCTCACTGGGTAATATATGACTCAACCCTGCAACAAGAGGAACAGGCCTCCCTAAGTACTCTATATACATACGCGTATCTCCACAACTATTAATTAAACATCATTAAACATGCGTTGTGATCAGATAAAGAGCTAACCAAAATAGCTACAGTCCCTAATTTTAATTGTGACTGCTTCATACTCAGGGGGTATCTTCTTCTCCCCACATGGTTTCAACGCCCCTGTCACTTTAAACCTTCGTTATCTTCAGCTGGGATACACTCTTTTCTTTTTCTCTCTCTAGTGATCTGTTAATTCTTTTCATATGAAATCATATTTATTTTTAAAGTTATTGGAACACTGAGGTCTGCCGAAGACTTCCAGTGGCTTCCTGGTCTTACAGTCGTAATATTTTATATATCCATTTTCCAACACAATGTAATTTCATTTGCTTCATAAGTCTACTTAGGCATGCCTGTGCTCCTAGTATGTCGCAAGCTTCCACAAAGGCAAATGTCGCACAACCAAAATTTGTGGGCGCCCTATCTGGGTTGGCCTCTACATATTCATAATAATATATATACATCAATAAAATTGTTCATTTTACCGCAATCAATGAAATATTTCACAAGTATAAGGTTAACTAACGATCAATGGCACAAGTTCAGATCGCCGACTTCCAAACCGCAAAGGCAATTGGTCAATAATTGCTCTGCGTCTGCTCTTAACCCTTCTTGGAGGAAATATTTTTTCAAGTGGCACTTATGCTTAGCAAAGCGTTCGTTTTATCCCCTCTCTTCCTAGACTAACCTCAACCAATCAAATCAAGTTAAGTCAATTTGACTTTCTTTCAAAAAAATGCGTTTAGAAAATGTAACATCCGAAGATTTTCAAAGTTGAGCGGTTACCACTGTGTATGTCTGTCTGTCTTCAATTTTTATTTCTACGATATCTCCGTTATTATTGAAGTGATTTTAAAGATTGAAAGTGATTATTAACCGGACAATTGTCCTTTATCTAGCCAGTATGTTTTCATTTACTTCTTTATCCTAGTTTTCATCTTCCTACTTTTTCTTCTTTATTTATTCAGAACAACTTACTTTTACTCTAAAGCAAGATAACATATTATAGGGATTAATATGGTATTCCAATAAACAATATTATCGTTTCTGTCCTTTCCTTTTATTTATCCTTCTATTAGAATACAATACATTATCTACGTTTTTCTTGCCCCTTTCTCTGCCCTGCACACATTTGGTTTGCTAGTTTCAGTTTCACAATGCACAAGTTAGGTTAGATTTTTTCCATGTTAACCCCCCCCCCTTTTTTTTTTCCTCTCTCGCCCGTATTTGAAAACGAAACAACGCGTTGGCCGGCTGCCAAACTGTCTAATGGTCGTTTTAAATATTAGGACGGGTAACGAAAAAGCTTGTGGTTTTTTGGGGGTGGGTATCATCGCTTGCCGTTAATAGATTCAAATCGCTAGCCGCTCGCTTGCGTTTTGAAAAGGCGACGTCCTTGAGAAAAATTTCCAACTACTGTAATTTATTACTAGATTATTTGTCGAACTGTAGTTATTTTTAGACAACAACCTTCACCAAGTAATAGGACGGATGGGTAGAAGGTTTAGGGGGAAGGATATCCCTTTTCAACTATAATAGAAAAATATTCAAATATTGCGTCCAATTCTTAGTAACAGTGTGACCTTTGTCCTTAACGATTTTCAAATATACTAGTGGGGTTAAAAGTTGTAAAACTACTTTACAAGATTTCGAATCGAGGAATTGAGCGGGAGGGGTAATACGGAGTGACTTTATCACAGTAATAGTTGGTGTAAAATGCAGCTCGTTAATTATCCCTATCAATTTAAAATGTTAAATAATTCTCTTACTTTCTGCACAATAACAATATTTCGACCAGAACTGGAATTTAAACAAAATCAATCAACTGCAATTTATAAAATATCGATTAAAAATATATCTATATATTTATTAATTAAAACAGAAGTTTGATAAATATTGCAGATAAGTATTAAAAGAAATCACAAGTTGGAAAATTATATGGAGTCAATGTCTTTATTCATCATTTCGGGCAATAGGTGACTTCCGGATCTTGTTTCTTCAAAGTAATGAATATTTACCTAAGTCAGATCCTTTCACTGCAGACACTTCTCGTCATACATCAGGTGTGGATGCCCAAGATACAGTCATGCGCCGCATAACGTCCGTTCGGACAACGTCTGACCGCATATACGTCCGTGGTCCCATAAGGTTATAATAGAGTTCAGAAATCCCGATCGGAGAACAGGACGAAGCGGACGTAAACGGACGTAGCGAAAACAACAGCTTCCAGCACGCAACACGTGTATCTCATGTCCCTTGTATACAGTACAAAGCGATTGCGATGCCAGGCGTATAATGGTACAGTACATATACATTCTATAATACATTACATATGTCTTGATAGTCGTAATAAACGCCTATGTTACTGGCCTATGCATGTACTGTACTGTACTTACTATCGTTATTTTAATGTGAACTTTCGAAAATAGATTACCGTATGTGCACAGTATCTTGGCTATTTAGTCAATACAGGTACACTACAGTATCCCATATAACTTTGCTAAGTATAAAGTATGGTGTTCGCACAGCGTCAAAATCGCATAACGTCCTATTTCAAAGAACGTATCGTGGACGTTAAGCGGCGCATGACTGTACTTATTTCACCTAGACAGGTAGCCACAATGCTACTATGTGGCGAATTTGCAGAGGTTGTCCTTGAAACTCACTGCGGTTATTTATGCTTCTTATCAGAAACCTTTATTGTGACTCTCTCACATGATATGAACCCTTCAGACACAGTATTTGTCACGAGTATGGAAATAGAGAATGTCTGAGTTTAGACAGAATATGAATGAGTAATGTGGAAATACACCCGTGTGCTACCGGGACCCGAAAGGGTAGCAAAGAACAGTAACACTGTACCCTACAATGCAAGTCGTAAAAAACGACTAAGGAGGGTTGGGCATGTGGCTGGTTACCACTACCCGTAAAAAAACTTTTTACCACAAAAACTTCAACAAACATGGACAAGTCAAATACAGAATATAAGTCAACTCAGCCACCAAAGACAGAAGAAGGCCCTCTGGAAAGGAGGCGCACGAAGCAACCCAGAGAAAGCCGAAAGGAGTCTGGTTGCTGACTAACCTTTTTTCGTCTAGGAAAAACTCCAGGATTGCCACCTGGAATGTTCGCATTCTATGTGAACAAGGGAAAACTGCACATGTAGCAGCGGAAATGACAAATTACAGAATTGATATCCTGGATCTCTGCGAAACACGGTGGAAGGGCATAGAGAGGAGGAGATTGATCAGAGGAGAAATGATGTTGTCCTCGGGACATGAGGAGGAAAGAGCCCATCACAGTGAAGGGGTGGCTCTAATGCTGTCTATGGAATCACAGAAGGCACTTATGGAATGGGAAGCAATGGGACCCCGAATTATAACAGCAAGGTTTAAATCAGCCAAAAAGAAAGTAAATATAAACATCATCCAGTGTTAAGCACCAATAAATGATAAATAAGAATCGGAGAAAGAAGACTTTACACCAGACTACAACATGTCTTGGACAAAAAGAAAAGAAAGGACATCCCAATTTTGTTGGGGGACCTAACCGCGAAAATAGGAACAGACAACACCGGCTTTGAAGAAATCATGGGAAAGCATGGATTAGGTAAGATGAACGATAATGGAGAATTATTATCTAACTTCTGTCCTTCAAATCAACTAGCTATAGGAGGAAGCATATTTCCACGTAAAAGAATACATAAAACAACATGGATATCACCAGACCACAGAACTGAGAATCAGATTGATCACATATGCATAAGTAAGAAGTTTAGGTCATCATTGCATGATGTGAAAGTATGTAGAGGAGCAGATGTGGTATCAGACCAACATCTTCTGTTGGCTAAAACAAAATTAAAACTCGAGAAATTTACAAAAGTACGTAGCTATAGCCTACAGTATAAGGTGGGATATCTAAGAAATCAGAAAATAAGAAAAAAATTTTCAATCAAAGTATCCAACAAATACCAAGTACTCCAACAGCTGGAAGATGAAGCAGATACAGAAGACCACTGGCAACAAGTAAAAAATATATGGAACGAGACATGTGGAGAATTACTGGGAAAAAGAAAACATCAGCACAAAGCATGGATAACAACAGAAACCATTACCAAGATAGAAGACAGAAAAAACAAGAAAGCAGATTTAAACAGAAGCAAACCCAGAAGCTCCAAAGCCAAGGCTCATGAAGTGTACATAGAAGAAAACAAAGAAGTATGAAGAAACATCAAAAGAGACAAGAGGAAGTATATTGAAGAGTTGGCAAAGGAAGCAGAGGAAGCTGCAGCTAAAGAAAATGTGAGGGACCTGTACAACAATACAAAGAAGCTAACAGGGAAATATAAGCAAGCAAATGGCCTCATAAAAGATAAGAATGGAAAATTGCTTAGTAATATAGAAGAACAAATAAGAGATGGACAGAACATTTTGAGGAACTTCTCATTAACCCAGCTCCAACTAATCCCCCTGACATCCAGCCAGCAGAAGAGGAGCTACAAATCAGCTGTGAACGACCAAGTAGAGAAGAAATAAAGAAAGCCATAAAGCTTCTGAAAGATGGAAACGCAGCTGGTCCAGATGGAATTCCAGCAGAGACCATCAAAACAGATATTGATTTCTCTACAGAGATATTATACAAACTACTTGGCAAAGTCTGGGAGAGAGAGAAAATACCCGCAGAATGGAAGGAAGGTTATCTGGTCAAGTTGCCTAAGAAGGGAAATTTACAAGAGTGCACAAATTATAGAGGAATAATGTTACTATCAGTGCCAGGAAAGGTATTAAACTGAATCATCCTTGAGAGATTAAAAGAGTCCACAGACAAGCAACTGAGAGATGAACAAGCAGGTTTTCGACAAAATAGATCTTGTAAAGACCAGATAGCCACATTGTGAATAATAGTTGAACAAAGTCTGGAATGGAATTCATCGCTACACGTCGGATTCGTGGACTATGAAAAGGCATTTGACAGTGTAGACAGAGAATCACTTTGGAAATTGATGAGGCATTATGGAGTTCCCATGAAGATCATTAACTTAATAAGGAAGACCTATGAAGACATGACATGCAGAGTTCTTCATGAAGGACAACTTACAGAACCGTTTAGGATTAGAACGGGAGTGAGACAGGGATGCCTCTTGTCTCCATTTCTTTTCTTACTAGCAATAGATTGGGTTATGAAAACATCGACATCATACAACAGAAATGGAATCCAGTGGAATCTGACTAAACAGCTTGATGATCTGGACTTTGCAGATGACTTGGCTCTTCTGTCCCATAAACATAATCAGATGCAAGAGAAAATGAATCGTACACATATCTTGGCAGTAATATAGACGGAGTTGGAGGGACAGACAAAGATATCAAAATAAGAATACAAAAAGCAAGAGGAGCTTTCATTGCATTGGGAAACATATAGAGAACAAGAGAAATCAAGTTCAACACGAAAATAAGAATCTTCAACTCAAATGTCAAGTCAGTCCTATTGTATGGCTCTGAGACATGGAGCGCAACAAAACAACAACTAAAAAACTACAGACTTGTATAAAGGATGCTTGCAGAGAATAGAAGGACTGAAATGGTATGACAAAGTCACAAATGTGGAATTGATGACAAGAACGAGACAAGTGCCAGTGGAACAAGAGTTGAGAAGAAGACGCTGGCGATGGTGTGACAAAACGTCTGAACGTGTTCTTTTGGTGGCTCTCTCACACCTTTAGCCACTCCGGCTGTATCCCTTTTTTTCTTCATTTTTCTCGTTCTCCCATTCAACCGCTTTTATTTGGCATAATCTTTGCCCTTTTCATTCATTATTTTGCTCCTTATTCTGTACCTAATAGAGTGTAGTCTCTAACACTCAACTTCCCTAGGGAAGTATCTGCTATGAGACTATCTTTATCTTTTACATTGTGCTCTGAATCCGATCGGAGACTGGTTACGTTCTGCCAGGGTAATTACTGACCTCAGCGAGTGATACACTTATCAACTGAATCAGTCTGACCACCTGGGTAAGCACGGTCTCGCCCGAACAACACAAAGGAAGGCCAGATTTGTTGCCTGAGAAATCAGTCTGGGTGATTCACACCCACAAGTGCGATAATTATCGCATCCTAAATGGGAACAACTGAGATACAGCAATGACAGAAGCAGCTGTAGCCGACCACCGGATACCTAGTACATAAAAAAGAAAACATGGATATGAGAGAAGATACTTGGGGAATACAAATACAAGAAAGGAAAACAGCCTTAAACTTACTAGACGGCAAAGTACACATGAATGCAGTTGCATCTTGCAAACATAAATTATAACTTTGTTAAAATAAAAGTGAAGTCGAAGAGATAAAAAGAACATTTCCTCAATGAAACTAGCCGAAAAAGCTGTCTGTCTCGGTAGTCAATCTTGGCGGAAGGCATTAGCCAGGATAGTTCACATATTTGTGTGTGAAGTTGCAAAAAGATGCCGGTGAAAATATTACCGCATGATTTGAAAGAGGTCACGCGTTGGAATATTAAATATAATATTTTAAAACACGTGGGGGATATTTTGAAATTACACACCCCAACCCAGTGCTAAAGAGATTTGATTGGTTTGATTTGAGGGCCCGAAAACGATCATGTAATTGATCAAAATATTCACACTAAGAACAATTATAGAAGAATCAGTGGAAAGGCAATCGCCACTTATTATCACCTTCGTCGATTTTCAAAAAAAAAAACAATGAATTTCATTGGAAAATTCGGCGGAAACACAATCTGCGATTTGAACTGAGAAGTGGGAAATATAATCTAGCGAAATCAGAGACACAGAACTCAGAGACTGCATCGCATCGTCAAGCGAACAACTCCCAGAAGCCAGTGAGACATCGGACTTAAAATTCCTATATTATATGTGACAGATCGAAGTATTTGGGAAACTTAAAACCTTAAAAAGTAACCTCGCCTTTATAAATACAAAACTCTGAAAACTTAAAGGACCAGGACTTTAAATATTAGGACTGGATACCTAAGGAATTGGATCAATAATAAGAGAAGGAAGCACGTTGGGCCTTACGATTAATGTGCAATAGCTAAGATGGAGTGGGTCACATCTTCCCTGAGCTACACTGTGTACTCGGGAATTTTATTCTTCTGAGAGATTAACATTGGTGGGTGCACAGCGAGAATGCGCCTGTTAATTGGCAGCCCACAAATGTACTTAGCAGAGGCATTTGGTTTTTCTATTTTGTCTAAAATTTTCGTGGAACGAAGCTAGTTTTGAGTGAAAAGCAGAGGAGGCAATCCGTGACAGATGGATAGGACATCCATTGAGGAGACCTGTTGATAGCGTTACAAGGCAGTCCTTGTTCTAGAATCCACAGGGAAAGAGAGGCAGAGGTTTGACCAAAAACACATGGAGAAGAGAACTGGATACAGAGGTTAAAAATTGATGAGAAAAACATGGATAGAACTTGAGCGGATGGCACAGGACAGGAAGACTTGGCATGTTTTTGTTGAAGGCGTGTGCTCCTTGGGAGCTAAAGGGTATTGATTGATTGAATGTGGAAATAGAGAAAATCAAAGTCACTAATGAAGATATGGAGATAGGTAGGACTTCTGGAGAGAAGAGAGATATAATCAAATATTTTGGGTCTACTTCCCTGCCATTCTCGGACTCTGATTAAGATGTCGTACCCTCGTCCGTCCTCCAATTATAAATTGAATAATCTTCTACAGTAAGGACTACAACAGCAAACATTAAGTAACAGTTAGAATAGAGTGAATTCTGACCGCTTAGTGCATATAAATATATTTATTAAGAAATCACAACATTGAACAAAAAAAACAAACAAAAAATTAGTAATGCCTTCACTAGCTCTGAAGGGCTACTGAATGTATCAATATCACAACCACAGAAAAATAACACAAGACTTCACTCAATCTCTCAGTCAAAACGTCTCACTCCAAACTACCAACACACGTACACTTTCTCACTACTCAGGTTATCTAGCTATCAGGGGTAGGTCCCCAGTCTTCAGTGATGAAAACAGCCACTCCTTATTGTAGTATTCCTGGTAAGTAAGTTAATTTCTCTGCTTGAAGAAAAACCACTACACTGTTCCAGCTAGGTTAAAATTTCCAGGCTATGGAGATAACCTCTCTCTGTAACAGTGTCGTAATAAATCCTTTCACAATTTCCGGTGTCGGGAAACCACACTAGCAGGCGGAGGAGATTAAAACGAATGCTGAAATACTTGCACCAATAGATCCAAATGTATCCAATTGACGAGAACTTTTGCTGGCGAGCGAGTATCCAGAAGGCACGCTGGGGCACTTCATAAACTGGATAATGAAGACTTGAACTATAAAAAACCAGGTGACGAGTACTGGCAGCTAGCTACTCATCTCGGTCGTTATGTCAGTATACTCAGAAGTAACCGGCTATCAATGGGTCGGACAGTGTTGCCGAAACTGACTGGATGGCAAAGGCGATAGCCTTTAGGTGTCGAGATGGTGGTTAACTGCAACTGGCGGCAATCTGTGCTGTAGGTAAATAATCCAGGACGCAAGGCTACTACTTACGTGTAGGTAACAGAAATCGATGTATAGTGGTATACTTTAAATCAACTGGCTGTTAATTGGTCGGAGTGTTGCCGAAAATGACTGGCTGGTAAAGGCGACCGCCCGTATGTGCTGGAGCAATAGACGCTTTCAACAATCGGCTGTGGTTACGTAAACCACACACCAGCCTTATAACTGAAACCTGGTAGTATGACGTAGATTGCCTGGTAGTATTATTATGTGGAAAATTGTAATCCCGTGAGAGCAGCAAATCACATCAGGAAGCACAGACAAATGTGCTGACCAAGGCTCTAAAAATATACAGCAATGCGATATCTCATTACCACCTGTAGCCTACTCTTCCTCATTTAATCTCTCACCCATGCAAAATATAAACAAACTTCCACTTTCCTCTCGCCGTTTCTCTCACTCACAAAATCAAAACAAACCCCGTCTCTCACCCTCTTTGCTCAGTTATGCCTAGGAAACGCAACCTCTGTAGTCCCCGCCCTAGGTTTCTGTATGCACGCCACGCGCTTCTGACGCGCTGCGTTGCAAGGTGATCTGAGGCTAAAAATATATACACACACGCGCGCCTACATAGTCCCTCACGCTCTGGTAAAGCGAGACCACTGTTAGGTATTCACACCTTTTCCCTGCTAACTATAGGGGCCCTAGTGATAATCATCCAAGTAGGAACAACACTGAATGAGTTATCAAAAATTTAGCATTGGGCTTACACTCAATAAATATCAAATAGCAAAAAAACTCTTTACAGCAATATTCTACACACACAAACCAAGTGGAAAAAAAACTTGGTAAAAATTAACGTTACACCGGCTCACTCTTTCTGACTTAAGAAAACCCCGCGCCTAGCTAACACTTAATGATTATGGATGGTGGCTCACTTAATAAAATTCAGAGCATCCCGGTCACGAAAAAAATTTACCGTAAGGAAAAAAGAATATATATATATATATATATATATATATATATATATATATATATATATATATATATATATATATATATATATATATATATATATATATATATATATATATATATATATATATATATATATATATATATATATATATATATATATATATATATATATATATATATATTTAACATGAATTAAAGTAACACGGGATCTCTATTCTATTAGATTAAGCTACCACCCCAATGAATTAAATAAGTAAATGAGCTTACAGAAGACAGAATAATTCTTGCACTAACAACTTTTATCAGCTCTGGTGCAGAATATCACTTTGTCCAGTGGCAGAATTTTCTTGAGACAGTGGTACTGCGTGATAGAGACCTCTTGCCTAAATAGCCAGATAGAGTCTGCAGGTGGTTTTGCATGTGCACTAGATAAAAGAAATTCAGACGTAAGACCTAGGGGAGAGATTCCCCGGGCGACTCAAGATACATGAAAAGGACGTAATCTGCCGCCGCGCTGGCGGTTCTACGAGCGATCGGTGTTCGCGGGACGAGACGAGAGCGGCACAAATAAAAGGGTAGAAGTTTTCCCCCGTGTCCACGGATTCTCTGGAACTCAAAGAAACAGGGAAATAGCCGTTCTCTACAAGAAAGGTAGAATAAAAGGACCTATAGCTAGTAGCCGATGTCCACGTGTAAAGGGGTGGAATTAGCATGTCCAACGTAAGATTGACATTACCAATGCCAGAAATAGCGCTATTCAGAGCTATAAGACAGAAAAGTAGGCATAGACAAAATTAGAGAACAAGACAGGGCAGACCACTCGGCTAAAAGTGACAGAAATTTCTTCGAATCACGACAGTATTACGGATCTGAGCGTATCACGTATGCAAGTCTGCTCACGACCAGCTCAGTTTTGCTTTCCTCAGCTATAAGCTGTGGCTTCAACAAGCGCATGTCAGTCCGCTGGACGTCAATTCAGTTTAGAAATTTTGAGAGTCCAAAATTTTATTTTTTTTATTTTAAGATATTTGCTACTTTCTTTTGAGTGGCACGCATCTTTCACCCATTTACCATACATATGGAACTGTTGGTTGTATTAGGACATTTTTTCATTTAGTGTGCATTTTCTTGGTTGTGTTTATTATAAGTTCTGTACTGTATTATTCATCACGATGTGGTTTTTACTTTCTGAATAATAGTGTTCAGTTTGTTGTGTTGTTCATAAGCATACTTGTGTCTATACTGGCATGAATTTAATATTGGTTTGGGGTTTATTTATGTACTTGTTCGACTGGGTTGTGTTTTTCCTTTCTGGTGACAGTGACGGTCAAAATGTAATGCCTCGTAATTTTTAATTTCATTCAATAGGCAAGAAAACAGACAAAATTCACATTGAAATGTAGCCCCAAGTCTGAACTTCAAAAAATTATTTCTCCGTTATTTGTTACAGTTTTTGTCCATCTTCTCACAAGGGCATGTATCCCCACACGGTAAAAATGTGTCCTTTTTCCTAAACCACTGGCGTACGGCGCGTTTAAGGGTCTCGGTGTCCTCAAAGTGATGTCCGCAAAAATCTTCTTTCAGTGGTCCAAACAGATGGAAGTCATAAGGTGCAAGATCGGGACTGTAAGGGGGATGTGGTAATAATGCCCAGCCAAATTCGGCACTCGCATCAATGGTGCGTTTAGCGGTGTGTGGCGTGGCATTATCGTGCAACAGTAGAGCAGTTCTCTGATCTTTTAATGTGTAAAGTCACCGAAGACGACCTCTAAGCTTCTTCAAAGTTTCAATGTAACGGTCTGCATTCACCGTGTTTCCCTGTTCCAAGAAGTCGAGAAGAATCACACCCTTCTCATCCCAAAACACGGAGGCCATAACTTTCCCTACAGATGGTGAACTTTTGAACTTCTTTCTTGTCGGCGATGTTGTGTGATGCCATTCCATTGACTGCCTCTTGGATTCTGGTTCAAAAAAATGAACCCAAGTCCCATCATCTGTCCGATAAAAACTCTTCTCCTTCAGTTTCGTAACGGTGCAGGAGGTTGATGGCTATGGTTTTCCTTGTTTCTTTATGTCTGTCTGTCAACATTCTGGGTACTCACCGTGCATAAACTTTTGAATAACCCAGGTCTTTAATGATGTTCTGGACACTGCCTTTACTAATGGACAACATGGAAGAAAGTTCATCCAGTGTTACCCGACGATCACCACGAATGATGCCATCAACTCGATGAATGTTGTGTGGAGTCACTGCAGTAGACGGACGGCCAGTCCGCTTTGCGTCAGCTTCGTCACAACGATGTACCCAACGTCGGACAGTGCTAACATCCACTGTTGAATCTCCATGAACATTCTTCAAACGTTCGTGGATGCGAATTGGGGTCTTGCCTTCAGCATTGAGGAATTCTATGACATAACGTTGTTTTAACCGAACGTCTTTGGCAGCCATTTTTAAACTGTTACAGTGGTGCCACCTGTTACTGAAACAGGTTGGTAATGCTATACAGTGCAGAAGAGTGTTTGCGGAATCCTGCTAAATTTACAAATTGCACACCGATGCAGTATTTACATACATAAAAAATAGGAGGCATTACTTTTTGACCTTCTCTCGTATATATATATATATATATATATATATATATATATATATATATATATATATATATATATATATATATATATATATATATATATATATATATATATATATATATATATATATATATATATATATATATATATATATATATATATATATATATATATATATATATATATATATATATATACTGAAGCACATTAAAAAACGCACCACCTGTATAATCCAGGAACAGAGTGTGAAATGTAAATATAAGTGTGTACAAGTTTACATATTTAGAATCTTTATTCATTTTCCTATGAATCCATGCTGGTCATTAATTTGTACATTTGATTGTTATGAAATTCATTGCATTCTGTGCAGGCAAGGGAGAAAACCAAAAATACAAAAAAATGCACGTGCGTTATCCTGCTGGAGAAGCTGCAAGTCTGGATAAATTGTGAACGCAGGAGCAACCAGTGCATCCAGAACCTCATCTCGATATGTCACAGCATTAACATTTCCACGGAAGACGTGAAGAGACAAGCGATGGTGAAAACAGAATCCTCCCCAAATGTGAATACTGCCACCTCGAAATCGGTTGACACAGCAATCTGCAAAGCGCTCTTCACACCGTCGCTAAATCCGCATACGTCCACCTGCAAAGGATATGTTGAATCTGTTCTCGTCTGTGAATAGGACAGCATTCCACTGCAGTCTAGTCCATCTGATATGTTGCTCTGCCCATTGCAGGCGCTGCTAACGATGTCTGTGAGTCAAGTTTGGCCCAACATAAGGTCGTCTTGCAGTAAGGCCTGTATCTCTGAGTCGTCGTATGACTGTCATTCGAGAGACTTGCCCATGTCTACCCACTATTGCTCTTGCTGTTTGACTTGCCGGGAGAGTACGATTCCTTAGGTGACTCAGCACAATATGACGATCTTGCGCAGGGGTAGTAACTCGTGGTTGGCCACTCCGAAGTCTATCCCGGGCACTGCCAGTGGTTCCGTAACGTTCATTGAGACGTACAATAGTGCTGTGGTGGCAATTCATCCTTCTGGCAATGGCCCGCGAGCTCATTCCGGTCTCCAACATACCAATGGCTCGTTGGCGGTCGTTTTCAGATAGTCGTGGCATTTCAAGCACATGTACTGGGTGTTTTGTCTCAACGGCCTTTCTATACCGAGTATACTGCCAGAACGCGTACACATTTTCAGGGTCATAGCTGTTGGGAATCGTGTTGCACGTGTAACTTTCATCGTTTTATGTAGTCTGTACACACACCCGTGGGTTCAATCTTGCACTTTCCATTCCAGCAGCCATTCGCTCTCTACCTCATGGCAAACACGGGGAAAATCCATTCCCACACTTTTTTTTGCCAGCTTCTCGGCATCAGTATATATAATAGTGGTGCGTTTTTAATGTGCTTCAGTATATATATATATATATATATATATATATATATATATGTCACAGTATAAATATTATAAAATATTAAGTTGGTCACGCATTACTTTTTGACCTTCTCTCGTATATATATATATATATATATATATATATATATATATATATATATATATATATATATATATATATATATATATATATATATATATATATATATATATGTCACAGTATAAATATTATAAAATATTAAGTTGGTCACGCTGTAGAGTGTCGACCCTGATACTAATTTAAACCCCGTTTGGCCAGTTGGGCCAGAACGGAAGAGGATATAAAACTTTTGGAGGGAAGGCAGTCTAGGAGATGTCTACCGTCCCGTGCGGACGTTGTCCCTTTGTCACCGCTCTGTTGTGTACGCCATGTGCAACGAGTGACCAGCCTATCACTTTGCCTTTAAAATCATTAAAACACATAATAAACCATCAACTAGCGCTTTGTTGTGTAATTCACCTGTGGCAGGTAGCCAGTCTCAGACCACACTACCTTGCCTTGTAATTCAAGGGAAGCGGACGGTCTGCACTCAGTCCCCGTTCCGTCAGATAGTTTAGATATGGCAAGTGACCACTCTGCCACTTTGCCAGGTAGACAGTTTACAACGAGTGGCCAACCTCTGCTTACCACTCCGTCATGCAGTCTAGTGATAATATCTCTCAATATCAATGGTTTGAGAAATAAGCTAGACCATGTAATTAAACTGATTAAAAAAGAGAAACCCGATTTTTTGCTTTTACAGCAAACCGGTGTCACTACAAACTATCACGCGGGTCAAATAACAACTAGATTAGGACTGAAGCATGGTTGGTTCGCCCGGGGCACCTGCCATACTGGTGTTGCCATCCTTCAAATTAATGAAGATTGGGATGCAGTGCATCATAGAACGGACAATGATGGCAGAATTGTCATTATACAAATAAAAAACAAACACAACAAACAAGACATACACACACTTATCAACATATATGCCCCAGCCACGAAAATCGACAGACCTAAGTTTTACGACGGATTACACGACATATTAACGGAACATTACAAGGGGACTAAGAAAATTTTAGGGGGAGATTTTAACTGTGTCCTGTCTGACCTAGACCGGTCAGGTGGCTTCACGCGGGCACAGACACGGGAAAATTATTCACTCGTACGACAGGTTCAGGCTATGTTAGACTAACATGACCTTTCAGACGCATACAGGAAAATAGAACCCAACAAACAAGCTTTTACATACTATGACAAGACGAACCCATATCTCAGACTGGCGTCAAGATTAGATAGAATTTACACCACTAGTGACTATAACATACACAAAATATACCACATAAAAAACACTCTTAAATTCACAGATCATCACGCAGTTTATACATCTTTAAGTACGGGACACATGCACAAACAAGTAAAGAGATCCCCGCATTGGAAATTTAACAATAATCTACTTAAAAACACTTACTACGCAGAGCAAATAACAAAGTTGATACAAGGTTACGCACAAGACATTCCCAAAAATAACATCGCACAATATTGGGACATGTTAAAAAATACAATAAGAGATAGGACACAGATTTTGGCTACACTTATACATAGGAAATTTAAGAAAGAAGAGGGGATTTTAGAAGAAGCAATTAGTTTAACTAAGATTTTATACAACACGAACCCTCACATCCACACCTTAGAAGAACAGTTAGATCAATATAGACAGTATACCTATCAGGGAGCATTACTTAGGACAAAATTACACACTACAACGCAAGAAATCCCTAGTAGGCAATATTTAGCAATTGAACAGAATGTACAACGCAGTAGACAGATTCACGAAATAATTGACATGAAAGGAAAACAGCACACAGACAATACCAACATCAGTCACGCCTTCTTCGAATACTACAAGCAGCTATATACTAAAGAAGAAAGCGACGCAAACATACAAGACAAATTTCTACAATACACAAACTGTCTAAGGGATGAGGAAAGTGAAAGGCTAGACCAACCTTTAACTTTAGACAATTTGCAGGGGGCCCTTAGTACTTTTCAAAAAGATAAAGCACCCGGCCCAGATGGGCTAACAGCAGAATTTTACAGGTTCTTCTTCCCATGTTTAGCCCCTATCTTAATTAAAGTGTTCGAAGAGGTTTTTCAAAAAGGGGAACTCCCGGATAGTTTAAATCAATCTTATATTACTTTAATTCCCAAGGACGATAATGACAAAAAGTCAATTAAGAATTTTAGGCCCATCTCCCTTTTAAATGTTGATTATAAAATTCTAGCCAAGGCACTAACTCTGAAGCTTAAGCCACACATGCACGCAATAATTCATGAAGACCAACAATGTAGTGTAAATGGTAGGAACATTAGTAGGCACACACATTTTATCAGAGACCTGATTACATACGCACGTGATAGGCAGTGCCAGAGCGCCATATTATCTCTAGACCAGGAAAAGACATTTGATAGAGTATCACATGCCTTTCTGCATAAAAGTCTCAAAGCTAATAACATAGGGAAATACTTTAGAAAATGGATTAAAATTGTATATAACAAACCTGAAAGTAGAATATTGGTTAATCATAGTTTAACCAACTCTTTCAAGTTAACGAGATCAGTGAGACAAGGCTGTCCTTTGTCGCCCCTGTTATATGTAAGAACATTAGAACCTGTTTTGGAAAGAATAAGACAAGATACAAATATCACGGGAACTTTCGTCCCCGGTATAGGGGAAAAGAAACTGTTGGCCTACGCCGACGATACTATATTCTTTCCAACAACAAAGGATTCTATAAAAAATATATTAGAGGTTTTCAAAGAGTTTGGATACGCTAGCGAATCCAAACTAAACATTCAAAAATCTAGTATAATGGGAATAGGCAGATGGGGCAATTGATCAGATTTCCCTTTCCAATTAACTCAATTAAATAAAATCAAAATTTATGGCATTAACTATTCTTTCAATCCACAAGACCCCAATAAAGAAACATGGACAAAATTGTTAGGGAAAATTCAAAATATGCTAGAAATTTATAAATACAAAACGGCCACCATTTTCGGAAGAAGTGTTATAGTTAATTGTTTTATTAGGAGGGGGCAAGGCAGGGGGGGGGGGGGGGGGCCGAGGGACGGGGGGGGCTTGAGGGGGGGGGGGGCGGAGGGGTGTGGGGAGGCCGGTTTGGGGGGGTGGAGTTTCACGACGGGCGGTAGATCAAAGATGGATTGGTGAGAAGATGGAAAAGGGGGGATAAATATTTTAAAAAATGATAATATGGGTAAAGCACAATTAAGAACAAAAGGAAGGGTAAGGCGAGGGGTTAGTATCACGGTAATAACTATGTATCAATAACTCACACTAGGCGGATATTGGAAGGCCAGTTTTATAGAACACAGATTGGTTGCGACAGCATTGGTGGCGTTAGGGGCGGGGTCATAGGCAGGGCGTTCTGGCTTCACGATACCCCGACGGTGTGGGGTGGGCGGGTCGAGTAGCTAGTGTGGATAGAGTGGGATATTGGTACGAGGACACTATTCTGGGGGAAAATCTTTGATTGGTTAGTCGTATCATTAGCGATAGTATTGCAGCCTAGTAGAAGGGGGGGGTCGAAAGGCGGGCGGTCGGGGCCATTTGACGGTGTTTGGGCGGGAGGACTGAGTTTGTTGGGGGGGGGCAGCCTTGTTCCATCACCTGTGTTAACTTGAATATAGTCCTTACATATTTGTAGAAGGGGGAATAGCGAGCACGGTAGCATGGGTAGAGGTGAGCAAGAGGAAGGGGGTGGTGTTGAGACGGAAATAGCTTAAAGGGCGATAGAGAGAGAGACACACAGTAAAATGCGGAGAGCGTAGGGAGGGCAATAGGGGCAGAAGCACGTGAGAGGGGGGGGGGGAGGGGGGGAGGGGGTCTGCCTTGCGGGTGCAGCTGGGGGCTTGGGAGGGGAAAGTTTGACAGGGGTGAGCGGCTGGGGGTGGGTTGTGTGGGTTTGGGTTTGGGGGGGGTTTGAGGGTCGATTGCGTTCCCAACAGAGGACATTTGCGCAGATGTTAGTCGGTACGGAGTGTATCAGCGGACTGGGAGGTGTTGGGCGAGGGGATGCGACACAGAGTAGGCGAGCTGCAGATTATATGTCTGGGGACCGGGTTGGTGGTACTGGATCGGCAGCGGGTGAGAATAGGCGCAGTTAGTAAGGGGGGGTGAGGGGACGGGGGATATCGGGGGAGAAATGGGTTGGGACAGGGGGGGGGCGTATGTTATGCATGAGCGAGGAGTGAGGACGACACCACACACAGTCAACAGTGTGAAATGTAGGGTATCGGGCGCGTCGAAACACACAGAATAGTGGTGTGGAGGGATGAGGGAGAGTTGCAGTGAGAGGGCACTTTCCAACAAGGAGGACGCATAGCGGGAGGTCTACGGGACTGTACACTGTATCAGAGAGGGGCGATCATAGATCTTCGAGGTGGTATGATTACTCTAAGGGCACGAAGAAGAGGGTAACCAGGGATGGGTCACGGGGCATGCTGAGGGGAAAGGGGGGCAGTGTGTTGATACATCAGGTGAGTCCTGACTGTGCGAGCTAGGCTGATGCGAGCGCAGAGCGATCTCGCTGTACTCTGGAGTGCTGTCATGACTATCGCGAGGCGATATTGGCTAGGGCAGAATGCTATAGGCTACGGGTTGACCTGTCTCTGGTCATGACAGGTGGAGCAGCGTTGAACCTGTTCGTGTAACGTTCTCTGTCAGCGTTCTTGAATTGCGAGCGAGGAGACGCTCGTCCGATGGGTCCTGTTTGTGTAGAGGTCGAGCGGACGCGGGGCTCATCTGTGGAAGCTGCTCATCGGCGCTGGTGGTTAGATTGGGAAGAGGCTGGGTGTTTTGGGTTCGGAGAAAAGCTACGTTCGACACAAGTAACGATGGCGTCTCTGAATTGATCTGGAGGCAGGAGTCGACATGATTATGGTATCGGTGGTAGCAGGAACAGTATTGAGGGTGTCGGAGACGGGGTGAGAGGGGATGGTCGTCTTGTGGGATCTGGACAATGGGTGAAGTGTGTGAGGGGGGGAGAATCTCCGGGTCGGTTATTCTTGGTCACGTCGCGTGACTCTGCAAATGCAGGGTGCATTATATAGTGAAGTTTTGTATATGCAGGTTAAGAGTCGTGAGCACGTTTAGGGGATGAATGATAGGGTTGATACATAGTGATTTTGGTTGCAGTATGTAGATTTAGTTTTTTTTTTTAGAGTATTGTCGGCGGGATTTATTTTTTAGAAAAATTGTGTTGCTTTTTGTATGAGTATTTTTAGTTAGTTTTTTTTTTTGTTTTGTTGTTATTAATGTAGGTTATTAGGTACATTAAATATTCTATATTTTTTTGTTGGGTCAGTATATGGGGGTTGTTTTATTATGTGATGCAAGTTGGTTTTTTTATAGTTACATAGTATTTTATTTTTAGAGTAGGGGTGGATTATATGTATTGATGGGATAGTGATTTAAATGATTATTTTTGAGTTAAAGGTATTAAATTTGGAAGGGGAATTTGATTAAAATATTGTGGAGATTTGAATTTGGTAAAATGGGGGGACACTGTGATTTTGGCGTTTCGGGATTTTTTGGGAAGGGGTGAAGGGATTTTAGGGATTTGAGGTTTTGTGTAAAATTAGGGGGTTTATAGGTGTAGGGAGGGGTGGGGAAGGGTCAGCAGGAGACGATAGAATAAAAGTATTGGCTGCCGAATGGGTACATTACAGGGAGGAGGATTGGAGATGTCTGAGATGTGATAGCTTAGATATATATTGTGAGGGTTGTGTTATTATTATATGAATTTGGTGTGAACGAAGTTTTATTTGACAGGGGGAGTTATTTTTTTATTTTATGTCGGGGTTTTGATTGGGTATATGGTTTTTTTTTTAGTAGTCTAAAAAACTCTGTGGTAATTTTTTAAATGAATTTTTTTATTTATGTGAGTTAATATGTTGTTGTAGATTTTGACAGTGGTGTTTAAGCTTAGTACAAGGAGAAAATGGTTATTTTTGAGAGTTAGGGAAGTAGTATCCGGAAATGAGGCGCACAGGGCGATTATTTTTTAGGTGTAAAATTATTATTTGATGTTGTGTGGGCGGGTAGTCTCGATAGGTTAATACGAACGTATGTTTACATTTATATTAATGATAAGAGGAAGTAGAGCGGTACAGGGTCGATGTAGTGTTGTTTTAAATTGATATAAGGAAAAATTGAATGAAAAGTAAATTTTAAGTTGGTTACATAGTGGATCTGAAAAGGTGTGCGACAGTGGCGCATGTTAGGTTCGATCAGAGTGAGAGGAGTTGGGGATAGCGGGAGGAAAGAGACGGCGTAGATTCTTAGGACGAAGTGCGGTGCCGGTCGGAGGAGATTTCTTGTGAATTTGGTAGGTGGGGGATGCGTTGTGTGGGTATGTGGGTGGTGGGGAGCATACAGATGGGTCTAACAAGGGGTAGAAGTGATAGTGGTCTGTATTGGAGGTGGTTATCGTGATGGCGGCTGGGGACGAGTTGTGGGGGAGGAGAGTGATGGCTCGAGGGGAGGTTGGATGGGTATATCGTGAGAAGATTGTGAATGGTAGGGGGTGGGTGGGGTGTGGATGTGAGGTTTGGGTGAGCGGTGGGGGGGCAGTGGAGGATGTCTGTAGGGGCACGCGTTTCTGGTACGGGAGGGTGGTTGGTGTTTGGGGGTAGGCGACGATTGCGGTATTGGGGGCACAAGGGATTTTGGCACAGTGTGGGGGGATAGGAGCCCGTCTAGGTACTTGAGTTAGAATCACATTAGGCAACTGGTAAGAGGGGGGTGATGTGCGATGATGTCCTGGGTTGAGGGGTTAGGCTGCAGGTGTTGTGTTGGAATGCTGAGGGGGCCGATCACGTCATGCGTGGGTCTGGTCAACAGTGAATCTTGTGGTCATGACAAAGCGTCATAGACCACTATTTGACGCACGTGCGGTTTTAGGGCTATGGGTTTTGAATCCGGGAGTTAAAAAAACGAAAGTAATTCAGGAGTCAAAACACTCGCAATGCTTTGACACATGTAAATAATTACATGATGAGAGTTTAAAGAGGTTTAGCGTATATAAGTGTGTAGGCACACACAATTTGACTTACGGTGATTACTGTTACGGCTACAAACACCGCCTAGCCACGAGAGCGAATCGCCACTATCCACTCTGCCAGCTCCGCATTACAAAAATAATGCTTCACTGACAGAGGTCTAGCGCGAACACCACGTGACCCGGATATGTACCATAGGACGACCCAGACTAATTATAGACGCAATCACTCCTGCAGTTCCACTATACAACAGTATAGGCCAGATTACACATGACAAAGGCCTTAACACTGTGTCCAGCAAGTGATAGAAGAATGAGAATAAGTAAAGTATATTCAAGAAGACGTATGAGAGTGTAAGGAGAAGAAGAAGAAGGAAGAAGAAGATAGAAGAAGAAGAAGAAGAAGGAAAAGAAAAAAGAAGAAGAAGAAGAAAGAAGAAGAAGAAAAAGAATAAGGAGAAGAAGAAGGAAGAAGAAGAAGTAGAAGAAAAGTAGAAGAAGAAGAAGGAGGAGGAGGAAAAGAAGAAGAAAAAAATAAGAAGAAGGTTAAGAAAACCTGCTGTAAAAGTTCATTAAATAAATAAAAATAATTAACAGGTTGGACATAAAGGACCAACCAAACGGCGCCATCGTCTTGCTGTGATAGTACATCATGAAAGGACGCTCAGCCAATTTTGCACCCCAAAAAAGAAGTGTATTATTGGCTGAGGTGATTCTCATGACACCCACACAATTATGGTATATAGGACCCATGGACGACCCAGACAGTGTAAAGACACAATCACTAATATAACTTTCCTATCAGCAAATATCATCATCATGTGACGTATTCTTTCCAGAACGTTGTCTCCATTACAGCTGCTCTGAACGCATCACGATTCTGGGCAAGTCGACCTGCATCAGCCAAAGACAAGTTCAGACTCTCTGTGATGTCCTGGGTCCACCGTCGTCTAGGTCGACCCCTTCCCCTTTTTCCAGGGACCATGCCTTCCATCACTGTTTTTTCCAGACTATTATGTCTTTTTATATGACCGAAAAATTTCAGCTTCCTTATTGCGATGGTATTTAGGAGCCAATGTTCCTGTACGTTTAGTGAGTGCAGTACTTCTCTGTTGGTCTTTTTTTCTGTCCAGGGTATTCTCAACATCCTTCTGTCGCATTTCATTTCGAATGATGTAATCTTTTTTGCAACTGTTTTATTGAGTGTCCAAGTCTCGCAGCCGTATGTTGCTACTGGGAATATACATGCTCTGATCAGTTGTAACTTTGTTTCTTTGCTTGTGCCTTGCCATAGGTTTTTCATCTGTATTAGCTTATGTGAAGCAATTGCAAGTCTTCTTTTAATTTCTACTGCACAGTCGCCAGAGCTGTTAATGATTGATCCTAAGTATTCGAATTCATTGACACTTTCCAGTTCTTCGTTATCAATTTCAATTTCTGGTTTGGTCTTACTTTGTCTGTTGTCAATACTTTGGTCTTCTTGGTGTTTAGGTATAGATTCTGGGCCTCGCTGTGTTTTTTGGTGGACAGAAGTAATTGTTCAAGTCCTTTTGGGTTGGTCGATAGGAGGACTGTGTCGTCAGCATATCTGATTTCCGGGATCTGGTACCCGCCGATGTTAAATGAGTCAAACTCTGTGTGTTCTTGGTCATCTCTTACGTTTCTCATGATATTCTCGGCATAAATGTTAAACAGGTAAGGGGAAAGGGTACAGCCTTGTCTTACTCCTTTCTGTACTTCAAACCATTCTGATGTTTCCCCCTCTATTCTTACGGCTGCCTGTTGTTCTTGGTACAGCAGTGCGATGAGTTGTATAAGGTGGTTTGGAAATCCCATATTTTTCATAATAGCCCATAACTGCTGATGTTGTACACAATCGAAAGCTTTGGTGTAATCAATGAAACAAGTATGTAGGTCAACGTTGAATTCTCTACACTTTTCTATGATGATCCTCATGTTGAATATATGATCTCTAGTGCCTCTACCTGGTCGAAAACCCGCCTGTACTTCATTTATTTCTGTTTCTAGCTTTTGTTGCATCCTTTTCATTATGATTTGTAAAAGTATTTTGCTGGCATGGCTTATAAGAGCTATAGTTCTGTAGTTTGTGCACAGTTTCAGGTTGCCCTTTTTTGGCAAGGGTATGTAAATTGATCGTTTCCATTCCTTGGGCCAAATTCCGCTTTGCCAGATCTTGCAGCATAATGCATGGTATATACGAGCGCTGCCTTCTCCTCCTGCCTGTATCATTTCAACTGTTATTTCATCACAACCAGGAGATTTTCCACTTTTTAAGTGTTTGATTGCATTCCGGACTTCCTCTATGGTAGGTTCTGGTTCACGTTCCGCTTCATTCATGACGTTGTTATCTGCCGCTTTGTTTATTTCCGTATACATTTCTTGACAGTACTCCTTCCATCTGTTCAGAATATCTTTACGTTCTGTTAGAGTGTCGCCTTTCTTGTCGTTTATTGCTCGGGGTGATGATTTAAAGTTGCTGTTTTTCAATGTTCTTACTTCAGAAAACATATTCTTACTCAATCCCTGTTCGCGCATTTCCTCTATTTTCCTGCAGGTGTCGTTTATGTATTGTTGTTTGTCTTGTCTGACTCGTTTTTTAATCTGCTTTGTGTATTCCTTGTACAACTCCTGATTTTCTGTATCTTTTTTGGACTTCATTTTTCTTCTCTCTACCACCAACTTCAGTGTTTCGTCTGAGATGTATTCTCGTCTCTTTATACTTCTTTTAGGAATTAACCTCTGTGCATTTGTAATATATACATCTCTGATGTTATTAGCAAGTTCATCTGGTGTCATTTCCTCCTGTACTGCCATAAGAATGTCAAATTTGTTCTGAATATCGACACTGTACTCTTCTGGTATGGCGCTTGTGTCATAACGTATTACTTTGTCGCTTGTAACGACTTTTTTCAATTTGATCTTGAAGTTTGCAGCAAGAAGTTCATGGTCGGAGTCACAGTCTGCTCCTGGGAACGTCTTGATGGATGAGATACAAGATCGCCACCTTTGTTGTATTAAGATATAATCTATTTGGTTCTTGCTTTTTCCGTCCGGTGACGTCCATGTATATAGTCTTCTAGGGTGTTGCATAAAAAGAGTATTCGTGATGACTAGGTTGTTTTCTAGGCAGAATGTTGTCAAGCGTTCTCCTCTGTCATTTCTCTGGCCCAATCCATAACTTCCTTTCACTCTTTTTTCATGTTCTAATCTTTCGTTTCCAACTTTGGCATTAAAATCTCCCATTATTATCCTAATATCTTGCTTATTTGCTTTCTCTAATGCATTTTGCAGTTCATTGTAAAAATCTTCAATTTCCTGTTTTTCAGCAGCTGCTGTTGGCGCATATGTTTGTATAATTGTGATGTTCTTTCTTTTTCCTTTCAGTCTGATTGTGACAATGCGGTCATTTATGGGATTATATCCTAATAGGGAGGCAGCTGTCCTTTTAGACAGGTAGAAGCCGACGCCGCTCTGACCTCCTCTCTCTTTGCCTGAGTATATGAATGTTCCTCCTGATGGAATCGAAAAGTGTCCCTGGCCCGACCATCTGTGCTCTGAGATGCCCAGGATATCGATGTTTAGCCTTTCCATCTCGTTCTTCACTATGTACTGTTTTCCTTGGTATAAGCTTCTGACGTTCCATGTTCCTATTTTGATTATTTTTCTAAGACCGATGACATGGTTTTCCGTGGTAACACAGTCAGGCTTTTGGCCGTCATCACGATTACCTGTACTGACGCTGCCAACGATCTCTTCCCCAGTTAAATATGATCTGATCTGCCTGGCCTGGGGGCCTCACCACCAGCAAATATAGACCAAATAAAGGCCGAAATACTTGTGTCCAGTAATGTGTAGTGGAAGACGAATAACACAGAACAGACGGGTAGGTTAAAGTTACGGATGGGTGAACTCTTAAATAAATAATGAAAGAAAACCTGAGTCCTATGGATAGTAAATAAATTAGTAAATAAATAAATAAAAGTAATTAACAGGTATTCGTTGGACATAAAGGGTGGCACTAGACAACAGAAAAGATAATATAAGTGATAGGCTTACCGAGAATCGAACCTAGTACCAACCAAACGGCGCCATCGTCTTGCTGTGACAGTACATCGTGAAAGGACACTCAGCCAGTTTTGCACCCCAAAAAAGTGTATTATTGGCTGAGGTCATTCTGATGATTACTCTGCCAAATAGAACGTTCCTGCGAGCATGGACAGGTGAAGACATAACATTCACACAGTTGGGTCAAAACACAGTGGGATTTTGTGCAGTATTGTTCAGGGAAGAAGATGTGTCCAGCAAACAAAGGGAAAACAAAGTATTGTCTCTTTTCTTGCACTTAACACCGTCGTAAAATGGTTTTGATGAAAGTCTGCATGCACCAATACGCGCTACAGGTTAGTAAACAATTTATTGATAAACTGGGAATCTGTCACCACTACTCAAGCATTCGAATATCAGTATGGAAGCTAATCGACAACTGACACATATAATATTCTTACCAACTCTTTGCCATTAGTGCTGAATATGGTCCCTGTCCAATGTACAGAAGAGGACAATCACATCGTGTAAGATGTGAGATTCTTAAGGAAAGCCAGTAATATTACTGTGAGAGAGAATGAGAAATGATGGCTTCAGAAACATTGTTATCTTATCACATCTTGTCACATCTTGTCACATCTCTAACACTTCATTCCTCTACGTCAGTATCTGCAATGGGATTACCTTTACCATTTTTAATTGTACTGAGAATCTGAGCTATCGGTTTTTCCGTCGTCCCAAATCATTGGTTCGACTTTTATTCTGCAAACGATTTTGTGTCAGATGGCATCATAGTTTTGCGTGACCTTTATTTTATATTAACATCTTCGCATTATCTCATAACACTGTTTCCAGCCAGCTACGGCATTTTAAAATTAACTGGATTGCTAGGAAATTACCTACAGCCATGTAGCTGTACTAAAGGAAAATTATTAAGGAGCTGGACAATCTATTACATGCTTGAACGTCAATTGTTGGTGTAATTTCAAACACAAAACGTGTAAGGGAATATGAACCTTCAGCAGATTTTTCAGAAAAATGTTGTGATGATTTTTCCTCAGTTTGAATAGAGCAAATTTTGAATTAGGTTGTTTGATTATAAATATAATGATTTTCACGTGATTAAAAAGCACGCGTCGTAAAAGCAGTAGCTGTGGTATGTTTAACATTACTGTGGTTTAATAGCTCTGTGTAATATGTGTTAAGTATAAATTTTACAATAAGCAAATCGTTCTAGTCATGTACAGGACTTTTAATATAAATGCAGAGGTATGATGTGTGTATATGGGAGAATGATAGACAGATCATATTGAACGAATAGTCCTGTTGCTGTTGTGATATGTGAGTATTAGATTTAGTAAGATGATAGTTTAAATGACGGTAGTATTCAAGACTTGAGCGAGTCCAAGTATACTCCGGGGTAGTGTGTGGAGTTGGGAATGTGAGCAAGATTTGGCTAGCTCGTGGAAAGAGTGAATACTGTCAGGAGAACTGGAAGTGTAGTCGGATGACTGAGGCAGATAGTAATCTATATACGTACTGGATGTGTCGCCCCGTGCAGTTCGGGGGTGGGGCTCTAATGAAACAAAGAAATAATATGTCAACTGCTCACTCAGGCATGTCGTACAAGGCTACTAACATGAGGTTGTGAATAAGGCTGGCAACCTCGTCATGTGTGCTGGATGAGCATGTCAATGTTTTGTGCAGGCTTCCTGCAAGGGGACTAGCTACATTCTCCATAAGCAGCAAAAATAAAAGTTCTCATTATGTGTCGCGAGGGTCATTTCGCGTCATGAAATGTTAACTGAGAATTCATCACGAGTTTTTCTGCTGAATACTTTATTCCATTCCAGTGTCTTCTTGAGTGAATGGACAAACTTTTTTGTAAGTGCAGATGTCAGTTGTTAAAGTCGTGTTCTTTGTGTAATTGCTGACGTGATGGTGACAGAGAATACCCAGGACTTGTTCTTCTCCTTTACTAAATACAGTACGAGCCAACCCTTGGTAGGATTTGTATACCAAGCGTTGTTACACCATTTCTATTAAATGTCCCTTATTCCCTGGGTGATGTCATTAGTAAAGGTGAAACCAGTCCGCTGTATATATACCCCTAGGCTCCTATCACAACAGGCACGTAACAATAACATGTTTATATTGTAGTACCTTTTTACGTAAACGCACCAATAAATGAATACAGATGTTGCAACAACAGAGCTCGCACATCTGTCTGACAAGACATCAAAGCCAAGCAGTAGTGCATTCAGGTACGTTTTATTTCTTTAAAAAAAAAATGACCTAGTAGACCACACACACAAAAAAACCACCCACAGAAAAAAAACCACATTAAAAAAAACAAAAGAACATCCTAAAGTTGATGACTGCTTTGATAACAAGACCAGTTACCTGATATAATCACAAGCGTTGCGTTCATACTTTGTGGACTACTTAAATACCGCTGAGAACAGCTAGTAGATACATTGTCATAAAGTGCGCGATTAAACTCATTTTGTTTGTGACCTCTTGGGGTTCACTAAAGAAGAATTAATGTATAATTAAATATTTTTACCCGAGGAAAAAAAGAGACCAAATTGGTTAGAAATGAACAGACCTAAAGCTGATCATCTAATAGAAAATAAAGAATAAAATAAAAGACCCATTTACCTAACATAATTGCAAAAAGTGTTTTCAATTTCCAAGATCTGTTAAAAAAGCTTCTGACAACTGTTCTTCGAAAACACTTTTATTAAGTGTGTGGAGTACTCATTTTCTTGTGACCTATTAGGTTTAGCTTCTCAACAATTGTCACCTGAATCCGGATTTAAAATATTAAAGTTGCAGCCATCAATCTTTCTGCCGACAGACTTTGCTAGTTCTCCTTTCAGACGTTTTACCAGTGGTTTGGGTGGCTGGCGCGTGCTGAGATGTTGTTTCAAGATGGGCAAACGGTCACACAGAGAGCGAATGTTATACGTGTATTCTTTGGCGGTCTCCCCAGAATCACCTTGGTGAGTTTCTGTTAAAATCTCGTTCTTCGTTTGTTTGATGCTTTGGGGCTTGGTGTTATCGTGCTCCAACTTTCTGTGCAAGAGAAGAGTTCGTCTGAGTTCATCGCGCTGCTTCTTCAGTTCCAAACTCTTCAGCTCAAACAGCCGGCATGCACGGCACGGAGTAGATCTGCTTTTATCAAACGTACCATTTTCTTCGACAGAAATCAGAGAACTTAGTCTTGATTCGGAGTGCATATCATGGTCACACAAGTTAAGCCTCTTTAACTCTCCACCTTGTATTACGCTTGGCTTCAGGTCAGACGCAGCGGCCATTTTTGACAGAGCGATGTCTGCTTTGCGCTTAAAGGCTTTACGGCTTTTAATCCTTCAACTGGGGGGGAAAAACAGAAAATGTGAATGCGAAAATGGTCATTAGTAACTTACGACTAAGTGACAAATTTTGAAATTCAAGACTTGTGACTGGCTAAAAATATTTTTAAATGGCTGACAAGGAAAGAGATTTTAAACATTGAGAAAACACGCAGAACATGGAACAATAGACAAGAAATGGCACTAAGAAATTCATACCCATTTCATCTAGGGGACACGCCGCCTCATTGAAAGAGACGTGTTAGGTCAGTGTTTTTCAATCCATTTTTCTCCTCGTGCACCACAAAATACAAAACAAGGCATTCATTTGTACCACTAGAACAGTGGATTCTTGGTCTAAGAGAAATAACCTGGTTTATTAAAGAACAGCAAGAGTTACGTGCCCTTGAAATAATTGGAGATAGCAGAGAAATAGTAGTTTCCCCTTAAGCAAATTCTGGGAAAACAAGTCACGTGATAGAGCAATACAAAAGGCGTAGACTGGAGATGTGTGCACGACGTACACACTATTCGAGAAAGGATCGCTATATAGTCAAAATGGTCCGAAATAAACCAAACGCCAAAAAGAGGAAGGTATACACCAGTCCGCCAGCGCTGAACAACAACCAGGAGATGAACAAAATCAAAATCAGCCACCCTGAAAGAACAGCCGACCCACCTGCAAGCACTATGAAGAAGGTGGAAGAGACAGATCTTCAGCACAGACAGGTACAAGAGGAAGATACAGAAGATATCGCAGAGAACATTATAGATGCACTACGCAGAATTCAAGACGGAGACGAGTTCCTTAGGCTCTCTCTCTACAAGAAGCAATAATAGAAGTAGCCCCTGACGTGCTAGCCAATGAAAACCCTGAGAAGCAAGCGACCAGACCTATAGTCCGTTCGGAAATTCGTGCCCACAGAAAGTGTCAATTTTCTCCAAAACTGTTTGTTGTATGGACATGAATTTTTGCATGCAGTCTTAGATTTTTCATGCAGTTATTAATATATTTTTTGCCCTTACAAAACTCATGTCATGTTCGAATTTTCTTCTTTACGTTATATAAAAAACTCTTACTGTTGTCTGGGTTAATTTTTAGTAGTTTTACAGGAAAGTTACAAGATCCGTTCAAAAATTTTTTTTTTTTTTTTTTGAATTAGTTACTCGCGACTGTGTACAATAGGTGCGCACTCGTGCAGACATGTAGTCACTACACTAATTCAAACCAAAAAAAAATATTTTTGAACGGATCTTGTAACTTTTCTGTAAAACTAAGAAAAATTAACCCAGACAACGGTAAGAGTTTTTTATATAACGTAAAGAAGAAAATTCGAACATGACATGAGTTTTGTAAGGGCAAAAAATATATTAATAACTGCATGGAAAATCTAAGACTGCATGCAAAAATTCATGTCCATACAACAAACAGTTTTGGAGAAAATTGACACTTTCTGTGGGCACGAATTTCCGAACGGACTATAGTCCGGACGAAACAACATCTAACAACTCAAAAGCTCAGACACAAGAGAAGGCACCCTATAACAAAGAACAGGAACATGATTCTAACCAAGACCGGAGAAGGGAACAAAGACCAAATACTAACAAGACAAACAACACAGATACGATGCAGGAGAGGATCGTAAAGATCACACAGACGTCTGGAGGTGAGGCCTCACTCAGGGCCCTACCCGACGATAAAGTGATCGGTGTCCTCGAGATAATAACTGGAAGGAGAGGCATCGCTAAAGTAAGGAGGCACGAAAAGGGAGTCGTGCTTTCCCTCAACAACACTACAACAACCACTTCGCTAATGATCGAACTGCAATCCGGCCAAAAAGAAGTCCAGTTGCCCCACCAGATAAAAGTGGTGGTGGAAAAATCCAAGACAACAAAGAAGTTGGTCATAAGAGGGGTGGATACCAGATGGCCCGCAAGCGAGGTACACAGATACCTACAAACCGAAAACGCAGATGTAAAAATCACGCAGGTCGAAAGGCTAAAAACCTGGGCCAAGAAAGATACCAATCTGATTGTAGTAACTATAGAAGGATCGACAAGACCCGAGAGACTGACGCTCCAAACTCTTTCAACAAGGATAGAAGCATATATCCCTCCGGTCATGCAATGCTCTAACTGCCAGCAGTTTTCACACACAAAGAAAACGCGCAGAAGAGACACTGTTTGCCGATATTGTGCGGGGAGCCACCCATATCGCGACTGTCCCAAGGCGATGGAGGATCTCAACTACAAGGTCATAAATGCAAAACCGCTCCTGTGCAAACTGCCGCGGAAACCACGGGGCAAGGTACCGAGGCTGCCCTGTTTTTCAGGAAACAAAGAACATCCTGAAGGAAGCTGTGTCCAAAAAACATACCATTCAGAGGCAAAACACAGAGTGGCTGCGGATGTTGCAGAAAAACAGCGCACGATAGATAGACGACAGCTACACCAGCTGACAGCGGAAGTTAAAGAAATGAAAATGAAACTCCAGGTCGAAACTAGACGCAGGCAGACCCCCGAAGATAAAACTGACAGTGGAGAAGATGCGATAGATCTACAGAGCATTAAACATATGATGGAAGAAATGAAAAGAATCCAGCAACAAATAGAAACAGACGTCAAGAAGCTGACAGAGCTGAAAGAAGAAAACTCAGAAATACTCAAAAGAATCGAAGCAGAACGAACAGCCGTAGAGGAAATTACATCTAACACACGAGAAACTAAAACGAACGAGCAATCAGAGGAAGAAGTCATCGAGGAAACACTAGAAAAACTACTCCCATCAATAATAGAAAAAGCACTATTTCAAATACATGAGAAAAGGAAGACACAAGAATCAGAAACGAGGAGGACAAAAACAAATAAAACCACACAAGCCAGATAGTGAGGCAGGAAATGAAAAACACTATGGAACACGCCACGGCACCACGAACGGACAAACAACGAAGAGGAAGCCGACAGTCAGCTAGTGGTCCTTTTTAGGACCAGTCCTTTTCAGGACTAACAACCGGCTAGCATCAAAGAAACTAAACGCACAATATACCCCAATTATAACCAATTTTCAGGTTGAACAGGGTATAACAGCATGTGGTGAAGTAGGATGTTATAAATATTTATAGGGGACTTAGTGTACTGACTGAGATCAGCTGTGAAGGTATCTATATCTATTAAGAGTAGTGTATTATAGATAACCTTACTTGCTACCACATATCTATATATCTCAGTCAGAATTATTCTGGAATAGTGTGATGCTACGTTATGTGTCTAGGGTATGAGTATGGTGAAGTGTAAGTCACAACAACAGACAGATAAACAATTTAATTTAATCCACTACTATTAACAACACTGTGACACTCACATACATATAACACTCTATGAGAATATCTTAAAGAAGTCACTCGTAACTTTTCAATTAACAATATGTATTCATTACTGTCATAAATGTGTATGTGTCCTGATTCAAATACAAAGGAACCAGGAATCACAATCAATGTTAATTACAAGTTAGGTACAGAATGTATTAATATGAATCTGGGAGTGACATATATTATTAAAAATATCCTATGTGTGTCAGTTGTGTAATAGTAGTATGAGGTAATACTGGTTTTGTTTTGTTCAAGCTCTGTTGGTAGTTGTCATCATGACTTCAATAGTTTGTCTTAAGGAAATTAGTATTGGAGATGTTCTCAGTTCCTGATATTAAGACAATTAATTTCCCCTCTTAATATTATTTTTACAAAGTCATTTCAAGATGAGGGGACATAATGTTGAGCTCAGCTGGCCAATTCGCTTATCTGGCGTGATGGCGGCAGGAAAGGACTCCTCTGCTCGAATTCTCCTCTGGGCTCAGGAGACACCTCACTGATAGCTAAAAGACCAAGGAGTATGCTGTCCGACTCTGGATTCAGCAAAGCTCTGACCAGGTGCTGCTCACTACCATCAAGACCACGGTCCCTGAAATCAAGAAGGATGTACCTTCTACTTCATAACTAACTTAAACTCTCTTGTTACACTGATCACAACACAGCACAAACATTGAGTTCAGAGCATTAGGCCAACTGTCAGCTTCATTTGAAATACTTTATTCCAGTATTACCCTTCTTAATGGTTACTACGCCTCTGCAATTCCAGCATTATTTCTTTCTAATCAATCATCCAGGTGTCAGTGTACTATTTGGCCATTCCATGCCGTTTTACTTCCCTCCGACACCTTCTGTTCAGGCTGGAGCATTATAGGCTTTACCTCACGTTTGCCACTGAACTACACATATATATACAGGCATAAATCAACAATTTACATTCAATTTTCATTAAAAGATATTGAACGGTTCAAGCTTACCACAATTCATACGAATAAACACAGATACGTTGATTAGCAATGAATTCTGGCACAAACTGGCACAAATTCCCATCTGCTTATCTTCCAGGCTTTTATTTAGCAAAATATAAGCTGGCTTCAACGCACTGATGCTTTATCAAGCTTATTTAAACAAGTGGTTTCGAACTAACGCTCCCAAGTGTGTATATCAGCGAGTCTGACCAATGAGCCCCGTTTCGACAAGTGTTTGAAAAAATGTTACCCTTCCCCGTCTCCCCTGACAACGAAAGATAGTATTTATAGTCCGACCAATCGTGGTTAGGCTTTCATTTGTTGCGCTCCAATCAATTTGGAGTTTACATGGTAGGCTATTTCTGTAACGTAAATTTTTTTCAAACATGTTATAAAAAAAAATCTTATGAGCAGAAATGATTTTATGCTGTCAGGCACCCTCACTATTTTATTTTGGGTATAATTTATTAATTCCTGGACTATTTGCGTAACGTTTTACATATTATTTGTCAGCAAGCCCTAAGGAACCCAAAAATACAAATTTAAAGGAGCTACGTGGCTGCATTCAAAATATGCAATTTCTTCTACCTCCTGTTTCGAAGATGTGCTGTCTGGGTACTGTTATGTTTTCAAACGTAAACCCATCTATTGTTATCTTTCCTAATAAGCGTTTTTTTATGATTTTAAAACCTAACTCTGGGATGGTTAATGTATTTTATCACTGTCCGTCTGAAAAAAAGTTAGTGCATGGCCTTACACGCGTGATGGCAGCATTTGTGTATCGCGCGACGCGTGTTTAGTGTTCGGCTTTCTGCCTCTCCCTTCTCGCTATCCTTTTCTACTTGAGTCCATCTGTTCGTTCGTTTTGGTAACGTAATATAATTAATGTTAGGATTAATTTAGGTCATTACGCAGGGCCTCTCAATGCTTTTCCAAGAAATACAGCACACGTTTCATTGAAGAAAGCGGGTAATAATACAGTAAGCTTTTACCATCAGCGTGAAAGCGTTACAATTTGCAGACGAAGCATAAAACAAAGGGGATTTCGAGTACTGTCATTGTGACAGCACTGTTCTTTACCATTCTTCTTCCTTTATTTATTTTATTTGTTAGGCTTCATATTTACCTAATAATTTATATATGTGGATTAGAATATTCCACGACACCTCCCCTCTTAAAACAGACATTATATGTCAGTCCTTTATTCTATATACACATAGAGAAATTTATTATTATTTCTGGGGTTTACGGTGATTCTCATCACACGGATGGCGGCTTAAAAAATCCGCTCCCAGATTTGTTTTTCCAGATATATACTCAATGCTAAAATTATATGGAGCCAGAAGCAAAGACCATCGGAGTAACCTAGAGTTCTCATGCTTAGCCTGTGCTAAAAACGATAAAGGTTTGTGATCTGTTTGCAACTTAAATGCCTTCCCATATAGATAAATATTGAATTTCTTTATTGCCCATATTACTGCGAGACATTCCTTTTCGCTAGTTGAGTAGTTGATTTCAGCTTTATTCAACTTTCTGCTAGCATATGCCACTGGGCTTAATTCCCCATCCAATGCATCTGATTTCTGTAGAAGAGTTGCACCCAGCCCAATATTACTTGCATCCGTCCTTACTATGAATTCTTGACTTAAGTCAGGTAATTTCAAAATGGGTTTACTTGTGAGCTTTTCCTTCAATTCTTGGTAAGTCATTTCACATTGTGGTGTCCATGTAATGCGATCTGGATGTCCTTTACGTGTCAATTCAGTTAACGGTGCACATATGGAATTAAAGTTTTTGATATACTTCTGGTAGAAACCACATAAGGAGACAAAGGATCTCACGTCCTTCTTGGTTTGTGGTCTCGGGGCTTTCTGTAGTTTCTCTAAATTCTTTGGGTCAGGGGTCATGTTTCCCTGATAAACTGTGTGTCCCAAAAATTCCAATTCTTTACATCCAACGCAACATTTGGTTGGTCGGGCTGTTAAATTTGCCTCCCTAAGTCGATTAAACAGCATGTTCAGAGAGTCAATGTGTTCCTCAAATGTTTCTGTTGCTATAAGGATATCATCCATAAAATTTGTTATACAGGGATTATTCAGAGGATCCAATAATTTTCTCATCATTCTAGAGAAGACACTAGGCGCATTCTTCAATCCAAATGGCAATCTATTAAACTCATAGTGTCCTTCTGAGGTACTAAAAGCTAGGTATGGTCTAACCTCAGGCTTTACTGGAATCTGATAGTATCCTTTACTCAGATCCACTTTTGAGAAATATTTAGCTTTATTTAGCCTGGCAAACAGCTGATTTGTATCCGGCAATGGATCCACCTGTCCTTCTGTAATAGCATTCAGTCTCCTGTAATCTATACAGAGTCTATGTTCTCCAGAGGGCTTCCTTAAGAGTACAACACCGGAACTATACGAAGACTCACTGTGCGAAATAATTCCTTCCTTCAATAGATAATCTATCTCTTCCTTCAAAGCTTTCTCCTTAGCAAACGGAATAGAATATGGTTTCATACAGACAGGTGTGGAGTCTATTAGTTTCATATCATATTCCAATAGGTTTGTATGCCCTGGTCGGTCTGTTAACACCTCTGCATGATTATTTAGAACCTGTTGCACTCTCTCTTTCTGAGTTTTCGTTAAATGTGTACTGATTTTCACCTGTGCTGCTGTTTCACAGGGGTGTAATGGATATTCAAATGATGAAAGTGGTTCCTTTTTCATCTCCATGGCGATGGACAAGGTCAACAAGTGTGTCTCTTCCTGATGTTCTCTTTCCAAATATTTCTTCAGGAGATTCACATGATAGATTTTTTCTTTCCCCTTCTTATCTATCTTATAATTTGTTCTAGACACCTTCTCTAGAACTGTATATGGACCCTGCCATCCAATTTGTAACTTATTCTGACTCTCAGGCAAAAGAAGCAGTACTTTCTCTCCCACAGCCAAATTTCTGTCTTTCGCCTTCCTGTTATAATAGGCAGCATGTTTCTTCCTGGCTTGTTTCAAATTTTCATTGGCAAGTTTCCAGCCAGTTTTTAACCGAGTGGTCAGCTCATTCACATACTGGTATGAAGATGTAATGTTTTCCTCTGCCTTTTCATCAGTCCACGTTCTTAACATAGCTTCGAGTGGACCTTTTATTGGCCTTCCAAACAATAATGTTGCCGGGGCCATACCGGTTGAACTATGGGGTACCTCCCGATAAGCAAAGAGGGCGGCGTGCAGGTACTGGTCCCATGTATCTGGTTTTTCGTGTGCCAACTTTCTCAGGATCGACATTAATGTGCCGTTAAATCTTTCCACTTGGCCGTTCCCTTGGGGATGATACACACTACAATGGAAGTGTTTGGCCTGGAAGATCCTGAAAACTTCTTCAGTTAGTTTCCCCTTGAACTGAGAGCCATTATCAGTCAAGATTTGATTGGGAAAGCCTAACCTTGTGAAAATTGTGAGCAATGCCTCTGCCACATGTTTTGAATCAATCGATGACAGGGCTACTGCCTCTCCCCACATAGAACAAGTGTCCACCAGAGTCAGAATGTAGCAGTTCCTTCTCTTGGTTCGGGTGAGAGGTCCCACAAGATCCACGGCAACTCTCTCAAAGGGTGTTCCCACTATGGGCATTTCCCCCAGAGTTGCTGGTGCAGTCCAATGTTTAGGTGCTACTCGTTGGCACTCTGGACAGGATTTTACATATCGTTTGATATCTTCAGTTATTCCTGGCCAGAAATAGTGACAAGCTATTCGCTGTCCTGTTGCGCTGATTCCCATATGACCACTGAAGGGAATCGCATGCCCTAGTTCCAACACTTTAGTCCTATATGAAGTGGGAAGGACCAGCTGTCCGTGACCATTGGATTCAGATCCAGCCTTCCTATATATCAATTTGTTCTTCATATAAAACTCTCCCTTGCCTGGAGGTGTATGAGATTTGGGCAACTTCTTGAAACATGGCTTGAGTGTTTTGTCCTCAGCCTGTGCCTTCCTCATCTCATCTGGGTGAGTATTTATGGGATTATCCTCCTCCTTCTTTGTCTGTGATCTGGTCTGCACTGTTGCCAATATCACAGGTCTCTTGGGATTCCCCAAGAAGACATATCTACACCCCAATATTAGAGGGTAGATTGGCTCATTTATCACTGCTGCTTTTATGATTCCTTCCACATATCGCGTTTTCACTTTTATTCGGGCGACGAGAAGTGTCATGGTAGCTACATCCTTGGTTGCAGTTTGAATCTCCACTGTTTCTGTGGTGTATTGATCGGCCTGCACCAGGTGAGAACTCACAACGGAATCGTAATCTAAACCGGTATCATATAAACATCTTATAGTGACACCATTACAAATGACATCTTCACACACTGGGGGGTGGTATGGTTCCTGTAATTCTTCAGGTTTGCCCTTCTTTTCCTTTTTCCCCGATGTCATAGCAGCAAAATGAGGAGGTTTCCTTCTACAATGGTCAGTGTCATGATTGTTCATCTTACAATTTTTACACCACCTTTTTCCTTGGTTGAAAGATTTTCTTTCATCATATTTCCTTTCATCGAATTGTGGGAATTTATTTTTATTTTCATACCGTGGCCTATCAAATTGGTGCTTACCTTTATTTTGATCCTTAGGATCAAATTTATTAAAGTTCTGTGGTGCCTTAAAGTTATCCACTTGTTTCTTTTTATTACCTGTTACCTCTGCTTGAGCTGCTTGATACCTTTCAGCAACATTTAGCAACTCACCCAGCCTCTCTGCACCTTGTTCCATGAGAAACTTTCTCAGGTCTGGAGCCATGGACTCTCTTAATTGCTCTATAAGGACCATTTCCTTAAGATCTTGGGTTTTCCCCAGAGAAGTCCATTTCTCCAAGTATGTCTCTATTCGTGCAGAGAACTGGTGATAGGTTTCACCTGACAGTAGTTTAGCATTCCTAAATTTTTTCCTATAGAATTCTGCATTCTTTTCATACCTTAACAAAAGAGCCTGCTTTAGCATGTCATAATTTTCCTGATCACCTCTGCTCATTTTGGCAAAAACTTCATAAGCTGCCCCACGAAGTCCTTGAGATAACTTTAAGCTCCACCTTTCTCTCTCTAACCCATACGTGGTAGCTAATAGTTCATATCTATTTATATAGCTCTCAATATCATCGTCTTTCTCAACAAAATGATCTAAATGAAAGTTCATAGCTGAGGTTGAGGCTCCCTGAGTAACCGTAGCATCAGAGGCAAAGGGACTGGCACCATTTTCAGGAGCATGGCCTTGAAACTCAAACTCCCTTAGTCGTAATTCATGTTCCCTTTGTAATCTTTTCTCCTCCTTTTCTGCTTCCCTCTCTGCAGCTAATCTCTTCTCTTCTCTTTCTGCAGCTAATCTTTTGTCTTCTCTTTCTGCTTCCAATTTCTTAGTCTCAGCCTCTAACCTTCTTTCGGCTTCAAACCTTCTTTCTTCGCGTTCAATAAATTTGTCACATTCCGTGGTGACATAGGCAACCATAACTTGCCCATCTAATCCTAACTCTTTTGCAGTCTGAACAGCAGCAGATCGAAACTTGGCCAGGTCCGCCATTGTCTATCAGGTAAATTTCTACAATGTCTAACCAACAATTCAAATTCTAAATATATATAATGGACAACACAGGCACCGTGAGCTCAACCTTATTTAATTCCACCCAAGGATACCTTTTAATTCTTATATTCCCTGAAGTGAATTACCCCCCAATATTTTTAATAGGGAAAGATTCAAAATCCCAAGAGCGAGACCCCAATATATGTGGTGAAGTAGGATGTTATAAATATTTATAGGGGACTTAGTGTACTGACTGAGATCAGCTGTGAAGGTATCTATATCTATTAAGAGTAGTGTATTATAGATAACCTTACTTGCTACCACATATCTATATATCTCAGTCAGAATTATTCTGGAATAGTGTGATGCTACGTTATGTGTCTAGGGTATGAGTATGGTGAAGTGTAAGTCACAACAACAGACAGATAAACAATTTAATTTAATCCACTACTATTAACAACACTGTGACACTCACATACATATAACACTCTATGAGAATATCTTAAAGAAGTCACTCGTAACTTTTCAATTAACAATATGTATTCATTACTGTCATAAATGTGTATGTGTCCTGATTCAAATACAAAGGAACCAGGAATCACAATCAATGTTAATTACAAGTTAGGTACAGAATGTATTAATATGAATCTGGGAGTGACATATATTATTAAAAATATCCTATGTGTGTCAGTTGTGTAATAGTAGTATGAGGTAATACTGGTTTTGTTTTGTTCAAGCTCTGTTGGTAGTTGTCATCATGACTTCAATAGTTTGTCTTAAGGAAATTAGTATTGGAGATGTTCTCAGTTCCTGATATTAAGACAATTAATTTCCCCTCTTAATATTATTTTTACAAAGTCATTTCAAGATGAGGGGACATAATGTTGAGCTCAGCTGGCCAATTCGCTTATCTGGCGTGATGGCGGCAGGAAAGGACTCCTCTGCTCGAATTCTCCTCTGGGCTCAGGAGACACCTCACTGATAGCTAAAAGACCAAGGAGTATGCTGTCCGACTCTGGATTCAGCAAAGCTCTGACCAGGTGCTGCTCACTACCATCAAGACCACGGTCCCTGAAATCAAGAAGGATGTACCTTCTACTTCATAACTAACTTAAACTCTCTTGTTACACTGATCACAACACAGCACAAACATTGAGTTCAGAGCATTAGGCCAACTGTCAGCTTCATTTGAAATACTTTATTCCAGTATTACCCTTCTTAATGGTTACTACGCCTCTGCAATTCCAGCATTATTTCTTTCTAATCAATCATCCAGGTGTCAGTGTACTATTTGGCCATTCCATGCCGTTTTACTTCCCTCCGACACCTTCTGTTCAGGCTGGAGCATTATAGGCTTTACCTCACGTTTGCCACTGAACTACACATATATATACAGGCATAAATCAACAATTTACATTCAATTTTCATTAAAAGATATTGAACGGTTCAAGCTTACCACAATTCATACGAATAAACACAGATACGTTGATTAGCAATGAATTCTGGCACAAACTGGCACAAATTCCCATCTGCTTATCTTCCAGGCTTTTATTTAGCAAAATATAAGCTGGCTTCAACGCACTGATGCTTTATCAAGCTTATTTAAACAAGTGGTTTCGAACTAACGCTCCCAAGTGTGTATATCAGCGAGTCTGACCAATGAGCCCCGTTTCGACAAGTGTTTGAAAAAATGTTACCCTTCCCCGTCTCCCCTGACAACGAAAGATAGTATTTATAGTCCGACCAATCGTGGTTAGGCTTTCATTTGTTGCGCTCCAATCAATTTGGAGTTTACATGGTAGGCTATTTCTGTAACGTAAATTTTTTTCAAACATGTTATAAAAAAAAAAATCTTATGAGCAGAAATGATTTTATGCTGTCAGGCACCCTCACTATTTTATTTTGGGTATAATTTATTAATTCCTGGACTATTTGCGTAACGTTTTACATATTATTTGTCAGCAAGCCCTAAGGAACCCAAAAATACAAATTTAAAGGAGCTACGTGGCTGCATTCAAAATATGCAATTTCTTCTACCTCCTGTTTCGAAGATGTGCTGTCTGGGTACTGTTATGTTTTCAAACGTAAACCCATCTATTGTTATCTTTCCTAATAAGCGTTTTTTATGATTTTAAAACCTAACTCTGGGATGGTTAATGTATTTTATCACTGTCCGTCTGAAAAAAAGTTAGTGCATGGCCTTACACGCGTGATGGCAGCATTTGTGTATCGCGCGACGCGTGTTTAGTGTTCGGCTTTCTGCCTCTCCCTTCTCGCTATCCTTTTCTACTTGAGTCCATCTGTTCGTTCGTTTTGGTAACGTAATATAATTAATGTTAGGATTAATTTAGGTCATTACGCAGGGCCTCTCAATGCTTTTCCAAGAAATACAGCACACGTTTCATTGAAGAAAGCGGGTAATAATACAGTAAGCTTTTACCATCAGCGTGAAAGCGTTACAATTTGCAGACGAAGCATAAAACAAAGGGGATTTCGAGTACTGTCATTGTGACAGCACTGTTCTTTACCATTCTTCTTCCTTTATTTATTTTATTTGTTAGGCTTCATATTTACCTAATAATTTATATATGTGGATTAGAATATTCCACGACACAGCAATGTAATCGATGAACGAACGAACGATGCGTGCACGAGCTGGAGCGAGACCGCAAAATAAAAATTACGCAGTTGTCTGGAGGAGAGGCCACACTCAGGGCACTACCGGACGACAAAGTAATTAATGTCCTGGAGGATGTAATAGGCATAAGAGGCATAGTAAGTATCAGAAGGCACCAACAAGGAGTGATACTTGCCCTGAATGCCACGGAAAAGACTAAATCGCTGATGGTTGCTCTGGTATCCGGGCCTAAAGAATTTCAGCTACCACACCGGATCAAAATCCAAGCGGAAATCCACAGAGACAGCAAAAATGTAGTAAATAAAGGGATGGACACCAGCCTGTCAGACGCAGAGGTCCTCAGCTGCTTTCAGGCCGAAAATCCATTGGCCAGAATCACTTATGCGGAAAGGTTAAAATCCTGGAACAAAGAAGACGCCAGCTTGATAATAGCGACTTCACAAGGGCCAACAGCTCCGGAAAGTAGTGATTTTCAGAATAGACGCCAAAGAACGCGTGCCTACATCCTGCCAGTGATGCAGTGTTGGAAGTGCCAGGGATTTTCTCACACAAAGAACACGTGTAGAAAAGAGATGGTCTGCAGATACTGTGCGGGCAGTCACGAATACTTCTTCTTCCTCGTTCGCCTTCAGACCTCCACATTTATGACTCTAATAAAGGCAGTAGTCAACTCAAGGTTCCCGACATCTCCAAACAGTTTTTCGTTGACAGAAGTGGGTTGTTGCCATGTGCTACTCCGTTCATTTAAGACTGCCCTAAGGCAAAAAAAGGACCACAAACGAAAATAGAAAATGTGCCAACTGCCTTGGAAATCACAAAGCAAGATACCGTGGGTGCCCCAGAGACCAGAAAACAATGCAAATAAATACGGTGTCCATTTCAAAGGGAGTTCGTACCAAGAGGCAAAGCACATAGTGGCGGCAAGCTATGTCATAAACGCGAAGACAGCCTATCTGAACAAGTAAGACAGCTTAGGTCAGAGGTGAGAGATCTGAAAGAAAAACTACAAAATGAAAGAGAATACCATCAGCCAGACATCAACCGAACCTCAACTGACAGATGCGATGAAAACACGGATAGCGTCGAAAGTACAAAACAAATGTTACTCGACACGAAAATAGTACAGCAACAAATACAAGACGACATCGCAAAGTTGGCAGAATTAAAATCCGAAAATGAAGATATCCCTAAAACAACCGAAGTTGAAAGGCAGATCATCACTGACATCGCAAACAAATCAACAGAGAGATACAACCAGCAGCAAAGTGAAAAGTCACTGAAGAAAATACTAGAGGACCTTCTACTTACAATCATCTGCAAAACCCTACAACATATAGAGATAGGAAAGACGACACAACAGAGAAACAACACAAATAAGCACAGACAGAGCAAAGCAAGTACACACATGGAATGAAAAGGCCACTATATATATAATGAATGGGAAAACGACGTCAGACAGCAGTTGCTATGGGTCCTTTTCAGGACTAACATCAACTTAGCTTATAAGACAGGAATCGCAAAATCTACCCTAATTATAACGAACAGGGTATCATAAGGGCGATACTCAAACTTAAGTAAATAAATAAAAATGCGTGCAGGCCGAATTCAGAAGCAAAGAGCTGACTAAGTCATGCAGCCCAAGATGTGAGCGAAGTAGCCGCTGAGATAATGCTCCATGCACGATGAGTTTTCACATGGCTGGTACTTTCGCCGTGCTGTCTGTGGTTTCCTAGGAATAACTCAAATGAATCCGACACAACGCTTCAATGTTTCTAGATGAGATCTGTCAATAAGGAACCCAGAGTTTATTTCTGAAATATTTCCAAGGTACGTAAGATTCGTGACTTTAGAGAAATTGTTAGAATAGACAGCAGAGATCGTACTTGACAGCCTTGGTGAGATGATACGAAGATATTCGAGCGTGACTGACATGTGAACAGCCTACACACCCTGGTGGTCATACCAGTGCTTTTTGCATAACCTTGTCAGCTTGAGAAACGAACTGCAACGTAAAGATAGACTTTCCAAAGGTTTTCAGACTAAGAATAGATAAAGTAGTTAGAAAACTCAATGACCAGCGATATCATTGAAAGAACTCAGATTATGAAATTATGTAATGCTAGAGAATTCAGCTCTTGAACATTATATGTGTAACAAGCAAGGGAAGGCTTGCTGGATTGAGGACATTCATATATTGAATGCAGTTGTACATGTGCAGTGTAAATACGTTTGATTCATTAAAATGTAAACACCACTGACTTGTCATCGAGGCTTACTGAGCTACGAGGAATCGTACCATCTGTGAATGTTGGTGTGTGAAATAGTCACTAACGTCTACAGTATCACAGATAGTCAAGGGAAGGAACCTCCACTAGAGAGCATAACAGCTAAGACTGTTCTTGTGACCCAGCCAACGGTCACCCGACTAAATTCAAACAAGACATCTATATCTGCCACTAAATACAAATAAGACATCTACTCGTGCCGTTAAATACAAACACGATCTACTCGTATCGCTAAATACAAACACGATCTATTCGTATCGATAAATACAAACACGATCTATTCGTATCGATAAATACAAACACGATCTACTCGCATCGCTAAATACAAACACGATCTATTCGTATCGATAAATACAAGCACGATCTACTAGTATCGCCAAATACAAACACGATCTACTCATATCGCTAAATACCTTGTACAAACACGATCTACTCGTACGACTAAATACAAACACGATCTACTCTCATCGCTAAACACAAGATCCCATACCACTTAACACAAACACAATCTACTCCCATCGCTAAACACAAGATCTCATACAAGTGAACACAAACATGATCTACTCGCATCGCTAAACACACGATCTCATACCACTTAACACAAACACGATCTGCTCGCACCGCTAAACATAAGATCTCATACAACTGAACACAAACACGATCTATTCGCATCGTTAAACACAAGAACTCATTCTACTGAACACAAACACGATCTACTCACACCGCTAAACACAAGATCTCATACCACTGAACACAAACACGATCTATTCGCATCGCTAAACACAAGATCCCGTACCACTGAAAACAAACAAAACATACTCGTGCCAATAGTAACAAATTAAATTGGTGTCCAAGGCTCCGTTGTGATAAAATGCTTTTGTTTTCTTAAAGTGTGTATATGTGATAATTCGTAAAAGGAAATACAGATGACAGTAGTAAATAGTAGATTGTACTTGTCAGCTTCTAACGGTTTTAGAGATACATTCTGCATGGAAAAAATGCTGAGACAGCATGACTGCAAGTGAGATTCCTTAAGGTGCATGTATCTCTTCTTCGTACACTCTCAGACGTGTACTTCAATATTTTCAAAGAAAACAATGGGAAACTTCATGCTTTTTGCATCACCATAGAGTTTTTTCCGAAAACTGTACTGGTGACGGCCATATGGTCTTTCACGGTTCCTCATAAGTTGGGCATCTTTGAAGTAGACGCTCAACAGTTATTTTATCAATGCCACATTTACACTCATCGGTAGTTCCTATCTTTAGCTGGTTGAATAGACGATATCCCAATCTGTTGTGGCCAGTGCGGAGTCTGAAGATTATCACTTGTTCTCTTCTGATGAGCTGGTAATACGCTTCATTTTGTGTGTGTTTTGGATGCTCTGCATCCCTTTTGTTTCTGTATCTGGTTCTTATAAAACTCTTTGCCTCTTCGAAAGTTACGCTTGGGATGAGGTAGCTTTCCCGCTTCTTTTGCCAGTCTGTCAACCTCTTCATTGCCGGGGATGCTACAATGAATTGTGATGTATCACAACCCTTTTGAATCGTTGACATAGTTTGTGGGGTACTACTGTTAGGTCATACAGATCTGCTTCTGTTGTTGTTGTCTTTGCTTGTTCTGCCGTCTGGTGTTACTATGCATCCTAGTTATGTAAATGTGTTTGTCTGTTCCAAGTTCCTTATTTTTATGGGCTCAGGTTTGCCCACATTTAGTGTTATGACCTCTTGTGACCGTATGGCCTACTACGTCGCTACAACTATTAGAATTATAGTAAAGTACTTAAGAATGACTAGTTAGTAAAAATAAACAATAGTCAAAAACCAACGACATCATCAGTCATGGCACACATGAACCCATGATGTCATCAAACCTTGTGTGGCTTCCATACAAGTTAGGCCGGAAGACATTTAGAATAGAGAGAACCTAGAACAATGGTTGGTCATACTTACTTAGTAAAAATAATTTTAGACTAGAGGTTTCGTAGTTCGTTAGGATAAAGATTATTTTAACAGTCAGCTAGGCCCCAAGACCATTCATAAGAAGGTTTCCGGTCTCTACTCCAATTAGAAATAATTTCATCCGGCAAGCCATAGCACCGGACTAGTATACAGACAGATGCATCATAGTAAACAGTTAGAGCCTGAGACAGTTATCTCAGTGACCAGAGTCAAAACTACATAAGGCGTTCTCACTTGAGGTGTGGAGCGACCTGGCGCATCCCCTATTGTGAGATCAAAAAGTCTTTGACTCCTACGTTGTGACAAGTGCATAACCATCCAGACACCTACCACAGCCACCAGCAAACCAGCGCTAACCCCTGCCACGAATTGTATTGTGGTTTTATCCACAACAAGTGAGTCTCAAACTAGTTTTTTTCAAAGTTTCGAATCGATATTTTATTTCGTTAGGTTTCCACAGAATTCAGACATGCCTTATCATGACTTCTTTAAGTAATAAGCCTTTTGCCATCGAGGCTATAGCTGGCAGTATTGCCCCACCAGAAATGTGCTGGAGATGCTTATTTGCCAGCATTATGAATCACATAAATAAAGAAAATTTGATATAAATACTTGGACTTCTCTAATATTCAACTCCTTAATAATTTTCCTTGACTTGGTTGGAATTGCTGCTAACAATCAAACCTTTAGTCATGGTTCTGCCTGCAATAGCATTTACAAGTACTTTTTACTACCTGGGTTTTTTCCTTACTATTAGAAGTAACAACTCTGGTGTATAACTAGTCATCCACAAATGTTTTTTAGTAAAGAAAGTGTCGTGGTTGTATCCCTTAACTCAAGGGAAGTAACAATATTAGGCACCGTCACACTCTGTCTTCTTTAGACCGATGTTCAGACCCATCTGCTGGCTATACTTATTCAGTCTATGTTCTCTTCAGTTTGTTGATGTGAATGTGCGAATAGTGCAGTGTCATCTGCATTTTCTAGATCTTCCAGTGTAGAAAACGTTGTCCATCTTATTCCTCTTGTTGTCTGGTGCATCACCCAGTCTATGACTGTCAAAAATAAAGCGGTTGATAAGGGGCATCCAAGTTGTACTCCTGTCTTCACCTCAAAAGTAAGGTTGCTCTGCCCAATACTACATGTAAAATTAGAATAGAGGCTTTTTATGATGAAGACAATGCAGCTGGGAATTCCATAAGCCCTCGGTATTTTTTTTTAACCAGCGGCACTTGGGCTTTCAGCCCTTCGGCCCAATGACTGTCATTGCGAGGCTGGGGAGCCTGTGGACTTTCTTTCCAACCCGGTCAGGAGCTTCGCTCCTTCCCATCCAGAGAGGGATTATCTCAGGAGCCGTTCAGGTTATTCAGTCAAAATCCCGGTCGATGACACTCCTACAAATGCTCGCGCCCGGGCTTGAACCTTGAAAACCTGGTCGCTAGCGCAACGTGGTAACAATTACACCAGCGCGGCTCCCGCCCTCGGTATTTACCATAGGCCGTCCCTGTGTATGCTGTCAAAAGCATTTTCAAAATCAACAAAGTTAATATATAGCTGTATGTGTTGTCATTGACTACTATTGTCGTTGACTACTATATGCATTACGCGGTTATAACTGGTACTGAGGGTATTATTTGTTATTACTTTCTATTTTATGACAACAGCATACTCTTGGCATAACACAACAAACTATTATTACCCATGCAGAGCCCCTAGCCACTCGATGTATCATTTGATGACCGGAAATACCGTGCCTCGGTTCACGGACGCCATGTGCAATCCAGCCTGTTTTGGAAACAAAAGGACAAGTTAGTTCTAAAACTTTACCTACGTCGTTTAAACAAAGAACGGGGGTGGGAGGGGGAAAGCTGTAGATTACAGACCATAGAAGTAGAAACATACCTATACCCGTGTCTACTACACTTCCGAAGAAATTGACTTCACCAGAATGCACTATGACAGTAATTGGAGCAGTTTTATAACAAATCATTAGATTAAAATACCTAGGCACGTTAATAACATCAGATGGAAGATGCATCTCGGACATCAAGAGAATAATAGCTCAGACAAAAGCAGCGTTCCAAAAAAAGAAAAAGTATTTTATGCAACAACTCTTTTAATGGAAGTAAGAAAGAGAGTTCTGCAGTGTTATATAGAGCTAACCCTGACAGACGGAAGTGAGTCATTGACTATTAGTCAATACTATTAAAAAGCACTTAAGGCCAGAGATATGCAGTTTTACAGACGCGTGTTAAGAATACCATGGACAGCTAAAAAGCAGTAGTGAGGATGTCCTGAAAGAAGTCGGTGCGCAAAGAAAGCTTACATTTCATATTAGAAGGAAGCAGTGCTCAGTCTTTGAGCACGTAGTGAGGAGAGAAGAAGATAGCTGAAATATACCGTGACATCATCAAACTTTTTTTTTTAAAGACAGGACGATAAAGGCAGAAGATATTGGATAGTTTGATATCGTGGCATTGAAATAAACAAAGATACAAAGACTGTAAGAGAAGCATCAAGGCCAGAGTTGGCTGCCCGAAGAGCAGCAGCTGAGATACTTTTTCAGGCCAAAAATAGAGGATTCCTCAGTAAAAGAGAAGTTGGGAAAAAGACGAAGACGCCTGTATATCACACCACCTATGTTCCAGTCTTGACTTATGGATGTGAGTCATGTGCAATGACTAAAACCCAAACCTCGGAAATGAGGAATGTGGTTGAAGTAACAAGAAGAGACATAGTCCGCAACCAGACGATACGGAAGGCCTCAAAACTAACCACTGCAGATCTCAATTACAGCAGTCCCAACTACGATGGTTTGGCCATGTCTGCAGAATGAGAGAAGATCGACTACCACGATAAGTAAACTAAGAGCCAGGGATCCAGACTTCCAGGACGACTCAGAGTCCGCTGGGAGGACAACATTAGATAATCTATGAAGGACCGAAGACTAGATTGGAGAATCAGGCCAGGAGGAAGACAGAAACAAAGAAACAAAGACTGGAAGAGAAGCATCAAGGCCAGAGTTAGCTGCCCGAAGAGCAGCAGCTGAGATACTTTTTCAGGCCATAAATAGAGGATTCCTCAGAAAAAGATAACTTGGGAAGAAGACGAAGATGCCTGTATACCGCTCTACCTAAGTTCCAGTCTTGACTTATGGATTTGAGTCATGTGCAATGACTAAAACCCATAAAGGCCATATCCAAACCTCAGAAATGAGGAATGTGAGGAAGGTGGTTGAAGTAACAAGAAGAGACATAGTCCGCAACCAGACGATACGGCAAGGCCTCAAAACTAACCACTGCAGACCTCAATTACAGCAGTCACAACTACGATGGTTTAGCCATGTCTGCAGAATGAGAGAAGATCGGCTTCCACGATAAGTATGGGAAACTAAGAGCCAGGGATCCAGACTTCCAGGAGTCCGCAGGGAGGACAACATTAGATAATCTATGAAGGACCGAAGACTAAATTGGAGAATCAGGCCAGGAGGAAGACAGCCGATAGGATAGTATGGCGCTTTCTCTGGCAAATCTATACACCCCGGTGTAGACGAGGAATGACTAAGTACAATAGTAAGGCATTGAAAGAAGTCAACAACAGAATTGAGAAAATGTACTGGAGACAGGAAGTTGTGGGGAAACATCGTAACCTATACCACCAGGTATGGTACTTGAACCCCAAGTGTCTCCGCCTCCTGTTGTCTTATGTAGAAAATGAACCCACTCCACCTTGGTTGCAGCTTTAAAATCCACAATTATTCCAGCTGGAGGCAATTGTGAAAGTATCCCTTATGTTGAAAACAAATTATTGTACCACAGCACACCACGACTAGGGACAGACACTGGCCCACCTGCGCAAAGCCAACGAGGCTTGAAGCCACTGCGCGTTAGCAATTGTCATCTACCTGCGCCCGGCACCTCATATAATATACGCCATTTGCTGCCTGTAAGCCACTGTCCTTTCACCAATACAACGATAAACTCAATGTATTGCGGACTTAGAAAAATTTTTCACTTTCCGGATGTATCCTGTAACGCAGGTGGGGATAGAGTTTACTGTCCCGAGTTCCATAGCCCATTGCGGTTGTTCCACAGCCAGCTTGATGCCTTGTCAGCAGTTTCACTAAGCCTCTTCAGTGCCCTTGTTCTTGACAGTCCCCTAAGCCCCAACAGTTTCAATAAATCATACACTGATGCAGCCACGAGCCCTCTTGCACCCACCTCAACAGCCATGACCCTTGCAGTGAACCCATTGTGTCTCAGATCCGCGAACAGATCACTATACTTGGCCGCTTTGAACAAATTTTGCTCCTCCAATCTGGATTCAAATGGCACGATTAGTTCAATCAATATAACCTGGTGCGATGACGAAGAATGCAGCACTATATACGGCCGTCTTCGAGATTTCCTGATATTCTCTGGATATGCCCCTCGTCCAGGTAGGTCTTCCGCCAACTCCATCATTTGCACAGTCAAGGACAGATGGTACACAGCTACTCGATTTACTCGGTTTGGGGTGTGCTGACTTTCCTGCTCTCAGAAAATATGTGTTTGCGGTGTTCGGCCTGACATTCGGCACTGGATATCATTTGTACTGATTCTAGACTCAGTTTCATTTTCCCAGCTGAATATTAATGTCCTTAATGACGGCATACTTGTAAATTCCTTTCCTTTTTTTTTATGTTTACGAAACGTTGTTGGCCTACATTTAAGCCTCACTAACAGTCCGTTATGACTTGTTTGTTGCTTTGTTGCTTAGCCAGTAGATCTGTTCTTCGCTTAAGCTTTACTAGACTAGTCTAGAACCTGGGTATCAATATAAATCTTAACAACACATAGTTTCAACACTGTCTGAGCTCACTGTGAGATCTATGCTACTTTTCAAAGTCAGCTAAATAAAACTTACCCTCTAGCAACCCCAAAGGTAAAAGGGAATTTTTAACCTAATGTTCACAAGCTACTTGTGTTACTAACGTTCTCTGTGTGACGTCATTGCTCATTAACGCAAGTCAATTCGTGCGCAGTTGTCATACTATTCCTTGGTGTGCAATTTTTTCCCGAGCAAAGCCAACAATTAATTTTTTTTTATTCATCCATTTTTTTTTTTTTAAATTTAATGAAGATAAACAGAAATCCCGTTCAACCTCTGATGGGTTATAATTAGGATATATATTGTTTTCAATTCCAAATAATATGAACAACTGCCGACATGAGAAAGTGGCATCACATTTGAAAATAGGGATACTCACAATTGTGCTTAGGCCTATACGTTAAATAATAAAATAAAAAATAAAAAACAAACAAACAAAATCAAGAAGAAACTATGAACAAGAATAATATTAAAGTGGAGGGGTGTAAAGGCCTGGTGGTTCTAGTTATATAACGGACTTTACCAGATATTTAATTGACTCTGAATGGCGAGGGACATTTGTCTCTGTACAAGAAATAAAGGGATACTCACGTAAAATCAATGTCAGGTTAGACATAAATGATAACCTGAGATTTCGCCTCGAGTATTAGCGGGCGAACGCAAAAAAAAAAAAAAAAAAAAAAAAAAATTGACTTTCATCTGTTTAAAGTCACATGCATTGTAAGAACAGCATCAGACCTTCACATTCCCAGCCACTATACATTAACATGTGTTCGTGTTAAATATTGTTTGACTATATTATGCAGTTCCCTAGGTCTGTCTATTCTCAACACCTCCTCTATATTTATAGGTAAGTTGGATGCCTGCAAATAATCCAATATTGGTATTCTCATTTGGTCATACCTCTTACACTTTACAAGAAATGTTTTATATTATTGTCTTGAAGACATCCTGCACAGTAAGGTTCTTCTATTCTGAAATAGCCTTTTCCCAGCTGTAGTCTGAGAAGTTTCTTATTACTGGGAATTTTCAATTCCCTAGATATCTGACATTTTCTTGTTGGAGCCCTGAACATCTTATATGCATGTCTTCCTTTCAGATTTTTATCTCACTCTGCTTTCCATTCATCTGTTATTAAATCTTTAATTAAGCTCTTAATTTCTGATTTACTCATCCCTACATTTATTAGATTTTTATCAGATCTACCTTTCTTGGCTTCTTTATCTGCCTTTTCATTTCCTTCTATGCCAACATGTGAAGGTATCCACGCAATTAATACTGAACATCCTCTAGAATATAAGTATGTAGTAGCCAGAAAAATCTCCTCTGCTATATCAGGTCTACTACACTCTCGTAAGTTTCTAAGTGCTTTAATTGTTGAAAGAGAGTCAGTTAAAACTGTTAATTTTTTGGGAGGGTTATTAGAGAATATTTCTAGTGCTTTTAGTATTGCCACCATCTCTGCAGTGAAAATGGATTTATTTTCCGTGATGCTATATTCTTTTGCCATTTTCCATATTGGAATATATATTCCTATCCCCAATTTGCCATCCTCTCCCTTGGATCCATCTGTGTACACAGTAATGCTGTCTTTTGATATTTGTTGTATATATTTATTGGCTGTGTTTTTAATATTTTCCATATTATTTGTTTTCTTAAGTATTTCTGCTAGGTGGTAGTCCGTGTCTGGTTTCTTGATCTCCCAGGGCGGAATCACTGGCTTGTATTCACAACTGTTATTAATTGATGTAATTAATGTACCCAGATGGACAATTTCCTCCATACACTTCCATCCTGTAGGGTATCTAGTGGTATTCATTGGATTGCTCTGATTCGTTAGTTGGCATCTGGTAAAAGCTGTATGTGCTGGGTGAGACTTATCCAACATAACTCTGTTCATGTAATTTAGTCTTAACTCCTTTCTCCGTAATTCCAAGGGTATGATTCCTAAAGCCACCTCTATAGCTCCCATTGATGTTGATCTGATTGCACCTGCTATTGTACATAAAGCTTGATGCTGAATTCTGTCTAATTTAATCTTGTTACTGTGTGCAGCAGAGTCATATATTAAACTTCCATAATCTATTTTTCCTCTAATAAAAGATTTATAAAAAGTGAGCATTGTCTTAGTGCTTGCACCCCATCCATTACCTTTCAAATATCTTAATAAGTTAGTCAATCCTCTGCAAGACTCCACTAGTTTATTTATGTGTTTATTCCAGTTCAGCTGTTGGTCCAATATCATTCCTAGATATCGAGTGGTTTGAACTGTTTTAATGTTTTGCCCTAGGATATTTATATCTATAATTTTATTTTTTACAACCCTACCTTTACTGAAGATCATTCCCAATGTTTTATTTGAATTCAGCTGAAAATCCCATTTTGTCGTTTCTCATTTAGAAACGCATTTCATTACTGACTAAACTGAGAACGCATATATGACATAACGTGTCAGAGAGAGAGAGAGAGAGAGAGAGAGAGAGAGAGAGAGAGAGAGCGTTTAAATGCATTCTATTGCATTAGATGTAAATGGACGATAGAATGTGTGAATACTCGTCCGGGCAGACAGAGATAGCAGACATGCGTCTGTACTTTTCTCATGTCGCGGGCGTTTCGTCAGGCTAGGTGTCATAACGTCTAGCATTTTCACCTGACACTAACGCTTCTCTCAGAGTGAAGTGTGATATGACACTCACGCAGCGCTCGGGAATGAGACATAAAGTCTGGGTTTTTCCATGACACGCACGCTTCTCGGTCAGTTTGTTAAACGTAGGTGCAAAAACGGTCCTTGCATTGCAGACAAGTTGTCTGAGATTCGCAACTGACACGCGACCTCTCGGTCAGTAGGTGGCAGTTACGGCATGCGTTTAGGTGTTAAACGTAATCGTTAAAGACGGAAAAGGGGAGAGTACTTCGTTTTGTAGCGAAATTCGACAAAACGACTTCCATAAATATTTACAAGCTATACGCTTGCAGTTTAAAAATGTAAGTTATATTGAGTACATAATATGTAAAATATTTCATATGTGTTTTTCTTTATTCAGTGAATACTGTGGTACCCAAACTTTGCCAGCGTACTAGTACGTGAACATTATCTGTGAAGAACTTAAGCACTTTCATTACATGAACTGTAACAGTTAAATGAAGTAAAAGGCCTTTGCGTCAGAATTAATTCTTCCAGAATAACACTTAAGTACAGATCAGCCCGCTGTGGCAAGCAAAATATCAGTACATCGCGACAGAGTTCTGACTAGTAGTGTGATGACCAAATATAGTACTTTCCTGAAAGTAGACACCGATCTGACATTCCTCAATTCTAGAAACCTAAGCTAGTGACACTGTGCTCTACTAACTTTCGTGCCTGGACAATTTTTATGTGACTTAACAGACATCCGAAAAATAAGAACACCCAAGGAATCGTTCCCTGAGACAGAGAATTCAGTACGTCTTTTTGGAACTGGGGATTTCTTGGTCGAGACTGCATTTACGGGTCTGTGTGAAGGTCCTAGAATTTATTATGTTCCCAGAGGCAGCGATCAAAGCTGTAAGTATAAATGTGCATACGTGGCCACGGCTGAATGAATAGAGTGAAAGCAGATCTGAGTGTTATTTTACCGTTGTATTTTGGCACCTATTTGCTGTCATAACTTTCTTCATGCAAGTTTGTTTTGCTAACAATATTTTCCCTTAACTAGATTATAGTATCAGGTCTGTTCATACCTTAAAGGGGGAAAAACTCTTAGACTCAATCATATGTATCTGGGACTCTTTGTACTACCATCTTTCTCCTAACGGGACTGTGGGCTATCCATCGAGGGAAGATCATAACTGTGGGTCTACCAGTTTTTGTAGCATTCCTTGATTTGTTTATGACTTTGTGTATATGCCTTTTTAATGTAATTTTACATGTTGTGAAGTAAGTTTACAATGATAAATAAACTTAACAATAAATTAATCAGCATGTTGGTCAGCTCGTTCTAAATATCTATATAATCATTTGTTATAGTTTCCCACGTCTGTGTGTCTACCTGTCGTCACTTGAATGTGCGTGCACGTGAGTGGATATATATATATATATTTAATGTATATGTGTTAGACTGTCAGACTACTTTAGATCTGTCGTAGAAGATAGGTGAGAGAGAGAGAGAGAGAGAGAAGATTTCCCGCTCTCAGAGACAGCCTCTATCATTATTCTACCACCTCACTCGTGGAAATCTATTTTGTATTTCTATCTCACACTGTGACTATCACTCATTCCAACCTATTCAGAAGGGACCAACCCAAGTCTTAATTCTCCTATCAAAAATCTACGACAAATGGGGTCTCGTCTATCAGGATTTTGAACTTTGAATAGGAAAACAAGACGACAAATGTGGGCTCGTTTCCGGTTTTTGAACTTGGAATAGGAAGACGAGACGGCAAATATCAGCTCGTCTAAAATTTTTCTTTATTCTGATATAGAGTAAGAGTATGATGTCTTGTGAGTTTTGTATCTTTTAAAAATAAAACTGTCCCCTAGACGTAACGATCTGTTTTATGGGCGTGCTGACCATACGGCTAATAATTGTTTTTCCACAGCATTATTGAGCATTATACACTTGGTTTACAGGTTGATTTTGTCGGAATATATGTTAATTACTGATTTTGTAATACTTAACGCTGGTAAAGTTTTGTGAGTGTAGAACATTCACAGGGTTCTGAAGAAGTAGGTGGTTGAGCTAAGCTAAGGAGCGCGATCAGACTATACGTCCTGTTATTGCCTCCCTTACCCTAACTATCTTCAGGGGTGAACTTGATAGTGGATTTAAAAATTAAGGGATTTTGTTTTTGTCCTAAAACTTTTTGCAATAATTATTTTGTTTTCCACTGTAGCAACTTATTTTTTCAGTGAGTAATCTTAACTATCATTTATTTGGCGTAGTCGTCTGCATTAGGTGCTTAATTGTCGATTAATAGCAGCGATAGTTAGATACTATTTATTTTTGGAGGAGGTATCCCAGGTTATAAGTATATCATCTTTTGTTTGGTATTTTCTCGTAAGTGGTAGTAACCGTTATATAATTTTTCTTATCTCTTTCTCGCCTAGTCTCAGTCAGTTAATTACTATGGCCGAGAGGGCAAAGCTTAGGCAACTCCTCAGGGACGAAGCGAGAGAAGAAGGTTTGGACGGAGAAGAAGCGAAAGCTTTTGTCAGGGACGAACTTGACAGATATGATGCGGAGAGGAAAGCAGTGGAAGCGAAGGAGAAAGAAGCCGCAGATAGAGAACAGAAGAAGATGGATGAGGAAATGGAAATTCGCAGGATGCAGCATGAGAAGGAGAGAGAGGAGAGACAGCTTGAGGAAAAAGAGAAACAGAGACAGCACGATTTGGCGCTTAAAACTCTAGAGTTCCAAAGTCGTAGTGCTGCCTCTACCTCCAACAATGGAGAGTCTTCTCCTCATTCTTCCTTATCTGATCAAACTAACCCTCAATCTCTTCAACTCAACGCTATGTCCTTTGCTCTTGAGTCTTTCCCTTGTCCTAATGAGAAGATTGACACATGGTTGGAAAAATTTGAGAAAATTGCAACCCTGTACGGTTTAGAAAGGTCGCGTTGGTGTATGAAACTTTCCCAGGCCCTTAAAGGTTCTGCTTATGATGTTTATTCTAAACTGGAAAGTGGCCAACAAGACAACTATGACCTGTTGAAGAAAGGTTTGCTTGAGCGCTTTGAAATGAATGCGCGAAAGTTTCTGCAACTGTTTCGCAACAGCAGGAAAGAGAGCTCTGAAACTTTTCAACAGTTCTCGTCTCGTTTGAAGGGATACCTAACAAAGTGCCTTGAGCTTTCACAGCTCCCCTCTCTCTATGAAGGTCTGGAGGAATTTGTTTTAACAGAACAAATAAAGAACACTTTGTCTGCTGATACCCGGAGATTTCTAGCTGAGCAGGGTGCAGAAAAGCTTGAAGACATCTTAGAAAAGTCTGAGCGATATCACAATGCCCTGGCTGAACTACCGGCCACAAAACGTAAACCGACAGAAGAGCATTTTCGGAAAAATAATCTAGACCAATCTTCTCATGCTTCTCATATTCCTCAGGTTTCTAATCAGTATAACCACAGAGAAACTGGACCTCAAAACCCCCCTCCTGAAAAATCCAAGTTCTACAAAAACAAGTACCCCAACCACAGTAAACAGTCTGATCAACCCGACCGCCCTTCATGGCAGCGTGGTCAGAAAGGTCAAGGTGGCAAAGGGAGAACCCCTGAGCACGGGACTAATGATCAGAGTGAGCACACCGAGCCTAAACGCATCGGATGCTTGCTAACAGTCTCGCAAGGCGGAATTATTGACAGTGATTCCCAACCTGTTGGGGATACACCCTCAACGCGAGGTACTGTTATTATGAACGGTTCTCAAACTTCTTGTTTATTTGACACGGGGCTTTCGTATGATTGCATTGTTGCCAGAAACCTGGTTAAACCCGGTCAAGAGACAGGAGAGACCGTCCAACTTTGTGGAGTTCGTAAGAGTGATGCACCTACAGCGCTTCCCATTGCATTGGTGGAGATACACTCTGAGTTTGTCAGAGGTGTGATTAAAGCGGCTGTTATGGATGACAGCATCTACCCAGTCATACTTGGCGGGAGAAACGTGTGTATTGGGAAACCGGAAGAGCCAATTGTGGCAGCAGCAACTACAAGAGGGCAAACGAAGAAGGAACGGGTGCCTGCGCCTAATTTGTTACCAATGGAACTTAAAGAGGCGCAACAAAAGGACCCTACTTTGGCACCCTGCTTTAGGAAACTGCCCATGGCTAAGAAACCCAGACAGCACAGGGACATTTTTTCTAAGGATGGCGTACTTTATCGCAGAACGGGCAAGCCTGACCAAGGTTACAACCAGCTCCTAGTACCGAAACAGTACAGAAGCCAAATCCTAGAAATGGGGCACTCTCTTCCCTTCAGCGGACATATGGGACAGAACGCCACAAACCAACGGATAACCACTCATTATTGGTGGCCTGGAGTAAACACTGATATTATCAGGTATGTCAAATCCTGTGCCCAGTGCCAACGTGTACCACCCAAGCAACGGACACCCCCAGTCTCTTTGGGTGAAATGCCAATAGTGGGAACACCATTCGAACGGGTTGTGATCGACATTTTAGGGCCTTTCGAAAGGACTAAAAGAAGGAACAGGTTTATCCTGACCTTAGTCGATACATGCACTTTATGGACAGAAGCTATACCGCTAACATGCGCAGATGCCAAGCATGTCGCAGAAGCCCTCGTGCAGATTTTCACTCGGTTGGGATTCCCTCAGCAAGTGCTGACGGATAACGGATCTCCATACCGAAACCTGTTGATGGATGAGATCGTCAAGATCTTGAGGGACCAGCACATCTACACTAAGCCTTATACTCTGGCCAGAAATGGGCTAGTAGAACGTGTTAACGGAAACCTCAACATGATGTTAAGTAGACTGGCACAAGTGAAACCTGAAGATTGGGATTGTTGCATTCCTGCAGCTTTATTTGGCTGCAGAGAATCTCCTCATACTTCCACAGGATTTCCGCCAGCTACGCTTTTATTCGGCAGACCCATTAAGGGCCCGCTTGAAGCTTTACTCTGGTCGCTAACAGACCAGAAGGCTGATGAGACAGTTGTCTCAGCAAGTAAATATGTGTCGGATTTAAAGGATAGGTTGAAACTAGGGTGGGACCTAGCAACGACTAACTTTAAGCGAGCACGCACAAAGCACGCTAACCGATACAGGAAAGTCGCGAAAGAGAGAGAACTGGAAGCAGGAGAGAAAGTTTTGGTGTTACTCCCTACCGGAAACAACCAACTGAGGATCAGATGGCAAGGGCCGTTTACCGTCCTGAAAAAGATTTCTAAGACTAGCTACCAGATCTCTATTCAAGGAAAGGAGCAGGTTTTCCATTTAAATCTTTTAAAGAGATACTTGGAAAAACCAGTGCCAACCTCCGACCATCTCCTGACGATCGCCAAAACTGACGAAGATGACGATAGTGGCATGGAAACTCCACCCAATCACAGGAAATCTTTGAAAAATGTCAGAAGCGGCGACGCTCTTTCAAGCGCGCATGGGAGACATTCCAGAGGAAGGGAAACTTTGGGAGTAGACTTGAGTAGGAATTGAACAGAGATGGATGGGGGAGATGAGAGGGAAGAAGACAGACACCCTGAAGCTACGGATATAGGAAATTTAATTCCATAACGTAGACATGGAGTGCTTCCATATCTTAAAGGGGGGACGATCTGGCACGGAGAGTTATGAACATTGAAATTTTCTATATTTTCCTCTTCCTTTCTTCCACCCTTATCCTCTAATTTTATCATCACTCTTTACCTTTTTCTGATATTTTTCGCATCCATTCGTTTGCGAGAAATAATATTTTTCCCCATTATCACTTTCGCCAGTTTCGTTTCTCATTTAGAAACGCATTTCATTGCTGACTAAACTGAGAACGCATATATGACATAACGTGTCAGAGAGAGAGAGAGCGTTTAAATGCATTCTATTGCATTAGATGTCAATGGACGATAGAACGTGTGAATACTCGTCCGGGCAGACAGAGATAGCAGACATGCGTCTGTACTTTTCTCATGTCGCGGGCGTTTCGTCAGGCTAGGTGTCATAACGTCTAGCATTTTCACCTGACACTAACGCTTCTCTCAGAGTGAAGTGTGATATGACACTCACGCAGCGCTCGGGAATGAGACATAAAGTCTGGGTTTTTCCATGACACGCACGCTTCTCGGTCAGTTTGTTAAACATAGGTGCAAAAACGGCCCCTGCATTGCAGACAAGTTGTCTGAGATTCGCAACTGACACGCGACCTCTCGGTCAGTAGTTGGCAGTTACGGCATGCGTTTAGGTGTTAAACGTAATCGTTAAAGACGGAAAAGGGGAGAGTACTTCGTTTTGTGAAATTAAACGTTTACCTCTTTGTCTGGTAATAGATATAACCAGAATGTTAAACTTTCATTCAGTCCTCTAAATTCGCAGTAGACAGGACGTTTCGTGCTAATAGAATAAGCTGTATAGCGAAGTTTCTCAGTTTGTTTCGACAATTTGTCGAACTTCTAGACTTCCATAAATATTCAGCGTATGATTCTAAGTTGTGCGACTACCTGTAGTTCTGTTTGAGGTAAAAATATATTATATCTAATATTTTGTGAAGTGATTAAGTGTTAAATCGCTTATTTTATTTCCCGAATTCTTGTGTGCAGAGTGAAATAGTTATAAGTTGGTTAGATTTCTCTAGCTGATGAGTTACAGTGGAAAACAGAATAAAGTATAATTTCTAGCTTAAAGCCAGGTAGCCATAAGGAATTAACTTTAACTGCTAAATAATCAGACGAGAGTAATTTTTCTAAACTAACTTATAAATGCTAGATGCCTCATGAGTGTTGAAGGAATACGTATTATTATCTAAAGGGGGTAGTCTTCGGTCCTGCCAAATGTACGCACCAGTCTTAAAATAGTTATATTATTTGTGCGTTCGATTGATTCACGCACTGACGTGCACAATGCAGTGTGAGTTGCTTTGGACGCACGGGTAACCTAGTTAGGGAATTCTGACGTCATGTTTTGAACGGGGCAGTTCGGACCATGTTTATGTCCGATATATATTTCTTGGATTTTTCTGGCAAGTTTGAAGAAGCCATTATTTTGTAATGATATCTACTGGTATTCATGATGAAGCCAATAGTGGAAGTATCAAGTAAGTGTCGCCCCATGTCACATCGAATGTTTATTGAGTTAAATTAAAGTATCAGGCCGCTCCTAGTTTTGGTCTAGCGGGAATTCATCGTAGTATGTCATTCCTAGAATGGACAGACGGAGTCGTTAGCCCTTTTGAATTACCGTAGAGGGAGGATACCTACGAGTAAACGAAGTTAATTGATTTGTATGCTTCACATGTTTTTATATGCCGTATTTTCGTCAATGCCAAAGTCGTGGCATGGATATAGAGAGGTTAGTCAACACAGAACTCTAACCTGGTCGTATTGTCGTGGATGACTTTGTTTTTTGGATTTTATATATATATATGCTACCTAAGTATCGTATGGAAAAAGTCTGGAATTGTTACAAGTATGATAAGAAGTATTGCTCCTTGAGAATGAATCCGTTGGCCATAAGATACGTCCTTGAAAGAAGGTCAACGGACTTGACTGCAATACATATGATATGGTAGAGGAAGTGACCCTTAGTCACTTGAATAAGAGGACTTAATTGTTAGAGAATCTTCATGAACTTGAAAAGTAATTATCAACATTTTTGACGTATGACCCTTTTGCACCTGTAACTATGATCGTCTTGTTCCACTCCGTATGTGTCACGTTAAATAAAATATATGTACAGTCATCACAGACTTGTGTGCTGCCAGTAAGTGACCAGTTAAACACTACTTGTTGGAGTTCGTTTTGAAGAACATTTTCTGACATTTTTGTTCCTTTGCAACCATTCGCGTAATGAAGTTCTTTACCATTAGAATGAACACCCCAACAGTAAATGGTATGCCAGTGTGGTCTGGAAATAAATAATTTCACAGGAACGTACTCAATCCAAGTATCGGTTGAAAAGAAGATTTGAACTTTCAAGGCGACAACATCTCAAACTTGGAACCTAGTGTGATGATGAATCAGAATCAACTTACGGTTACCAAATGCTCAAGGTCATCAATCAACCTCCACGTCAAGTTTTACAGTGACTGACTGCCTTGGGATCACCTATTCGTCATTATTACGTGCGAGCTGTTGTTATATACGCAGAGCGAAGTATTTTATCCTCAGACGTACATCCACGGAGACGAGGCACATTGTTTTTTCCCGGCACACGCGAGATGAGTATAACGTGCTTTCGTTGTACATTTTATTACTTTTAGCTGTGCCTTCTATAGTTATGTCCATCTTTACATTTTCCATGTTATATGTTATATGTTGTACATTCGTCGTGGGAGGTAGGGAGGTTGATCTGACGAACGAGATCCATCTCGAAGCCAATTCGGGCTCTTCGTCAGACGTTCTGTAGGGCTCAACTTGTAAGTTTCAATTGAGCGATAATTCCGGTCCAAGGCTAGAAACCTTGCCGAAGTTCCGATCGCTAATTGTTCCTTATGATAGTATCTGTTTAGCTGTTTCGTCACGTTTACTTGTTGTTTTTGGTAGTTATTTTTACTCGTATTTAGTTTTATGATGAATTTTGTTTGTATTATGCGTCCGTCTCACCTTTCCTGTCGTTCAGTTTTTTACAAAACCTATGTTTTTACACTGTGTTGTCAATTGTCCTGTTGAGTATCTGATCGTAGTTGTCATCGTAAATTTTTACGATATTCTATTTTAGTTACACATTTCTATTTTTGTTGATTTCTACGATTGTGTTCACTCGTCTTTGATTATCGTGTCTTGTGTCGGTAATGTTTCTATTGTCTTTCACGTTGTTGCTTTCATGACATTTCATTACATAAATTACTATATTGATTATTGATATATTTCATAACTATATGATAACAAAAGATACCGTTCTAGGACAGGAACGACGTACACTTGGCAAAGTAACAAGGTTAATTAATTTACATTGATTAATTATCATTTTATAAATCAAGAGTATTGTGACTACTTATAAAGCATAATGTATTCACTAGATTATTTCATTAAGCAAGCAAAAGCTCTTCAGATGGCTCCTGATGAAGCAAAAGCATTTGCACTTGCAGAATATAAGAAAGCTCAAGAAATAGAAGCCGAACAGAGAAAGCTAGAAACTTTAAGATTACAAAATTTGAAATTTGAGGCGGAGGAGAATGAGAAAAAAATGAGATTAGCCGCTGAATTAGAAGAGAAACGATTTCAGCGAGAGGCAGAACAGAAGCAAAGGGAGGCTGAAGAAAGACTTAAAATTGAGATGGAAGTTAAACAAAAGGAAATGGAAAATAAACAAAAGGAAATGGAAGAAAGAAGATTAATAGCTGAACAAGCCGCTGAATTAGAAGAGAAACGATTTCAGCGAGAGGCAGAACAGAAGCAAAGGGAGGCTGAAGAAAGACTTAAAATTGAGATGGAAAATAAACAAAAGGAAATGGAAAATAAACAAAAGGAAATGGAAAATAAACAAAAGGAAATGGAAGAAAGAAGATTAATAGCTGAACAAAATACAAAACGACTTCAGCTTGAGATGGAAGAGAATGATAAAAAACGACAGCATGAACTAAAATTAGCAGAGTCAGAATATGAGAGACTTAGGTTAACTCAGGAAGCTAATTCTCAGAGAACTTTTGAAAGCCAAACTTCATCCAGACATGATCATTTTAAGGAAATTCACCTTAAATTACCTAAATTTAATCCCCCGTCGGATGACGTAATATTTTTCCTAGATAGATTTGAGGCCACTTGTAGGTCTTATAACGTGGATAAAACACTGTATTGCACATATTTATCCAGGTTACTTACTGGGGATGCTTTAGCAGTTTATCATACTACCAGTATTAATGAGAAGAATGATTATAATGCTCTTAGAGCCGCACTTCTGAAGAAATTTCAAATGACAGAAGATGAATACCGATTAAGATTTCGTACATTGCTACCGCAATCAAGCAGAAATTTCAGTGATTTTCTGTCACAAATACGACTAACCCTAGAAAGATGGATCGAATTATCCAAAATTGAAAAGTCGTATGAAGGTCTCTTCGATTTACTGATGCGCGATAAGGTACTATCGTCTGTAAATCCTACATTTCTCGCATTTTTACACGAACGGAAACCTTTATCTATGAAAGACTTAGAAGAACATGCAAAAAATTTCTGCACTGCTCACCCAACCATGGATCTAAGTAATGCACAGATTAAGAATGAATTGCCTGTTGCTTTTGCAGCACAACAAAACAATTTTTCACGAAATCGTTCCTTTAGTGCTGACAGGTATGTCAATAAGGGAAATAATTACAATTTTAACAATGATAACTTTTACAAAGGGAAGCAATTTCAACAATCTGCTCCATTTAATGTTTCTTGGAACCAAGCTCACAGATCGCGAGATTTTGGTAACAATAATTTTAAAAATAATCAAGGACATTATAATAAACAAAACTGGAGATCAAGATCTCAGGGTCCGCAAAACAGACAAGGTTCTTGGAATAAAAACTTTAAAGAACATCATAACTTTAATTATACAAATTATCGGACTCATCCAAATTTTAACTCAAGCAGAAACGACAATTATGGCAATTTTAATGCAAATAATCAAAATCGATCGCGTCGTAGAGATAGATCGTCGAGTAATACGGGTAGACATTCTAATGTCGCTTTAAGTGATACACAGGCTAACATTGAACAGGGTAAAGTAGCTGAAACTCACAATGCTATGTCTTGTTCTCTTGATTGTACCCAGGTGAAAGACTGTCCAGAATGCTCGACTCTTTTCCAGCCTAAGGCGATCACGACGCTGCGTTGCGGACATACCTTGCCTAGTCTACCTGTAGTCTGTACGGCCACTGCTGCGTCAGTACACCAGGGACAGGGCTCTCTTAAGTTTAACAAGGGATTTGTCAACAACATTTCATGCTCTCTCCTATTTGACTCAGGTTGTAGTACTGTGGGCGTCCGGACTTCGCTGATCAACCCAAGTTGTGCCACGGGCAGGGTTGTCAAGTGTGTGACTTTTGGTGGCACCGTTGAAACATTTCCCACTGCTATTATTGACCTTAATACACCATTTTTTTCAGGAAAGATCCAGGCATGTCTCCTTCCGAATCCAATTTGTGATGTAATACTTGGTCGCATACATGGTATTAAAGAGTGTACACCACAGCAAATAGCTGAATGGGAAGAGCGACATATTCAAACTGCAAATGCAGTAGTGACTAGAGCGCAAGCTACTAATATGTCGCATGATACACCTATTGAACCTACAGTTCATACCACTTGTGATGATGATGCTCCTATTTCACGGGAGTTGTTTGCAACATTGCAAAAGAATGATGATTCATTAAAAAAAAAATTTTCAGTATGTGAACAAAAAGAATACCAGCAACAAACTTGCAAAATCTAGACATGACTTTATACTTAAAAATGGGATTTTGGTTAGAGTAATACGGGAAAAGGATTCATCCTTATGTTATCAGATCTTAGTCCCATCCTCTATGAGATCTCGTATATTACGACATGCGCATGACTCGCAATGTGCGGGCCATATGGGTTTTTTTCGCGTACCAAATCCAGAGTGCTTTCGGCATTCTACTGGCCAGGCGTCCATAGGGACATCACTCTCTATTGTCGGTCCTGTTTGATATGTCAGGAAGTTAAGGTACGGGGTCCATTTCATGCGGCTCCTATTCAAGCTGCGGACATCCCGATTAGACCATTTGATAAAATGGCTATAGACATTATTGGTCCGATGCTTCCATCTGCTAGAGGGCATACGCATATTCTTACGTGCATTGATATGTGCACTCGTTGGCCTGAGGCCATCCCTCTCAAGAACACTTCATCTGCCAGTGTAGCAGAGGCATTGATGTTAATCTTCTCACGCATTGGTTTTCCACGGAAAATCTTGTCGGATCATGGGGTTCAGTTCATTTCTGAATCCATGTCTCAAGTTATGAAGACATTAGGTATAGACAGATCTCTTAGTTCTATTTATCATCCGATGTCAAATGGGTTAATTGAGCGTCTCAATAGGACACTCAAGCAGTTGTTGGGTAAGATGACCCAAGACCATCCCCAAGACTGGGATCGGGTCATACCCGCTGCTCTGTTCGCGTATCGCGAAGTACAAAATCAAGCCACGGGGTTTTCTCCATTCCAGCTAGTTTTTGGCATGCAACCACGCGGTCCGATGTCGTTAATCCACGACTTATTGGTTGACGAGAATATTGAAGAGGAAACTCAATCCTCTTATGAGTATGTGATCTCTCTGAGAAAGAGAATCATAGATGCTTGTAGACTAGCTACTGCATCATCCGAACAAGCCAAAGAAAAAGCTCGTCTATTTGCAAACAAGTATAGACGTCTTCGCCAGCTTATTCCTGGTGACGAAGCTTTTGTATTACTCCCTGCGCATAACAATCGTCTTTTAATTACCTGGAGAGGTCCTTTCAGGATCATCTCAAGAATATCCGATGTCGACTACATCGTTGATGTTAATGGTAAACATAAAACCTTCCACATTAACATGTTGAAGGAGTATTACTCACGTCCTGATTATCTACAGTCAGTGTTCCAGGCAACTGACGATCCTACACCTCCTATTCAACACTATTCTAGTTTGTCAGTCATCCAAGAAGAAGAATCTTCTTTCGATGATGTACAACTACCAATACCAGTTGTACCACTCCATTCCACTGAGAAATGGAATGATGTTACAATCTCATCTACTCTTTCGGCTGATCAACGTCAGCAAGTCTCTAATATTCTACACTCGTATGAGGATGTCCTCACTGACATCCCAGGTCATACGTCAGTCATCCAACATGACATTATTCTGACTGACGATACGCCTATTCGAGTTCGCCCATATCCTATCCCTTTACACTTTCGTGATAAGGTTGATAAGGAATTGGATGAGATGCTTCAATTAAATATAATTGAACCATCTTCATCACCATATTCTTCTTCTATGGTAATCATTAGGAAGAAGGACAACAATATACGTCTTTGCGTAGATTACAGGAAATTAAACAAAGTTACAAAATTCGATGCGGAACCGTTACCTCTTTTAGACGACTTATTGGAGAAATTATCTCATGCCACATTCTTTTCGAAATTTGACCTTTCAAAGGGCTATTGGCAAGTGCCACTCACTCCTAAAGCAAAGCCATTCACCGCTTTCTCGACGCCACGTGGTCTTTTTCAATGGAATTTTATGCCATTCGGATTAATGAATGCGCCAGCTACCTTTGTACGCATGATGCGCCGCATATTGTCTCATCGTCCCGATGTCATTACTTATATAGATGACATCTGTCTTTTCAGTGACTCTTGGGATGAACATATTCATGGATTAAAAGCTTTACTTTCTACCTTACGGGATTATAACTTAACAGCGAAACCTTCAAAGGCTTTTGTCGGTTTTCATGACATCTCATTTCTGGGTCACCGCATAGGTCATGGTTTCATGTATACAGAAGACAGTAACGTCTCTAAAATTTTAAACATCTCGGCACCTAAGACAAAAAAACAAGTTAGATCTCTTTTAGGACTAATACAGTTCTATTCAAAATTCATCCCTCATTTGTCTACTATAACTGCACCTTTTTCGTCTCTACTGAAGAAAGGCACATCTAATGTAATAAAGTGGTCGCAGGATCACCAAACGGCGTTAGACTATATATAAAACGATTTTTTTCAAATGAACCTTTTTTGAGGTTGCCTAACAAAAATCTCACTTTCATTCTTCGCAGTGATGCATCTTCTTACGCTATTGCTGCAGTTTTGATGCAGGAATATAACGGCACCTTATTTCCGGTGATGTACGTGTCCAGAAAACTTACGGAGAGCGAACTCAAATACTCCGTTCTGGATAAAGAGCTCCTCGCATTAGTATGGGCAATCACAAAACTGGAACGTTACCTCCTCGGCTCACACTTTGTGGTGGAATCTGACCAAAAAGCTCTTACCGCACTGAACACGAAGAACGTTAAATCATCGAAGTCAGCGCGTTACGCTATAGCGCTTCAACCATTCAATTTTGAAATACGAGCTATTCCTGGAGTGAAGAATGTGTTCGCAGACTGTTTGTCGAGATGCCCAAGCGAACTTGTCGAAACTAAACCACTTCCAGATGTTGAAACATCCTCACCGATAACATGAATAACTTTGTACATTATCATTGATTGTACATCTATAAAGACTGTTTATATAACTGAAGTATTCGTATAAGTATAACTTTCAGGATATACTTACTTATAGATTATAACATTACTTCTTGTGTAGTAACATTTTATTAGTACGGGAACATTGATACTATAGTAACGTTTTATTAGAACGGGAACAGTGGTATTAGAGTAACATTTTATTAGTACGGGAACATTGGTACTACAGTAACTTTTTATTAGTATGGAAACATTGTTAAGAGCGACAAATATACATTTGTTATTCCTATGGAACATATTACACTACATATCGTGTTCGAGAATATATTTTATCGTGTATGGAACATTGAGAACATCGTCTCGTCGATTACTAACTAGTTGTAACTGAACATTGACATATTGATAGTGATATTGGAATTACTTAGAATATATTAGTAACTGGTTATTTGTTAGTAATTAAGAAATATATAAATTAGAATAATTCAATTTAATCTATTTAATTGATTATGGATCACACACATACTAACTTTCTTAGTTGTCACGTAATACCTGCATTCACGGGTCTTAGTTATGATATCTCACTGTTAGATCACTAGTCAACCGTACTAGTGTTAGAAAACATTAAGGGTGTTGATTCTTAAAGTGTTTAATTTTGCATTGCTTCATTTTTGCACATTGTATTTTCAATTTTTCTGTTTTATTGATTCTCTTGTCATTGATCATCATCAGTGTTGCTGTTCATTTTCATTTTTGAAATCATATGTTTCAAATTTTTTTTTTTTTTTGAAAACTTAGTTGAATTTTATTATCATCTTTTTTTTTATGGTTTTTTTCATTTTTCATTTTCAACTTGTTTTTACTTCGAATATTACCACATCGTTCCAAAGTAGGTCGAGTGTGGATGTGTGCTTTAATGCATACTATCATTTAGTTATATTGATTTCGTTTAATATTCTTTTCTTAATATGGTATAACTTTATGCATTTCATATATCTTGTGGTAGTTTTAACTCACCTCTCTCGGGTACTAAGTTCAAAAAAAATTAGTAGAATTAATTTTCTTAAGGGGAGGTAATAAGGGAGCTGTTACGTACATTTATTACCTAAAGGGGGTAGTCTTCGGTCCTGCCAAATGTACGCACCAGTCTTAAAATAGTTATATTATTTGTGCGTTCGATTGATTCACGCACTGACGTGCACAATGCAGTGTGATTTGCTTTGGACACACGGGTAACCTAGTTAAAGAATTCTGACGTCATGTTTTGAACGGGGCAGTTCGGACCATGTTTATGTCCGATATATATTTCTTGGATTTTTCTGGCAAGTTTGAAGAAGCCATTATTTTGTAATGATATCTACTGGTATTCATGATGAAGCCAATAGTGGAAGTATCAAGTAAGTGTCGCCCCATGTCATATCGAATGTTTATTGAGTTAAATTAAAGTATCAGGCCGCTCCTAGTTTTGGTCTAGCGGGAATTCTACGTAGTATGTCATTCCTAGAATGGACAGACGGAGTCGTTAGCCCTTTTGAATTACCGTAGAGGGAGGATACCTACGAGTAAACGAAGTTAATTGATTTGTATGCTTCACATGTTTTTATATGCCGTATTTTCGTCAATGCCAAAGTCGTGGCATGGATATAGAGAGGTTAGTCAACACAGAACTCTAACCTGGTCGTATTGTCGTGGATGACTTTGTTTGGATTTTATATATATATGCTACCTAAGTATCGTATGGAAAAGTCTGGAATTGTTACAAGTATGATAAGAAGTATTGCTCCTTGAGAATGAATCCGTTGGCCATAAGATACGTCCTTGAAAGAAGGTCAACGGACTTGACTGCAATACATATGATATGGTAGAGGAAGTGACCCTTAGTCACTTGAATAAGAGGACTTAATTGTTAGAGAATCTTCATGAACTTGAAAAGTAATTATCAACATGTTTGACGTATGACCCTTTTGCACCTGTAACTATGATCGTCTTGTTCCACTCCGTATGTGTCACGTTAAATAAAATATATGTACAGTCATCACAGACTTGTGTGCTGCCAGTAAGTGACCAGTTAAACACTACTTGTTGGAGTTCGTTTTGAAGAACATTTTCTGACATTTTTGTTCCTTTGCAACCATTCGCGTAATGAAGTTCTTTACCATTAGAATGAACACCCCAACAAGTACTTTCCTGAAAGTAGACACCGATCTGACATTCCTCAATTCTAGAAACCTAAGCTAGTGACACTGTGCTCTGCTAACTTTCGTGCCTGGACAATTTTTATGTGACTTAACAGACATCCGAAAAATAAGAACACCCAAGGAATCGTTCCCTGAGACAGAGAATTCAGTACGTCTTTTTGGAACTGGGGATTTCTTGGTCAAGACTGCATTTACGGGTCTATGTGAAGGTCCTAGAATTTATTATGTTCCCAGAGGCAGCGATCAAAGCTGTAAGTATAAATGTGCACACGTGGCCACGGCTGAATGAATAGAGTGAAAGCAGATCTGAGTGTTATTTTACCGTTGTATTTTGGCACCTATTTGCTGTCATAACTTTCTTCATGCAAGTTTGTTTTGCTAACAATTTTTCCCTTAACTAGATTATAGTATCAGGTCTGTTCATACCTTAAAGGGGGGAAAACTCTTAGACTCAATCATATGTATCTGGGACTCTTTGTGCTATCATCTTTCTCCTAACGGGACTGTGGGCTATCCATCGAGGGAAGATCATAACTGTGGGTCTACCAGTTCTTGTAGCATTCCTTTATTTGTTTATGACTTTGTGTATATGCCTTTTTGATGTAATTTTACATGTTGTGAAGTAAGTTTACAATGATAAATAAACTTAACAATAAATTAATCAGCATGTTGGTCAGCTCGTTCTAAATATGTACATAATCATTTGTTATAGTTTCCCACGTCTGTGTGTCTACCTGTCGTCACTTGAATGTGCGTGCACGTGAGTGGATATATATATATTTAATGTATATGTGTTAGACTGTCTGACTACCTTAGATCTGTCGTAGAAGATAGGTGAGAGAGAGAGAGAAGATTTCCCGCTCTCAGAGACAGCCTCTATCACTATTCTACCACCTCACTCGTGGAAATCTATTTTGTATTTCTATCTCACACTGTGACTATCACTCATTCCAACCTATTCAGAAGGGACCAACCCAAGTCTTAATTCTCCTATCAAAAATCTACGACAGCGACAAGACCTAGTGGGCCTAGTTGGCAGAGAGGATAGCGTGATTTGCTTCCGTAACAAGGCGGTGTTGTCGTTCGTAAGGTCCTGGTTTCGATTCTCCGGCGAGCCTATGACTTCTTTTGTTTTTCTGTTGTTTAGTTAATAAAATGTTAATATATAGTGGCTGGGAATGTGAAGGTCTGATGCTGTTCTTACAATGTTTTTAACAGATAAAAGTCAATTAAATATCTGTTAAAGTCAGTTATACAACTGGAACAACCAGGCCTTTTGTCAAAAAGTGGCTTTGGTTAGAGTCTGAGTACATAGACAAGACACTAGTTATGAGAAAGTCTGAGAAAGCTTAATAAGTACAGTATAGTTAAAGATAAACTGATCCAGTGTACATTTTACAGTTTATTAAACAACAAATCAATACCACAGTAAACAAAATAAAAAGTGCGAGTACGCACAACCTGAAAAAGAAAATTCAAGTGAAAGACACAATATAAAAATTTTCCACACTCTCTTTCACACCTGCATGAAAACAACTAAGGATAAAGAAATATACTTGGTGGGAGTCTCTAAGTAAGAACCACCGCTCCTGTCTACACTATTGTTACTAACTAACACATTGTCCCGATGAAGATGTATAATTAAATGTCTACACTGTCTTAAAAGCGCTCTAGGCGGTCCTACACAACTAACAAATATGCCACCCGAACTGCTACACTAATTGACTTTTTATGATGAAGACAATGCAGCTGGGAATTCCATAAGCCCTCGGTATTTACCATAGGCCGACCCTGTGTATGCTGTCAAAAGCCTTTTCAAAATCAATTAGTGGTGTTGTCATGGGAACGTTACTCTTAAGGGTTCTACAGGCAGCGTGGTGCAACAAGACCATACCAACGGATTGGGAGATTATCATCATAACACCAATTTTCAAAAAGGGTGACAATCGACAATGTGGAAACCATAGAGGCATATCCCTTTCTCAGTATCCCTGGTAAAATCTACTCTGGAATCCTAGAGCAGAGACTCCGACGCCTAGCTGAGCCACAATTCGATGAGGTCCAGTGCGGATTCCGAGCAAACCGAAGTACTCAAGACCTAATCTTCACACTCAGACAGCTGAGTGAAAAGGCCCTCGAGTATAAGAGTGAGATGCATCTTTGTTTCATAGATCTGGAAAAGACGTTTGACAGGGTCCCCTGGAGCAAACTTTGGGACTGTTTGGCAAGGAAGAACATTCCAGCACCTCTGATTCATGCTATACAGAGCTTCTACAAATCTTGCAGAAATTATGTGAGGACAGCAAACCATAAGTCAGAAGAGTTCAGGACCGCCACTGGTGTAAGACAAGGTGATATCTTGTCCCCGTGTCTTCTCATACTCCTCGAGGACGATGTTATCAAGGCATGTAAGAAGAGAACAAGAAAGTATTCAGTGGGGTACTGGAAGATGAGACAGGTGTGTATTTCAGAGCTGGCATTTGCTGATGATGTTGCCCTGATTGCTAAATCAGAGGCACATCTCCAATCCAACCTGCAAGTCTGGAAGGAAGAGCTGGAGAAGAGAGGGATGGTCATAAGAAGCTCTAAAACAAAATCAATGGTGATATCACGAGAAGAAAGAAGACATCAGATTAAGCTTGGGAGAACAGGTTCTGGAGCAGGTCGACCACTTTAAATATCTCGGAGCTATTATAGACCGAAAGGGAGGCATCAAAGAAGAGTTGGCCACTCGAAAAGCAGCAGCTGGGAGACTTTTTCGGGCCATAAATCGAGGATTCCTCAGCAAGACAGAGGTTGGTAAGAAAACGAAGATGGCTGTATACCGCTCCACCTATGTTCGAGTCTCGACGTATGGATGCGAGTCATGGGCAATGACTACAACCCACAAAAGCCAGATCCAAACCTCAGAAATGAGGTATCAGAGGAAGGTGGTTAAAGTAACAAGAAGAGACATGGTCCGCAACCAGACGATACGTCAAGGCCTAAAATTCCACCCCCTGCAGACCCAAGTAGAACAATCCCAACTAAGATGGTTTGGCCATGTCTGCAGAATGGGAGAAGATAAGCTACCACGACAAGCATGGGAAACAAAGAGCCAGGAATCCAGACCCCCAGGACGACCTAGAATCCGCTGGGAGGACAACATTAGACATTCTTTGAATGACCAAGGACTAGAATGGAACCAGGCCAGGAAGAAGACAGCCGTTAGGATAGTCTGGCGCTTTCTCTTCCAAACCTCTACACCTCACGGTAGAAGGGGAACGACTAAGTAAATAAGCCATGGGAACGAAGATGGGTCCTAGCTATGCCTGCCTGTTCATGGGCCACTTGGAGAATCAGATATGGCAACAATACTCCGGTCCTTTCCCCGGGTTTTACCGCAGATATATCGATATTGGCATAGGTCTCACAGATATGTCCGAGACTGATTTATCCCGCTTCATCGACTTTGTTAACCACTTCAACCCCACCATCAAGTTCACCTCCCTCATCTCCACAGTATTTGTCAACTTTTTTGGCATTACTATTACTATCACGCCCTCCGGCCTTAATTGCTCAGTATACTACAGGCAGGCAGATGCCCATAGCTACCTTCTGTATACGTCTGTTCATCCCCGGGCTTGTCGTGACTCCCTTCCATTTTCACAACTTCTCCGCCTCCGCCGTTTGTTCCTAGACGACAATGACTTCCACTTCCGAGCCAATGAGATGTTGGATTTCTTCCGTAGCAGTCTTTATCCGAAACATGTTCTCACCTCTGCTCTCCAACGTTTGCTCCCCATCTCTCATCAGGAGGCTATCAAACCTTACTATAAATCTACTTCGGATAGAGTCAAATTAATCTTGACCTATCACCCTCACAGTACTGCAGTCAAACAGACCTTATTCCGCCACCTCCCTATCCTCCAAGCAGAGTCTGTGACCCAAAATGTATTCGGTGAAGCACCTTTGGTGGAATATAGACGCGACAAGAACTTGAAGGATCTTCTAGTTCACAGCCGTCTCCCAAAGGAGAATGCCACTCACTTTGGCACACTACCCTGTGGTCGGAACTGATGCAACACGTGCAAGTATGTCATTTCAACCCACATGGTGTCTTTTCCTGAGGCTACGTACATCATCACCAGTAGCTTCACGTGTGAGTCGCCCAATGTCATGTATACGATCATATGTAAACGTTGCTGCAAAACCTATATTGGCCAAACAGGCAAACGACTTGGGGACAGATTCAGCCAGCACTTGAATGACATCTCTCAGCAAAAATCCACACCAGTGGCCATACACTTTAATGGTCCTGACCACCATGGTCCCATCGACATCCAGGTCACGGCGATCAGATCCTGCTCCTCTGACACTGCTAGCCGAGAACAGCTTGAGAACCGTCTTATCCACCGCATGGGGTGTCTAAAACCAGCTGGTCTTAACACTCTACACATCTTTGTCTGAGGTCACCCATTCCTCGCTTGTTCTATTTTGACTCTTTCCACTCTTTCCCTATTTTTCTATTTTTCTGCCGCCCTCTAATAATATGTATGAATATATAATACACTGTTTTTAATATGCCTTGATTTTTTATTTCATATTTATTTATCTTCAACCTATTCTGTCCTCTTCTATTTCCAGTCCCCACTAATATTACGTTTGGGTAGTTTATTGTTCAGTTTCGTTTTTTAGTTTCTTAGTTTGTATTGTGTACATCCGGTGGTGGCAGTCATTTCCTTTTCCGGGCACGCTCATCCGTTCGCGGGCAGCAAAAGTGTTAGGACTTCGATGCCTTCAGGGAAGTACCTTGGTTTAGTTTTTATATTTATTTAGGTTCTTATGTGTCCCATCTAGCCTATTACAGACCATAGAAGTAGAAACATACCTATACCCGTGTCTACTACACTTCCGAAGAAAGTGACTTCACCAGAATGCACTATGACAGTAAATGGAGCAGTTTTATAACAAATCAATAGATTAAAATACCTAGGCACGTTAATAACATCAGATGGAAGATGCATCTCGGACATCAAGAGAATAATAGCTCAGACAAAAGCAGCGTTCCAAAAAAGAAAAAGTATTTTATGCAACAACTCTTTTAATGGAAGTAAGAAAGAGAGTTCTGCAGTGTTATATAGAGCTAACCCTGACAGACGGAAGTGAGTCATTGACTATTAGTCAATACTATTAAAAAGCACTTAAGGCCAGAGATATGCAGTTTTACAGACGCGTGTTAAGAATACCATGGACAGCTAAAAAGCAGTAGTGAGGATGTCCTGAAAGAAGTCAGTGCGCAAAGAAAGCTTACATTTCATATTAGAAGGAAGCAGTGCTCAGTCTTTGAGCACGTAATGAGGAGAGAAGAAGATAGCTGAAATATACCGTGACATCATCAAACTTTTTTTTTTAAAAGACAGGACGATAAAGGCAGAAGATATTGGATAGTTTGAAATCGTGGCATTGAAATAAACAAAGATACAAACTGGAAGAGAGGCATCAAGGCCAGCGTTGGCTGCCAGAAGGGCAGCAGCTGAGATACTTTTTCAGGCCATAAATAGAGGATTCCTCAGTAAAAGAGAAGTTGGGAAGAAGACGAAGACGCCTGTATATCACTCTACCTATGTTCCAGTCTTGACTTATGGATGAGAGTCATGTGCAACGATTAAAACCCACAAAGGCTGTTCTTACAATGCATATGACGTTTAACAGATGAAAGTCAAATATCTGTTAAAGTCAGTTATATAACTGTAACCACCAGGCCTTTTGTCACGAAGTTTTGGTTAGAGTCTGTCTGAGTATAGAGACAAGACACTAATTATGAGAAAGTCTGAGAAGATAGATTTAGATGAGAATTACAGTGAATGTGGAAGGATGAGACTTATAACTTCAAGGGTGAGAACCTAGATTGACTCTCCCTCGCCACTTGTGACTTATTTCCTAGCTACTGTCTCACCACTTCTGACTACAGAAAGGCGATAATGTTTCACTAAATTCCACAGACACCACTATCCAGACAAAGCATATAAGTACAGTATAATCAAAGATAAACTGATCCAGTCTACAAATATGCCACCCGAAATGCTACACTAATTGACATTTTAGCGCTAACTCAGAAGCTGTCCTCTAAGTCTTTCTATCTGACCCTACTGTTCCTTGCTAACTTCTCTCTCTCTCTCTCTTTCTCTCTCTCTCTCTCTCTCTCTCTCTCTCCTCTGTCTCGGTTCAGTGCCTCTCTGACGCTACCGTTTTCGTCTGAGGCTCTGATGAGTTGCTTCTCCGTCACGTCCCTCCTCTCGTTAGCATTTGGAAAAGTATGTTTTCCCTTTCTCCTTTCCTGAATACTGATGATGAGGGCCTTGTTTACTACAGCTATATGTTGTTGCCTAATGATGTAGATGTTATCACTGCTGATGACTATTCTTCAAACTGCCGAGTTAACCCGCTTCGGGTTTAGGACTACTGCATTATTAAGGCAGTGTATAAACAACACCAGGCACGTCGCCTGTTTTGATTGTGTTGGCCTTTGCGAGCTAAGAGCTCCTGATTTAGAGACAAGTCTCCCGCTGAGGCATAGGGTTCCTCACGCCAAGAGAACTAATTCCTCTCAGTGTTGCAGACGTGCTGTGCGCCGGTACAAGCGCGTACCCAGTTTTCTTCAAGTACGGCAATGTCTCATGCCTCCTTCTCCTGAGAAGGCAAAGTCCATGGTAAGCTTAGGGCTATCTATAACCTCCACGCCGTGACGCTGTAGAACAAAAATAACAACATCTATACAACAATTCAAAATTTGCAAATACATAACACATTACCACCCAAACTTCATCTACACCCTGTTGTCCCCTAAATTAATAACTCTCCCCTACACACAAGCTACGCACAAGAAATAAAACAGATATTTCTGCCGAGGATCCGGCTAATTTACCACTCTCTCCTATCTCTCTCCCGCACCAATTAACTCGCTGTCTGTTGCGTAAACCAGACGCGGGCTGACCTGAATCTTTTGAGTGCTTGTCTCGCCGTTAGGCTTCATTGAAGCTAAAATCCATGCTTTATAATAATTTCCCAGCCCTAACTTCTTAAAGACTGACCCGGGAAGGTTATCAATTTAACACAATTATTTAACACACTTATTCCTACACCATCTCTGTAATATTAAATCCCCTTCACTCCTGTCACCTGACTACAAGACCAAATAACACAACAAATTAATACACAACCACACCCGCGTATATACACTACAAATTATCAATAATCAAATGTGGTTACATGGACCTCATATTTACTTTACACCAAGCTTACAATATTAACAACAATAACAAAAATAATACTTCAGAAAATACATTCACCCAAATAGAAATTAAGCAAAAAAATCTAACAAATCATTAATTAAAAATATAAAAAAACAACAAAATAAAAAACAACAACAAAATTAGCAAACTTATTAACTACTCATAGGACAAGGAAAGACAACAAGGTTTTAAAAAAAACACCAACTCAAAAAGAACAAATATTAATATAAATCAAAACCAAGTGCAAAGGACAATAGTTATCTGTATACAATACAAATTCAACGGGCTGATCACCCGTTTGCCAGTCACTTCGATTACGGAAACAACAGCAAATGGGTTGATTTGCCGTTGCCCTAAAGACGCCATTAGGCGTGATGGGAAATAATGGCAAAGAAAACCTATCTGCTGTTGCCCTAAGACGCCGCTAGGCGTAATGGCCACTGACTGCTTTGACGGTCGGTGGCTAAGGACGGAAGAAGAAGAAGAATACAATACAAAACTGAAAATAAAATGACAAATACTAATGTAAATTAAAACCAGCAACTGTAAAAGACAAGTTATTTAAATTTAATACAAAATTAGTAAATAAACTGACACTAAATACCCCAATTATAACCTATTTTCAGGTTAAACAGGGTAGACCAAGATGGAACGAGAAGAGGCAATAATGGTCCGCTGTAAAGTGCCCGCTCTCCACCCATCACCTTTTCAAAACAATAACAACAACGCAGATTTCAGTATAGTAGAACTAAATAAAAGTATTACAGAACACTCTCCATTAACTTTAGAGCATGCCAGGAGGTGGCTAGCACGACAAGCAGCGGTTCTGGAAATGCTAAGAAATTCGCCTAAGCACCATCAAAGGTCGCAAGGTAGATGCATCACACGACAGATAAATCAAGAGTGTGTGATTAATCGGTGCGGTTGTGTCACATTTTTTTTTCCTACCCTTCGTAAGATGCCAAACCCCGAAGAAACCCTTTGTTAGTCAAAGATACAAAGCCCTGGAGCCATCCAGTCAGTACTGGATTAACAATTAAGCAAAATAAGCACGTGCTTATGGCACCAAGGGATGGGACACCACAGAGTTTTTTCCTTTAGCTATCATGCCTTTAACTCGCAACTCTTTCACTGCCACATTCGACTTTAGTCGATTTCTTTGGTAATTGTCTCAATCTGTCGTGTTCGACTATTATCAGAATTATTTTTTTTTTAAAAACACCCGTTTTCTTTGAGTGACTAAAGTTTAAAAGTTTGAAACATAGACATCATCATCTCATCTCAACCCATAACCCGTCATGGGTCGTAGGGGTGCCATGGTGGAAGCATCAGCAGACAGGGTCCTCCACTGCTCTCTATTCTCAGTAATGCGTACAAGTGTGGAAAAACCGTGTCCTGCCCATTCTTTGATGTTATCAGCCCAGGATTTTCTTTGCCTTTCTCTTCTCCGTTTACCTTCGACTGTTCCCTGGAGGATCGTTTTCGAAAGGGAGTCATGACGAGTTACATGCCCAAACCAGGCAAGCTTTCGACGTTTCACTATTGACAAAAGTGGTTCATGGTGGCCTGCATAGGTGTTTATCTTCTCTCTAACATAGACATTTGTTTTGTGCTCTTTATAGCAAATGCGCAAAATTCTTCTATAACATTTATGCTCGAAAGCCTGAATCCTTCGCTCCGTATCTGCAGTGAGTGTCCAGCCCTCACACCCATACAAGAGAATAGATAATACAAGTGATTTGTATAATTTGATCTTCACAGGAAAACTGATGTTACTTTTCCAGATCACATTCAACCTTGTCATGGCAGCTGAGGCCATCTCAAGTCTTGTCTTCATTTCTTTACTTGATCTTCCATCACTACATATAGTGGACCCGAGATATTTAAAGGTGTTAACTTCTTCTAACGTTTGCCCATTTAAGGTAATGTTGGTCGGAACATGTTTCTTATGGCTATTCACCAATATCTTGCTTTTTTCTATATTAATTTCCATCCCATACGTTCTTGTTACTTTCTCCAGTCAAGAGGTAATGTCTTGAAGTTCTGATTCTGTTCCAGCTATCAGATCAATATCATCAGCAAAACGTAGATTACACAGAGGTCGGCCTCCAATCGATATGGTTGATTTATAATCGTAGAGAGCCTCCTGCATAATATGTTCTAGATATATATTAAAGAGCACTGGTGACAGGATACATCCCTGGCGAACTCCTACAGTTGTTTTGAAAAATTCTCCAATGTCGTTGCTTGCAAAAACAGCACTGCTTGTGTCCTTGTATAGTGCTTCAATGATATCTATGATGTTGGTATCAAAATTGAATTTTCTCATTATTTGCCACAAGCCTTCATGCCAGACTCGATCGAAGGCTTTTGTGAAATCGATGAAGTTATGGTATAAATCATGTTGATGCTGGAGATGTTTTTCGATCAGTAATCTAATATTGAAGATTTGTTCTGAGGTACTTCTTTTTGGTCTAAAGCCAGCCTGTTCCTCTGACAAGATTTCTTCTGATTTCTGTTTTATTCTGTTCAAAAGTACCCTTAACATCACCTTACTTGGATGACTAATAAGGCTAATGGTTCTGTAGTTCTTGCACATTTTTAGATTTCCTTTCTTTGGAAGCGGTATTACTAATGACTGCGTCCATTCTTTTGGCCATTTTTTGGTACTACATATCTTCTGGCAAATTGTTGTCATGATTTTTACTATATCTGGTCCTCCATATTTCAAGAGCTCTGCTGGTATATTATCCACACCCGGTGACTTCCCTCCTTTCATCGAACATATAGCCTCTTCCACTTCTTCCCGTAGTATTGCTGCATTTCCGAGTTCCCTGTTTTCGCACTTAATGTTGTTTAATATGCCTAAGTCAGTGTCAAGTTTACAGTTATATAATTCTTTACAATATTCTGTCCACCTTCTCATTACAGCTGTTTTTTCATTGAGCAGAGCCCCATTGCTATCTTCTATGACAGTTACCCTGGGCTGTTGGGGTTTTGATAGTCTTCTTAATGTGTCAATAGCTGCCTTGCTGTTACCTTTTATTAGCCCCGTATTAATGGACTCACATTGATCAGCTACCCATTTTTCTTTGGCCTGTTTCATTTTCTTTCTAATATTTTTATTCACCATACTGTATTGCCATGCTGCTTCAGGAACCTCTTTCTTAACCTTTTTCATTTCCCGCCGTGTATCACATAACTTCAGAATGTCATCTGTAACCCATGGTTTGTTTATTTTCTTTCTTTTACCAAGTATTTCTGTTGCTGATTCAATGAGCACGTCTTTCATGTTCTCTGTGATTAAGTTGATATCATCCTCCAAAAAGTTGAGAACTGCGAATTTTCCTCCAACAGTTGCCTCAAAGATTCCCGCGATTTCTGGATCTTTCAGTTTGTCTAAATTGAATCTTAACTGAGAACATCTGTTTTGATTATAGTTCTTTTTGAGTTTAAGCTTGAGCGTCATCAATACCATGTCGTGATCACTACCAATGTCGGCGCCAGCAAAAGTCCTAGTCTTGGCTTTATTAATGCTGGACTTGAATCTTTTGGATACAAGAATAAAATCAATTTGGCCATGTATCTCAGTTTTTGGGGCATGCCACGTTGTTCTTCTTGATAACTTATGAGGAAATAGTGTATTTGCAAGGGTTAGTTTATAGTTGCTGGCAAATTCTAGTAGCCTTGTCCTCGATCGTTGGTTTCTCCTGTCCCAAATTTCCCCACTGTGCCAGCCCAGTGACCGTATGCATCTGGCCCTATTTTAGCATTCCAATCACCTAGCACGATGAGAAGATCTTTCTTTGGAATTTTCTTAATTGCTTCATCCAGATTGTCATAAAATGTATCAATTGCCTCATCCTCATAGTCAGTAGTGGGGGCATATACCTGTATGATGGAGATGTTCTTTGGATGTGCTGCAATACGAATGGTGATAAGCCTGCTATTTATTGGGGTGCAGCTGATGACAGAGTTCAATCTATCTTTATGTACGATAAAACCTACTCCATGCTGATGTTTAGACTCATCTCCACTAAACCAAATTTTGTGACCATCATCCATTATTGATTCACCTAATCCTGTCCATCTGACTTCTGATAGGCCCAGGATGTCCCATGAGTATCTAACAAGTTCATGTGTTAGTTCTTTGACTTTTCCACACGCATATAGCGTGCGTACATTCCAAGTTCCAACAACAAAATTTTCTAATGGAAGTTTCAAAACAGGTGTTTGTACCCCATTCGCTGACTTATCACTCTCAAGGGGCAATGAGAGCGCGGTCGTTGTTAATCCGGGCATCGGCCGATCCGGCAAATTATTACTGAGTTGACTTTCCATCATAACATTTCAGTGAGCAAGAGGTTTGCTTGGAGGTGCCCATCTCCTCTCCAAGTATCCTTGCAGGTACATACAAAAATGTACCTGGAGCAGTAACAATAGCCCTCAATAAATCTGTAATGTTTTGAAACATAGACATAGACCTAGAGTTTAGTCTGCTTGACGTCTTACCATCAATGGTACCTATACCTTGTAGCGGTATGGCAGCTTGTGTACCCTGACAATCCCCCAGAGCTGTGCCAGTGGGAGTTTTACTCCTGGTAGGTTCAACCAAGCTGGACTGGTCTGCGTGGGTAGGGGTCAGACAAAAGCTGGTACCCTGGTCCTCCAGGTTGGGGGTTTTAGCACAGGGCCGACACCCCTGTCTATGAAAAAAAAAATCGCACATTTTACGGAAACGGCAATAAATGAAAAAACTTTGATGCGGGACGGACATCCAGAGTCTCAGGCTCGTATGACTGACAGTGGTGAAAGCCGAAAGGAAGCCACTGGCATGAAAACGGATGCCCAGACCGCAAAACACGAAACCAGAATTGGTTTTTGGAATGTCAGAACTATGAATGAGGCAGGAAAGCTGAGACCGATCACAGCAGAGATGAGGAATTAATAATAATAATAAATTCTTTAAGCACCAAACACGGTGCATAAGGCAGAAACCAGTGCTCTCCAGGTTTTACAAACAAAGGAATTACAAACTACATATCCTGGGAATAAGCGAGAGCAGATGGACAGGGATGGGGAGAATAAAAACAGCTACAGGGTGTTACGGTATATGATATTAACGCCGTCTGCTAAAGGTTAGCGGACGTGCAAATGTAAAGGTTAAGACATTTAATATATTGCGATAGATGTTTCAATTATTGAACGCTCCATACACGATCGATTATGACGTGTCTAGCGTTGTTTGGGTCACAGTCGGTAACTAGGAAACGCTACCCTTTGTTACTTGACCGCCAAGCTAAATAGCTGCGTTTTGTTAACCTTCCAATTCAATGGCATGATATAGCCGTTTATATGTGCATTTATGATGGACCAGGGTCAGTCCTAGAACTCTATATGAGAGGAAACTTATGGAGGTTAGTGATTAACTAAATCCTTGGAAGGAGAAAGATAATCGTCTACTTTATACGAAGTAATTAGACTCACAGTCTCACTGTCGGCAGGTAGCCATTCTATCTGCGCGTGCATATAGCTGTGATGTTCTGACGACAATTACTGCGTTGTATCCTTAAACGGACATTGACACGTAAAACAGCAGTCTACGCTATTGATTGATTGATGCATGTACCTCATGTGTGAATTGAACTGTTTATGTATGTGTGTAATCCATATTAAATTGTGAAGGACTCGAACCGGAGGCATTATTGATTGAATCACATTACACCATTCAACCTTCTGAATTATGTATTTTATATCAAGTTGCTGAGTTAATAAGATGAACAGTTGTTTACATCTTGATGCCAAGTTCAGGCATTACGACAAACCAAAGGTGAGGTTCACCCCATTCGCGTACGAATATTAGCACGATCAGAATTCAAGCAACACAACCAGTAACCACACACGAAAGTCCTTCAACAAAAGTGGCGGCCGAATGCGGGGAACGACAGAAAAAAGAAACAAACTTCTGTTCCTTACGCACATGTTAACCACAAATATTTACGATCAATTTTCGATCACATGATCCAGTCGAAGATGACGCAGTACTCATTATAATGCCTAACAACGTGACGTCACCGAAAGTCGTGTAGGTGAAACTGTCGGAGAAACCAAAGCCGTTTCTAAGTCTAACCAGGGGAAACATGAGCCATTGAAGCAAACACACGATATGGACTACAGGAGCAGACAGTCAAAGGCACAGGCCTAGCCGTCGACGACAACGAGCATCAAGTGAAGCAGCAAATAAAGATAAGTTTAGCTCAATAACTATTGTCGTTAACGTGACAGTGCTAACTGAGTCCATGCCCTCTGCCTACATCGGCATGTTTTTACCTATGTTTAATGTACTTTTTGTTGTCTTAATGTGTTGTTAATTAGTGCATCGGTAGGGAGGATGAACCGAAATTAGATTCTGTGGCTCTCACGATGCCTGAATTGATTTCGGTCGTTTCTTAGGGAACTTAAACGATTGCATTTTTGGAAGCCCCATTGAGGTTTGCCATTGGACGACCTGTCCAGATCTGCTATCGTTTGACGATTTGTGTTAGCTGTGCCGTTCCGTAGATAACTGGTGTATTTTATTTGTACTAAGTTCACATTTTTTTTATTCAGTTTTGTATCATGTTCGTTAACTATTTCGTCCAGTCTACTCTTACTATCAATTTATTTTATGATTGTTAAATGTTCGTCCGTTGTGAGTCCTGTGATGTCATCATTTTTTGCAGTCTTTTTTTTGTGTACTTTGCATATTCAGTTGACCTCGGGTCAATCTTTGACCCTTCGTTTTCCGTGTGACACTTCCGCTTGTTTTATTTAGTTCATAAATTCATTTTTAATTGTGAAAATGTCTTGTTTGCGTCTTGACATTGTTTGTACCCTTTAGTTGCATCATTGTTTTGTTTGTACTCATGATATATATTATATACTACATTAATACTATAACATTATATTCAATAATACACTTGTAATTTAATTTAATTAATTTTTTCTGACATTTAAGGTTAATATGGGACATTGCATAATTATGCAGTGATAGTCCAAGAAATTAGCACTGCAATTTATAAGAGATGCCTAGGGCATAATAATATAATATATATATTGACCAAATAAAATAATCTTATAGTCTACCTTTGAGGTAATAGACCCATTGTATATTATTTAATATACTTTTCTAGTACTAAGAGAGTGACTTAGTACATTGAACAATATAATTACTAGGAATCATACCCAACATTATTGAATATTAAGATTAATTGTGTGATGTAATTACATTATAGTTAACAGATATCATAACTATTTATGATATAGTTATTATTTAGATACAATATTGTTACAAAATATTGTCTATTGGTTGAACTTAGACATAAGAGTTCAGTACTATTGTGATTATTTATATTGAATATTCCTAAGTTGAGTAAGTATAATAATTACTCTGAAGCTACTATTGACTATTTTAATCAGTAATTTCCAATAATTACTTACCAGATAAAAGTCAAAATGCTTACTATAGACCATTTCGTTAAAATTGGTAAGGAATATGGTTATAAATCTCAAGAACTTCGTCAGTTTGCTGAGGCAGAACTGGAAAAAATATAAAGCAGAAATAGAGGAACAAAAGGCTGCATTAAAGAAAGAGGAAGAGGAACAAAAGGCAGCATTAAAGAAAGAGGAGGAGGAACGTGAAAGAAAGGAAGCAGAACGTGAGATGAAGCAAATTGCCAAGGAAAATAGATTAAGAGAGATTGCTCAACGTGAAAGAGAAGAGCAAAGAGCAATTACCAAACAGGAAGAAGAGAATAAATTGAAACGAGAGGAAATTATTTTACAACAAGAAATGGAATTGGCGCGTATTAAATTGGAGACAGCAAGATTACAAGCACAAAGTGCTGATGCAAACCAGAATAATAACGCACAAAATGGATCGTCATCCAGCCAAACTAAACATTTCTACAACTTTAAATTACCCACTCTCAACTTAAACGTGGACGACCTTTCATCGTTCCTGTCACGTTTTGAACAGACTTGCAAAACAAATCATTTGCCTGAAGAGTCATGGGTACTCAAGTTAAATGAATTCTTGGTTGGAGAACCATTGACGGCTTCTCAAAATGCTGACCCATCAATAGCAAATAACTACGGTGCTATTAAGTCCTTGCTTTTACGAAGGTTTCACCTGGACGAGGATCACTGTAGGTTGAAATTTAAGGGAATTTTACCTGAATCTCCAAAAGATTTTGCAGGATTCATTGCGAACATACGCAATACATTTAATAGATGGGTTGAACTGGCAGAAGTCAACAAATCATACGACAAATTAGTTGATTTACTACTACGGGATAAGGTATTATCTTCGGTTAGCCAGCCATTTTTTGCATATTTGCAGGAGCGTAAACCAAGTACTATCGACGAGTTAGAAAAAATTTCTTTAAACTACTGTTCGGCACATCCGAATGCAACCATTTCTAACTCCTCATTAAGAGAACCTCTACCTGTGGCGTCTAATATGGCCTACAATCATAATAACAAACAAAGACATCACAGTGTAGACAGAAGTAGGTTCCAAAGAAATCACAATGTTAACTTTCAGAAGGGACATAATAATGATTTCAACAATAAAAATGAGTTCAACAGAGGTAGATCACGAGATAGAAATTATTCACCTCAAACAAACTACCACAATGGTCAACATAACACTAATTATAATCGATCACATACTCCCAATAATAACAATAACTGGAATGGTAATAATCATGGCTCGAGACATCGAGATAATAGTTACTATAGAGGACGACGAGATAATTCTAACAATTATACTCGGAATCGATCTCATTCTCGGGGATCATCTCATTACAACCATAATACAGGGGCGGCAGTTACAAATAATACTACCCCTATAGCTCAGGTCCCACTTGACAATAAAACAACACAGTCTTCTGCTGCATGTTTTGCTATTAATTATAATGTGGCAAATAGTTGCCAACAATGCAATCTTATTTTTCAGAAGGCGAAAGAAACAGTGCTTAACTGCGGACATATTACACCAGAGGTAGGTCTTGCAGTCAACGATGGAACAGGCTTACTAATTTTTAACAGGGGATTAGTTAATGGATCCGTCGTCTCAGTGCTGAGGGATTCATGATCCACGACGATTGGTATACGTCAGTCGCTGGTACATCCTAGCTGTGCGACAGGAGAATATGTACGCTGCATGACATTTGGTGGAACTATTGAGTTTTACCCCACAGCTATTGTTCATATTAGAACACCCTTTTTCACAGGGAATGTAAAAGTCTCTTCTTCTTCCGTCCTTAGCCACCAACCGACGAAGCAGTCCGTGGCCAGTACGCCTAGTGGCGTCTTAGGGCAACAACAAATTGATCAATCTATCGCTTCCACCACGCCTATGGCGTCTTTGTGGGACAACAACAGACCAAACAATCTATCGTTGTTTCCGTAATCAGAGTAACTAGCAAGCAGGTGATCAGCCCACTGTGCGAAGTTTTTACGGGACGGGGTAAACAGCCCCATGCCCAACCCTCCCCAGTCGCCTTTTACGACATGCATGGTAGGGTGCAGTGTTACTATTCTTTGCTCCCCTTTCGGGCCCCGGTAACACACGGGTGAATGTAAAAGTATGTATGCTAAAAAAGCCTATAGCTGATCTGATGGTTGGTCGTATACACGGTAGTAAAGATTGTACTCCAGATGAGATCATAGAATGGGAGAAACATAACCTATGCACTGGAAACGCCGTGACGACTAGAGCGCAGACTCAACTCATTGAGAAATTTAGTGATAATAAGATGGATGCAGACAACCAAGAGGAGTTTGTAGTCAATTCACCTATTGACAGGGAAACATTTGCAACCAAACAAAAAGAGGATAAATCTTTAAAAAAAATTTTTAAGCTGGTTGATAAAGTTGACAATCCATCCTCAGGTAATAATAACAAACATTGGTTTGTTATTAAAAATGACATATTGATTAGATGTTTTCATGACAAATCACAAATGAAACAACAAGTTATGGTCCCGTATACTTTTAGACGGTACATTCTTCAACATGCACATGACTCACATTGTGCTGGACATATGGGATATACTCGAACACGATCTCGAGTACTGTCTTCATTCTTTTGGCCAGGAGTGTCAAGAGATATTTCGCAGTATGTACGTTCCTGTACTACATGCCAAGAAGTGAAAGCACGTGGAGCTTTTCACACGGCGCCTATTCAGGCTTGCGATATCTCAGTAAGACCGTTTGACAAGATGGCCATAGATATTATTGGTCCATTGCTACCATCGGCCAGAGGACATAGATTCGTCCTTACGTGCATTGATTTGTGCACACGATGGCCAGAAGCTATCCCATTAAAAACCACCACTACTACAGATGTAGCTGATGCACTACATCTCATCTTTTCTAGAATAGGGTTTCCTAGAAAACTTTTATCAGACCATGGGTCACAGTTCATATCTGACACCATGAAGGAAGTCATGAAAACTTGGAACATTGATAGGAATTTAAGTAGTATTTATCATCCTATGAGTAATGGTGCGGTTGAAAGACTTAACCGTACACTTAAACAACTACTACATAAGGTTACTGCTAAGCACCCTCATGACTGGGACAGAGCACTCCCAGCTGTTCTATTTGCTTATCGGGAGGTACCGCATGAACAAACTGGCTTCTCTCCCTTTGAATTAGTTTTTTGGTGCTCCCCCAAGAGGTCCTATGGGACTAATAAAAGACTTATTAATTGACGAGGAGATGACTCAGGACACTCAGTCATCTTACGAGTATGTGATTAATCTTCGGAAGAACATTATTGAGTCTTGCCAGTTGGCAACAGCTTCTTCTGAGGCTGCAAAAGCTAAGGCTCGATCTCTACAAAATAGGTCTCGACGATTACGCCAATTATTCCCAGGCGATGAGGCTTATGTGTTACTTCCTCACAATAACAATAAATTATTGATATCTTGGAATGGTCCTTACAAAGTCATTGATAAAATTTCCGACGTTGATTACGTCTTAGATATCAAGGGACACAAAAAGATATTTCATATTAACATGCTCAAGCAATTTCATACACGTCCTGAACACTTACAGTCAATTTTTCATGAACTAGATGGCAACACAGTATCTACTTGTTATTATTCCAACTTATCCGTCATCCAGGAAGAAGAATCTTCTTTTCCTGAGGTACAGTTACCGTTACCGGTACCAGTAGTTCAACCTACTGAATCTTGGCGGGATGTAACCATCTCTTCAACGGTTACACCGCAACAGCGTTTACAGATTGCTAATCTATTACAATCTTATCCAGATGTATTGACCGACGTCCCGGGTCGCACATCGGCTATCAGTCATGACATTACTCTCAATGATGATACACCTATTCGTGTACATCCCTATTCGGTTCCTTTACATTTCCTTGCTAAAACTACTAAGGAACTTGAACAGATGTTGTCTCTGGGAATCATTGAGACTAGTAATTCGCCATTCTCTTCTCCATTAGTGATTGTCCGGAAGAAGGACAATAACATCAGACTATGTGTTGATTATAGGAAATTAAATGCTAAGACTATAGTTGACAGCGAACCACATCCACTTATCGACGACTTACTGCCACGTCTATCCAACGCAACTATATTTAGTAAGATAGACTTAACTAAAGGTTATTGGCAGATACCACTGACCGAAAAGGCTAAGTACTACACCGCATTTTCCACTCCACAAGGTCTATACCAGTGGAATGTGATGCCTTTTGGGCTTGTTAATGCGCCAGCTACCTTCATTCGCCTGATGCGACAAATTTTATCAGGTAGACCAGACGTTATTACATATATTGACGACATATGCTTGTTTAGTTCGTCGTTTGAGGAACATGTTTCGGTACTTAGATATGTTTTCGACACTCTAAGGAATTATCATCTAACTGCTAAACCTACAAAGGTGCAGATCGCGTGTAATGAGATAACCTTTTTGGGACATATCATTGGATCGGGATATATCCGAACGTTACCTAGTACAGTCTCCAAAATTCTAAACATAGCAGTTCCTCAGACGAAGAAACAGGTCAGGAGTTTGTTAGGACTTGTTCAATATTACAGTAGATTCATACCAAACTTGTCATCCATCACGGCTGTATTGTCTTCATTGTTAAAAAAAGACATGCCGGTGAAGGTGACATGGACTGGTATATGCAATGAAACTTTCAACAAAATTATAAATTTGTTCTCGCATGAACCAATTTTAAGACTTCCCGATGCTTCCAAAAGATTTTTCTTACGAACAGATGCTAGTAACTACGGCATTGGTGCATGCCTGCTCCAGAACCATGATGGCGTTCTACATCCTACCTTATATATTTCAAGAAAGCTAAAGCCGGCAGAAACAAAGTATTCCACAGTGGACAAGGAACTTTTGTCAGTTATATGGGCAATAACTAAACTTGAAAAGTTTTTGCTTGGTGCTCCATTCACCATACAAACCGACCAACGTGCTGTAGCATCTTTGCGTCGATCTAACCACAAGAGCCAAAAACTCGCCAGATATGCAATCATCCTACAGCCATTTGAATTCTCCATTGAACATATTCCTGGCACTGAAAATATTGTGGCGGATGCGTTGTCACGTAATCCTATTGACGACGAGTGATCAACATTGACATTCCTAAAACACGTCAATCATCACTACATTGGATATAACGAAGTATCAACTATAAGGGAACTAACCTTGCCTTCAATTTAATATTTATAAACACTATATGCATCACAGAATTGAACTAAAGACAATCAAGGTATACATATTGACATTGAAACTTCGTCTAACGTCCATACACAATATATGAATATTCGTTGAACAATCATGGAACAATATCTGACGACAAGTCGAACTTATTATCCTATGTGCACTTAATTCTTGGATGCTGGGATAAATGACATTTCTTTCCAACGTAAACGTTTGAACATTTTGCCTAAAAGAATTCATCAGGATCAAGACTACGGATGGATCATCATATCCTATACTAATTAATTAGTTAACTTAACTTCTTAATTGAATTATTATCAATAAAATGAAATGTGAGAAAAAAAATGAAATGAAAGAACAAAAAAAAGAGAACGAAATATAAAAAGAAGAAATTATGAAAAGAGAAAATAAATCTCACACAAGTATTAGATTAATATTTTTTTAAATGTACCTATACGTTATTTAGTTAGTTAAATTAGATAGTTATTATTTACTAACACTTAACACACCCAATTAAGTTAAACCTATATTCGAATTTCTTTCTATTTCTTCTCACTTATTTTGTCTTTTCTTCTCTCATAACATCGCGTTACATTAGAATCTTAATAATTTAACTCTTAGTTTAATTAATTAATTTAATTTTAATTAGTCAAATTAATTCCTATATGACATACTAATACGACAGACCTTACTTTAATTTAATTCTATCATTCACTATTAACATTGGACATTTTATTTAGTTGATATAATAATATGTATAATATTGATATATAATGTGATTAATGTTAGATGACTATGACAAATAGTTAGTTGACATGACCGCGACACGGTTCTACTCACAACATCGTCGGCCATATGTCACGATTGTATTAAATTTTTTTTGAAAAATTGTTAAGTCGGATAGATCTTGAAAAAAAATCTATCGATTTTTTTTCCCCGGTGTACAGGGAATTGTTACGGTATATGATATTAACGCCGTCTGCTAAAGGTTAGCGGACGTGCAAATGTAAAGGTTAAGACATTTAATATATTGCGATAGATGTTTCAATTATTGAACGCTCCATACACGATCGATTATGACGTGTCTAGCGTTGTTTGGGTCACAGTCGGTAACTAGGAAACGCTACCCTTTGTTACTTGACCGCCAAGCTGAATAGCTGCGTTTTGTTAACCTTCCAATTCAATGGCATGATATAGCCGTTTATATGTGCATTTATGATGGACCAGGGTCAGTCCTAGAACTCTATATGAGAGGAAACTTATGGAGGTTAGTGATTAACTAAATCCTTGGAAGGAGAAAGATAACACTGATTAACAAAAAAAACTTTTTTTTTCTTTCTCTAACATTTCTATGTTTTTCTGGTCAATTTTAATGCGCTGTTTTTAAATCTGCAAACCGTTTTTCTCTATCAGGTCGGGATATCTAGAAATACGCAATTGAAGTTTTTTAACAACGCATACAGTATTACAACATCATTCGTACAAGAAGTATAACAGTTATGTAGGCTTGAATTTCTTTGCAGTCGACTTTCGTCGGTGAATGGCATGTGGTACATCGCAATGAAGCATCCAACAATAATCGGCAAGCATGGTCACACTCCACCGTCCTTGATAACGTGACTCCATTACGGCGATATCTTGATGGAATCGTTCTCCATGTTCATCGCTGACTTCGCCAAGGTTGTCAGGGAAAAAGTCAAGATGCGAATTGAGCAAATGGATTTTGAGGGACATGTTACAGCCCATAATTCTGTATGCATCTATGCACTGCTTAACAATATGCAACATAGTCGACAGATTTGTGATTTCCCAGAAAGTTATCGACGATCGATTTGAATGCCATCCATGCGCGAAGTTCACTACCATGTAACAAGTTCTCGAATTGTTTGTCTGCAATAACTTTCCTAATCTGAGGTCCTACAAAGATACCTTCCTTTATCTTTGCATCGCTAACTTGCGGAAACTTTTCTCGAAGATAAGTGAAAGCTTTGCTCGTTTTATCTAACGCTTTTACAAAATTCTTCATAAGCCCCAACTTTATATGTAACAGTGGTAAAATGAAGCTGTCTTTGTTAACTAATGGCTCGTGTATTACATTTTTATGCCCGAGCTGCATACGATCCCGGATAGGCCACACCTTTCTTGCATAATGTTCCTGTCTGTTGCGGCTGTCCCATTCACATCGGAAGCAACAAAATTTAGTATACCCAGTCTGCATGCCCGTGAGAATTGCAATGACCTTTAGGTCTCCACAAATCCGCCATTGGTAGTCATTGTACTTTATTTTTTCCAAACGTATAGCCACATTGTCATAAGTTTCTTTCATATGAACAGAGTAGGCGACTGGAATTGATGAAAATAAATTTCTGTTATGCAATAACACGGCTTTTAGACTAGTCTTGGAAGAATCGATGAAAAATCGCCATTCGTTGACTATGTGCTCATGACCGTTTACATCTTTGCAATAGCAAATGTCATCATCCATCTCAAAGTATTGAACAAGTTCTCTGTATCTATGACGAAATTTAGATATCGGAGTATTGGGCGCTAAAAGATTCCAATCTTTGAGTCGCGAACCGAGTAATTCCGCTTGTCCTTTGATAAGAGCGAGATCACGTATTAGATCTGAAAGTTCTGAATGATTAATTAAGTAAACACCATCATTCACCGGTATGTAATCTGAGTCAGAATTAGTGTCTAAAGCAGGTAAACTATCACTTTCTGATGGTTCATTCACGTCCAACGGATATTGTTCTGATGGTTCTTGGATCGGACACGTGATTGGATCATGAGGCACTGGTTTCGAAACCGATTTAATATTTGGATAAACCACAGACTTTCTAGTTTTAAAAGTGAAACCATGGATATTTGTCAAGCAGTAGTAACAATCAGTAGTGTGATTTGTTTGTTCACGCCATATTACTGGCACTTTAAAAGGCATCGACTTATGCTTCGGCGATTTTCGTAACCAACCTGCCAATGTATCGAACAAACTGCATTTGGCTTCCAAGATTTATTTGCATCATCAACTTTCGAATCGAAATAAAGTTCATATGCTTTCTTTAGTAATGGTGTAAAGTTTTTCTGGTCAACACGATCGGTAAAACATCCGCACACGTAACAGAACAGATCAGCCGAATTTCTACAACTTCTAGAAGCCATATTTTGCTCAGAATTATTTCAAAATACAGTAACTATTTGAAAAATCGCGTAACATATGTCATGCATCTTTTAGCAGTATAAAAAGTAGAATTATGTTGCTTTTTATTAATTTTTAATAAGTTATATAGTAAAAATGAAACGGAGCAAATAATGGTTTCCCAAAAATATATTTATTCACAAATATTTTAAGAACCCGACGTGATAGAGATAAACGGATTTCAGATTTAAAATCAGCGCAAGAAACTGACCTAAGAACACTTATGCTTATATAAGAAAGAAAAATGTTGTTTGTCAGTGTAATCGTCTACTTTATACGAAGTAATTAGACTCACAGTCTCACTGTCGGCAGGTAGCCATTCTATCTGCGCGTGCATATAGCTGTGATGTTCTGACGACAATTACTGCATTGTATCCTTAAACGGACATTGACCCGTAAAACAGCAGTCTACGCTATTGATTGATTGATGCATGTACCTCATGTGTGAATTGAACTGTTTATGTATGTGTGTAATCCATATTAAATTGTGAAGGACTCGAACCGGAGGCATTATTGATTGAATCACATTACACCATTCAACCTTCTGAATTATGTATTTTATATCAAGTTGCTGAGTTAATAAGATGAACAGTTGTTTACATCTTGATGCCAAGTTCAGGCATTACGACAAACCAAAGGTGAGGTTCACCCCATTCGCGTACGAATATTAGCACGATCAGAATTCAAGCAACACAACCAGTAACCACACACGAAAGTCCCCAGCCCAGTGACCGTATGCATCTGGCCCTATTTTAGCATTCCAATCACCTAGCACGATGAGAAGATCTTTCTTTGGAATTTTCTTAATTGCTTCATCCAGATTGTCATAAAATGTATCAATTGCCTCATCCTCATAGTCAGTAGTGGGGGCATATACCTGTATGATGGAGATGTTCTTTGGATGTGCTGCAATACGAATGGTGATAAGCCTGCTATTTATTGGGGTGCAGCTGATGACAGAGTTCAATCTATCTTTATGTACGATAAAACCTACTCCATGCTGATGTTTAGACTCATCTCCACTAAACCAAATTTTGTGACCATCATCCATTATTGATTCACCTAATCCTGTCCATCTGACTTCTGATAGGCCCAGGATGTCCCATGAGTATCTAACAAGTTCATGTGTTAGTTCTTTGACTTTTCCACACGCATATAGCGTGCGTACATTCCAAGTTCCAACAACAAAATTTTCTCTTGGAAGTTTCAAAACAGGTGTTTGTACCCCATTCGCTGACTTATCACTCTCAAGGGGCAATGAGAGCGCGGTCGTTGTTAATCCGGGCATCGGCCGATCCGGCAAATTATTACTGAGTTGACTTTCCATCATAACATTTCAGTGAGCAAGAGGTTTGCTTGGAGGTGCCCATCTCCTCTCCAAGTATCCTTGCAGGTACATACAAAAATGTACCTGGAGCAGTAACAATAGCCCTCAATAAATCTGTAATGTTTTTAAACATAGACATAGACCTAGAGTTTAGTCTGCTTGACGTCTTACCATCAATGGTACCTATACCTTGTAGCGGTATGGCAGCTTGTGTACCCTGACAATCCCCCAGAGCTATGCCAGTGGGAGTTTTACTCCTGGTAGGTTCAACCAAGCTGGACTGGTCTGCGTGGGTAGGGGTCAGACAAAAGCTGGTACCCTGGTCCTCCAGGTTGGGGGTTTTAGCACAGGGCCGACACCCCTGTCTATGAAAAAAAAAATCGCACATTTTACGGAAACGGCAATAAATGAAAAAACTTTGATGCGGGACGGACATCCAGAGTCTCAGGCTCGTATGACTGACAGTGGTGAAAGCCGAAAGGAAGCCACTGGCATGAAAACGGATGCCCAGACCGCAAAACACGAAACCAGAATTGGTTTTTGGAATGTCAGAACTATGAATGAGGCAGGAAAGCTGAGACCGATCACAGCAGAGATGAGGAATTAATAATAATAATAAATTCTTTAAGCACCAAACACGGTGCATAAGGCAGAAACCAGTGCTCTCCAGGTTTTACAAACAAAGGAATTACAAACTACATATCCTGGGAATAAGCGAGAGCAGATGGACAGGGATGGGGAGAATAAAAACAGCTACAGGGGAAACAGTACTTTATTCTGGTAGAGAGGATGGTCAGCACAACGAAGGTGTAGCCATTATCCTAAAGAAAGGAATGGAAAGGTCTTTACTGGAATGGAAACCCATTAACAACAGACTAATAAGAGCAAGACTGAGAGGGAGATTCACCAACACCTCAATTATACAATGCTATGCACCAACAAACGACAACGATGAAGAGATCAAGGACGAGTTCTATCAACAGGTACAAAAGGAAATGGAAACTCTACCCACGTACGATCTTATTATACGTAGTAATGGGAGACCTAAATGCGAAAGTTGGAACACACAATAATTATAACGAAAGAATAATGGGGAAATGCTGCAGTGAAACAGTAAATGAGAATGGGGACAAATTAATAAGCTTCTGCAGTATTAACAACCTGGTCATTGGAGGAACACTTTTTCAACACAAAGAAGTGCACAAGGTAACATGGGAATTGTGGTGGGTTTTGATGTTAAGAAGAATGGTGTGCGTATAGTTGTACTTGAGTGAGATCAACTGTGAAGGTCTCTGAGGTAAACAATGAACAACTGTATTACAGAGTACCTTTCTTGTTACCACCTTACAATCTCACTCGAAGTTATATTCTTTTTGACTAGCGTGACTGAAAGCTACATAAAGTGTCTAGGGTATTGTAAGAGTGTTGTAAAAGAATCTCAATACAAAAACATATACAAACATATACTAAGTACTATGATAAACTCAACTAACTCCAGCTGTTAAATTTTATATTTAAAATATTTTTTGTTAAACTTTATTGGTCCTGAGCCTAAAGTTGTTTTGGGTCAGGACGACAGTTAAATGAGATGTAATTAATGTACCCAGATGGACAATTTCCTCCATACACTTCCATCCTGTAGGGTATCTAGTGGTATTTATTGGCTTGGCCTGAGTTGTTAGTTGGCATCTGGTAAAAGCTGTATGTGCTGGGTGAGACTTATCCAACATAACTCTGTTCATGTAATTTAGTCTTAACTCCTTTCTCCGTAATTCCAAGGGTATGATTTCTAAAGCCACCTCTATAGCTCCCATTGATGTTGATCTGATTGCACCTGTAAACAATGAACAACTGTATTACAGAGTACCTTTCTTGTTACCACCTTACGATCTCACTCGAAGTTATATTCTTTTTGACTAGCGTGACTGAAAGCTACATAAAGTGTCTAGGGTATTGTAAGAGTGTTGTAAAAGAATCTCAATACAAAAACATATACAAACATATACTAAGTACTATGATAAACTCAACTAACTCCAGCTGTTAAATTTTATATTTAAAATATTTTTTGTTAAACTGTATTGGTCCTGAGCCTAAAGTTGTTTTGGGTCAGGACGACCATTAAATGAGAATCAATTTAGTTGGATAGATATATTTACACATATATATAAAGATATTTACATGCAACAGACAATATGTCCATAGTACATTGTTACAAATGTTCACTTTGATGTTGTTTACTCTATTTAAATACTGGGAATGGGAAGCAGGTTGGGGATTGTCATCATTCCAATGTCTTTTGTTTCAGTATGATTGTTCCTTATATTCTTTAGGAGGAATGTTTTTGTAAGCACAGGAGATTATTCTGTAATAGTGATAATTTGTCCCAGGCCAGATATAGCACTTATCTGGTTCCTGGAATAAGCCGCAGTTGTAGTCGGTTTGGCCAAACACTTCAGTCTCCTCTGGTCTTGACTTCTTTAATACAAGTAGGTGCCAGAGACTCTTTGAAATCTTGCAGACTTCTTCACTGATCGAGTACTAGCACCAGACAAGTGCCAGCAGAAACCCCTGTCGATGCAAGTTATGGTTCTGTCTTAATATCAAACTAATTCCTCCCAATTTACATGTAAACATATATGCAATACAAAAGAACATGGTCAGCTCTCTCTGACAATCCTGCTTCTCCCCTTTTAGTTTGATGGAACAAATGGTACCAGTTTTCTTTTCTCTTCCCTAATGGATGCTACGCCTCTGTCATTCCTGCAGTAATCTTTTCCAAGTAATAAGATAGGTGTAATGTTCCTGTATGACCATCATATATATAGTCCTATAGTTTTAAACTTCTTAGATAGTCCCTTATATGATGGATCAATATCTAGGCCATGCCTAAGTCTGTTATGGAACCATTTAATTACAATCTTTTTTCATGGCCTTTTCTTACACACAACCCTTTGTTAATTAAAAAGTCAATAAAATCAATCTTACCACATATCAAGGAAATATAAACAAGTAACGATGAATTAGGCAATATAATATAGCACACTTTCATCACTGCCTCTGTTCAGACTGCTTTCTGATGGTAGTATTATTAATTTAAAAAAAGCACAGGTCTGCTCATCGCTTCTTGCTCCTCTGAATATTTTGAAAAAATGGCAGCGAGTAACCTACTATTTCGATAAAGTAAAAGGCTTTGGCCAATGAGACCAAGCATCTCTTTTTTTTTTGAATGAATTCTTTAAAAAAAAATCTCAAACCCCTATGTGTTACTATTACCAACTCCATCATGTGACGTATTCTTTCCAGAACGTTGTCTCCATTACAGCTGCTCTGAACGCATCACGATTCTGGGCAAGTCGACCTGCATCAGCCAAAGACAAGTTCAGACTCTCTGTGATGTCCTGGGTCCACCGTCGTCTAGGTCGACCCCTTCCCCTTTTTCCAGGGACCATGCCTTCCATCACTGTTTTTCCAGACTATTATGTCTTTTTATATGACCGAAAAATTTCAGCTTCCTTATTGCGATGGTATTTAGGAGCCAATGTTCCTGTACATTTAGTGAGTGCAGTACTTCTCTGTTGGTCTTTTTTTCTGTCCAGGGTATTCTCAACATCCTTCTGTAGCATTTCATTTCGAATGATGTAATCTTTTTTGCAACTGTTTTATTGAGTGTCCAAGTCTCGCAGCCGTATGTTGCTACTGGGAATATACATGCTCTGATCAGTTGTAACTTTGTTTCTTTGCTTGTGCCTTGCCATAATTACCAACTAGATTTGTATATTTAGGTCAGCCAATAATATTACGGCTTCTTTCAAATTTCATCCAATCCCTTTCATCGTACTATCTTAGCCTTTCTCTCACCATTATGGATTTCTTGGCATTGTACATCCAGTAGTTTGCCATTGCTTTCTGGATGGTTCTGGCCGCTTACCATTACAGTCCATGGTGCGCCCTCAGCCCGATACCAGGCCTTTCCAACTCCTACCCTAGAAGCCGTTGTCAAAATATTATTGATCATCCGCCCGTTCGGCCAGCAGTTGTGTGTACTGTTTCTCTCACCTAATTTTTTTCCGAAAAAATATGCTATCCAATCTAAGCAGATATGACTTGAACTGACAGTATCTCCGATTCTCTATGTATTATTACCAATATTTGATTATCTAATGGACTATTTATGTAATTGATAACATATTCTTAGTCAGCAAGGCCACTGGTACACGAATATATAATTTTTATGGGGCTAAGTGGCTTGGTTCAATATTCCATATTTTTATTTCCATGTTAGTTGTTGATTTTTAAACTACCTCCTGTTCAATTCTTTTTCCATGTACTTTCAAGTTAATTACGAGAGTTTATGTCATTCGCAATATGAGCTAAGCGTATTTCCCTGACCGTAGTGTCCACTTTTTCTAACTTTTTCATCGTATTGTGAAAACCGCCAAAGGGCACTACTAGCAAGTTAGTTTTATTTTTAGAAACAATGTGAGACGTGATTTGCTTTGGTTATCTATCCGTCCCCCTCCCTTCTACAATGCATTTAGGCAAATACTTAGTTGACCTAGGAAAGTGTTACGTTTGTCTCAAGGACGAATTTGAAAAATTGGGTACCCTTTTTGGTTCGGCTAAGGCGGTATCAATTAATAAGCTGAAGGCGTAGGCGACGCCAACAATGAAAATTTGTAGTACTATCCTATCTTTGACTTTATGCACTATACTGTTATATCCTAATTTAGATATTGTATTTAGAAGTTTACCACAGGAATCACCAAACGGACGAGACAAAAACCAGATAGATCACATAATGATCAATGGCAGATGGAGACATGCACTACAAGACGTGAAAGTAAGAAGAGGCGCAAATGTGGGAAGTGATCATCACCTAGTAGTAGCAAGACTGAAGGTGAAACTCAGAGCTGCTGGACCAGTTGCAGTCAAACAGAAAAGATATAACATCACGAAACTTAAGGACCCCCTCACCAGAAAAGCGTTCGTGGTCGACGTAAAGAGACTATATCTGATTACCAAAAGCCAGGAAAGAACAGAGACCGACGATGTCGACCAGAAATTCAACACCATCTCAACAATATACAAAGAAAGCAGCAAGTCATGCTTGGGATTCCAGGAAAGAAAGAGCCAAGATTGGATAACACCAGAAACGCTAAACACCATAGCGAAGAGAAAGGAAATGAAAAGAAAGAAAACAGAAGCTAAGTCTCCCTGGTTAAAGGCAATATATAGTGAACAGTACAGTCAGCTGGACAAGGAAGTAAAACGTCAAACCCGTGCTAACAAAAGGACATTTCTGGATGACCTTGCAAGACAGGCAGAAGAGGCAGCACTGAGAAATGAACAAAGCACAGTTTATAAAATAACTAAAGCTATCAGTGGAAAACGAGGTGCAAACAACATAACGTTAGTAAGAGACAAGCAAGGAAATCTCATCACCACATCACAGGGGCAGGAAACAAGATGGACATAGCACTTCAGAGAAACACTGAATAAGGAACCACCAAAGACTCAGCTGAATGTTCCTGAGGCTGAAAGTGACTTAGACGTAAATACAGACATTCCACGAAAAGAAGAAATCATCACAGCTATCAAAGGGCTTTAAAAAAAATGGAAAAGCACCTAGTCACGACAATCTAAATGCTGAGCTATTCAAGACAGACCCTGAACTAGCAGCAGAACTATTAGAACCACTATTTGCACAAGTCTGGGAAACTGAGACAACACCAACAGAGTGGAGTAAATGAATAATTGTCAAATTGCCCAACAGACTGCAACAACTGGAAAGGAATTACCCTCCTCTCAGTTCCGAGCAAAATACTAGGCAGGATAATCATCCAGAGAATTTCAAAAGCAGTTGACCATAAACTGAGGAAAGAACAAGCGGGCTTCAGAAGGAACAGAAGATGTGCAGATCATATATTTACCCTCAGGAATATTAAAGAATAGTGCTCAGAATGGCAGAGACAGCTGTACATTAACTTTGTTGATTTTGAAAAGGCTTTCGATAGCATACACAGGGACAGCCTATGGAAAATTCTGAGGGCTTATGGAATTCCCAGCCGCATTGTTTCCATCATAAAAAGCCTCTATTCTAACTTTACGTGCAGTGTTGGATCGAGTAATGTAACTTTCGAAGTGAAAACAGGAGTACGACAGGGATGCCCCTTATCAACAACATTATTTTTGACAGTCATAGATTGGGTGATGCGCCAGACAACAGAGGGCAGTCCAAGAGGAATTAGATGGACAACGTTTTCTACACTGGAAGACCTGGAATATGCAGATGACATTGCACTACTCGCGCATTCTTATCAACACATTCAAGACAAAACCGATAGACTGAACAAGTATGGCCAGCAGGTTGGCCTGAACATCAATTTGAAGGAGACAGAGGTCATGACACTAAATGTGGGCAATCCTGAACCAATAACAGTAAGGAACCAGAAGTTAGAACAGACAGACACATTTACTTACCTAGGATGCATAGTACCACCTGACGGCGGAACAAGCAAGGACATTAACAACAGAATGAATAAAGCGAGAACAGCCTTTACTGCTCTCAACAACATTTGGAAGTCTTCCCAGTACAGCACAAACACCAAATTGACACTGTATGAGAGCTGTGTACTTTCTGTGCTTCTCTGTGGTGCGGAATGTTGGAGAGTAACAGAGAAGGAAATGTCGAAACTGTCCTCCTTCCACACAATCTGCCTAAAGAAAATTCTCCGAATCTTTTGGCCAAACACCATCAGCAACCAAGAACTACTTATTCGGAGTAACCAGGAGGACATGCACACCGTCATAGCTGGCAAACGCTCGAGTTGGGTTGGCCACGTCCTCAGAAGGGACCCTGATACCATCACAAGAACAGCTATGCTATGGACCCCCGAGGGAAAGCGAAAGAGAGGCCGACCAAAAACAACTTGGCGGAGAACTGTGGAAGTTGAGATGCAAAGAATGAACCACAGTTGGGGCACAGTACGAAGGATGGCCGCCGACCGAGCAAAGTGGAATCAATTTGTTGCTGCCCTACAAGACACCACCAGGCGTGATGGCCGCTGACTGCTTTGACGGTTGGTGGTTATGGATCAAAGAAGAGAAGACGTCTTACCAACGTTGTTTCTGCATGAATTTCAGTGAGATCTGGCCTGAAGAAAACTGAATGTTCAGTCTCTTATTTCACCATCAGCACTTATTGAATCTTACTGTCTTGTCATTCAAGCAATGGAAGGGTCGAGGGGGACACCATTGTTGGGCTGTTCTTAGAGCATCAGTTGCCCAAAATCCGGCACTGATTCCAGTCATTATAGCTAAAAGGGGATTATCAACTGAACTTAGAAGGAATTTCAATATGTTGTACAGATGATTAGCATGAACATACTGACAACAACTCTTTGTCATTGGGAGTAGGAGAGTTCTTCCGTGGTATATTGAGCCAATAATAAACATAAATGGGTATGTTGTAGGCACTTGTGAAAAATAAAGTAGTAGAAAACTAGACTACAGAAAAGTAACAATGTATAGGCTTACCGGAGAATCGAACCCAGGACCATCCAAATAATGCCATCACTTCGCTACGGGATTTCTTCTTCGTTCACCTTCAAACGTCAACTTGAATATGCTCAAAGAAAGTAGCGGTCAGTCCGAGGCTGCCAACTTCTCCGCAGAACTTCTCCAGGAATGGCACCGGCTATGGCCACACGCGCCTCCTCCGTTCCTCACACGTTGGGCACCCTTGAAGTAGATTATCACTACATCAGTGCCACAGCCACACTCACCAGCAGCTTCCATCTTCAACATGTTGAACAGATGGTATCCCAGTCTGTCGCGACCTGTGCAAAGTCTGAAGACCACCACCTGTTCACTTCTGCCAAGCTAGCAGTACGCATCATTTTTTTTTTTTTTGGTGTGTGTGACATGTTATGTAAAATAGACTACATGAATCCGTCCACTTGCTTCCCACCTTTGCCCCTCATTCCGTTCAACCTTGCTCCCCACCTTGTTTCCTCATTAGTATGCACGTTTTGTTACGCCAAACCCAGGAATTCTTCGCTATCGGTCTAACATATTTTAGCTACGCTTTTTTTTCTTGGTTCATGCGCTGATGAGCATCTAACTAGATTCGCAACTGTCATTGCATTCAAGGGGACGAATCAAGTGCGTTTGCCTGAAGCTCGATGCGAGCAGAGCCGTCAGTATTACGTCAACTGACAGAATGCACGGGCCCAAAACACGTGGAAGATAACGGCTTTGAAGTTCCCCAAAAGCTCGAGCGAATCCTGTGATGTTGTATATACAGGGAAGACGATTCCCGAGATCAGAAGCCTTTGTTGTCGATTATCACCGGCAAACAGAGCGAACGGAGGAAATTCTTTATCTTGGAAGAAAACCCCGCTGAGTTCCACTGATTTGCCCGAGGCGCGACTTTCGTCATCCTCCAGCGAGATTACACTATTTCTGTATATATATTCCAGCTCCTCAAAATCAGTTATCTAGTCGCTTCAGGAAATTTTGGAAAACATCTAACTCTACATCATAGAGCCTTAGTACAAAGAGGATTACTTAGATTTCGTGGAGATAGTTTCATTTCTTTGTTTTGCGGTAATTTATATACTAGCATTTAAGTGATTTAATGTGTTAAAGTTCTTCATTATATTTCACTGGGATTTTCTGTGTTAATTGACTAGCGTATTAAATAACATATAGCTAATTTTTCCAGCTGTAACGTAAATTTAATTACTTGCTATCACCTAGTAAGAGATGTTTTAACTGACTAGTAAATACGCTAGGCGCTTGATAATTGACGGAATACTATTCACTTCTATCCAGTATGTGTAATATCATGTGGCGAAACAAATAGCTAGTAATGACGAGTGATCTTTTGATAAGAAGAGTTATAATTAGAATAAACACTGATACTGTGCGCTGAGTGTTCTACTGAGAGGGGGGGAGGGAGGTGCATACCTAACCAACCCGTAACAGTGAGCAAAGCGATAAGATAGACTAGACACTTGTGGTTTCAAATCTAATTTAATAACAAGTGGATAAGAGATTTTACTTTTACGCGTGATAGGATAGGATATGTATATTGTGGTTAAATGTTGTTTTTCTTCCTATTAAGGCGGATCACAAACCAGCTACCAGCGGCAAAACACGGTCTAAACACGATCTAATCGTACCAGAAACTATTTCTATTTACTATCGGGTTTTTTTCAATGTTGACCTGTTGGGTCCTCTTGATTCATACAGAGAAAGTCCAAACCGATAAACAATAAGATTTAAGTATAACTGGACAAACACGATACCCAGATTTTTTTTTTAATTCAAGTTACCAGCCCCCAGTGGAAAAATGTATACACATAACATAATTTTCTGACTATTGACAATTGTGGTTCCAAGTGGATTTATCCCGGAGAATACATTGTTCAAAAATCGGCACTCAACACCAGAGAGAAAATCGATAAACAAAACCATACCTTCACCATCACTATTATCTCTTGCTAACAGTTACCTACCGGATGTTTACCTTTAGCTTCGGAAAAAGTACTTTATTTACTGTCTACTGTGAACACTAGAGCACGAATTATATTTTGCTACCTGAACTATCGGATGTGACACTGTTTTCATACCCAATACGTCAATACCAAAGTAAGCGTTTCCCCATTATACAACTTGATTATTCGTGGAGAAACTGGGGCTTATTTCGGAGAAGCACAACAGAGGATTGTATTTTATTGCATGTCCATCTACTGTATACGTTCAAGAGATTGGTTATCAACTAATAGGTAAGCGAGATTGGATGTGGCCGCAGGTTTGACAGAGGGAGAGAAAAGAGGAATGAATATTTTAGTTTATATAATCATTGTACCAACTTCTTTGATTGTTCACTAACTTGATTATTTTACTGGGATAGCTTAAGTAAAACTTTGGTTCCTTACTATAACTATCTATTCTATATACCATAAATGCTAACCTTGACCTGACGGGTTATTAACTTCTTTTTGGGAATCTTTCTTTCTTTATAAGAGGGGAGGGCATTTATGGGGGTATAATTTTCTATAATTCTGTAAAAACCTATGATTCAGTTGATTGATATATATGTTTGATGTTGTGACGAGTTTTAATGATAATAAACTGAACAAACTTAATTTCTCGAGTTGGTTAGCACAGCCCATACCCATACTACCTTTACCATAGTTTTCACGTTTGTGCGTCTTGTTGTCGTATAACTGTGTGTGCGTGAGTGGTTAAACGTATATGTTATATTTACGGAGCGTAGGATTGACAGATAATAACCCTACAGTCGTAAAGATAGGCTGGACTAGAGTGTCTTCTTAAATCCAGTGACAGATTCTACCCTTAAACTATTCACTCGTGAAATCTATTTCTTATACCTTTACTTCTCACTTATTCACCACTTTTGCTGTTCTATTTAGACGGGACAAAATCTATCTTAAATACCTATCTAAATTTACGACAGTGTGGCCTATATGTTTTGCCTCCCATCCGCTCCCGTATCTGCGCTTGACAAAACCCTTTGCCTCCTCATAAGCCACGCTTGTGTGAAGTTGAGATCCCTCCCCTGCCAACCCGTCAGCCTCCCTACCACTGAGGATGCCGCAGGGATCCACCACATCACAACTCCTCTGAATTGCCAATACAGTCTGTGATGCGTCACTCTCAGGTCATCCAGGTCGGCATTATCCTGATTCTTCAGCGCTGCAATAACTGACAGCTCATCTGAGAAGATAGCTACTTGTCTCTCTGAGCTTTCTTCTGTCATTAGGAGTTCTGCTGTAGTTTTTAAGGCTTCTGCCTCTGCTCTGAAGCCACTCGAGAACTTTCCAGTCGCGACTGACAGCTTTCTTTGTATGCCATTGCTTGAGCTCAGAAAGATTCTTCCACCCCCATCTTCTGTATGCATGCATGGATCAACGTGTTTCGTGGGTAATGTTTCTCTATGTATTTTGTGGTTAGGACTCTTCTTTCTGTTTCATTTTGGCTGTTCTTTCTTTCAATATCTGAAATGTTTTCTATCATTTCAAGGAAGCGCTGGTGTTTCCAAACTGGAAGCTTGTGTGCAGTGTAGATGGGCATAGCTGTTGATATTGCATTAATGGGGTCTGCTCTCATCTTTGCTTTGACTGTTTCAACAAAGTTCCTTCGCTTCAGTCTTCCCCTTCCAAGTCCATTTATTCTCTAGTACTTGTAGTAGTACATTGGGTGGTCTTTCAGCCTCCTGAATTTCTCGGCTGAGCTCTGTTATCTCTTCTATCTTCCATTGGCTGGAGGTATGTAATCTTTTCCAACTCTTCAATGGGTGTTGACTTCGTGCCTCCGGTTATGATTCTCACTGCTTGGTTTTGGGTTCTGTTTATTTTATCAGAGTTTGAATTAGCTGCTGCTGACCATGCTGCAACGCTACGGGATTGAACTTTGACAAACCACACTGCCAACTTAGCACCAGTTTGTTTGTTTATTATAAGGAGCTATCATGTCATACAGAAGTGAGTCGTAGACAAGTAGTAAAAAAAAGTTAGTTGCTTATCCTTTACAGGACGTGGCAATCAACCCCAGCTTTTATTGGCTGTTTGTGATTTTTCTAGACAATTTTTTCATTCAGTAGTTTGCCATTGCTTTCTGAACGGTACGGCGCTTATACCATTGTTACAAATCCACACAAAGCGATCTGCTACCAAACCGCCTGCAGCAGGTTTCGAACCTGGTATATCTGGATTATGAAACTGCGTTCATATCCATTAGGCCACAGACGCCGACATAGACAATTAGTAAGCAAGTAGGAAAAGCCAAGAAGGCCAGAGATGTCGTTTCAGAGAAGATGGCCAAAGAATATAATGGACAGATAAGAGTAATAAGGATGTTCTGAAAGAATTCAGTGCGCCAAAGAAAGCTTATTACTCACGTTAGAATGAAGCAGTTCGTCGGGCATACAATGAGAAGAAAGTTGAAACTTATCATTACAACAGGAAAGACTGATAGTAAATGCGATACAGAATGATAATGAGAGAATACAGGATGTGTATAGCATTGTTATACTCTCTTCCTCGCTGTCAATAGTATTTTTTTTTTAAATGCAATGGAAAGCAAATGCTGACATTTCAGTTCTGGCATTTATTTTAGTTAGACATCTCGTTATGATAGACACAAGAGAACATAGTTAATCCCCAACCGCTAGGTCTTTTATATTAGGACATGCGCCCTAATGTAACCGACGGACTCTATGTCTAGGTTTAAAAGGGCGCAAATTTTTTTTTTTAAAGATACAGAAAATAGTCAAGTTGTTTGACTTGTTTTATTGCGCTAATTTCTAATTTCCACAAAATATCAACAATACTAACAACGCATCATCCCAGAGAAATAAAACAGAACAGTAAAAAAAAAGCAAGCACAATCAGGAAATATATAACACTAAAAGAAAGTCTCCAGATATAACCAACACTTCCATACCCGTGGATAATGGTTGAAAGGCGCGTTCTTTGCTTAAGTGTAGCACACCTAAGATATTTAGTGGTACCGATTTGGCAGTGAGGTTAGTCACGATTCACTTCGGTTGTTTTTCTGTTGTCTAGTTTTTCTACTTGATTTCTACTTCACCAGTACCTGCAACAAAGTTCGTCTGTTATATTTGAGCACATGTCCACATATAATAGACCTTGTGGTCTGGTGTCATTGCCCTCCTATCTAAATATATGTTCTTTTCTTGATGTTAATATTATTTCTGCCACTTTTATCTTCTTCCTCTTTAACTCTAAACCTTTGGGGGGTACTACTGGCAATACCCGTGTCTAGTATAAGGGTGAGAAATGGGGGCGGCCTTCTCTGCTAGAGTAACACAATATGAAAACTCGAAGCGACAGAAAATTCCTTGCGTCAAACATAGGAAAACCACCTTTCCCTTCCTTATGTGTTATAAATGTTTATAGGAAAACCACCACGCCCTTTAAGGAGAGAAAGCTACAGTAAAATGCTATGTTCATAAATAATTGCAACATTTCGATACAAATACACAGGGTTACCCTACAACAGTAATAGTTTTGCATACTAACGCATTTGAAGGTATAATGCCATTAGTTGCCGTGGAAACGACGGCCACATTGGATTTTAATTGTGTATTTAAATTCACTGAGGCTTTTTTTTTTTTTTTGCTGACTTATGGGTACCAAAGATGAAATGGAAGCTCATCATTGTATATGTCACGAAACTTCTTCCCCGGTATAACGGGCTAGGATGACCCTCCAAATAGATGTCACGGGATAGATGTTGTGATGTATCTTACTGTCTAACACTTGGTGTGTAAACAGGATGGACAGTCTCACTCAAGACAGAACATACACACATAAATAACTTGACAGAAGTCTGGGTCACATTTCTATACATATAATCTCAACGGCATAGTCCTGGACATCAGGAACAAAAGTAGAACTATACTTGCATCATAACATATGTGGTACAGTCATCCAAACGTACTGGCAGCCACTGCATTCAATGTAAGTGCGGTGGTCACCCCTCGCACATATACCTCTCTGGTCTGATCACCAGGCATCACCGTTCTTCAGAACTTCACAGCACAAGAAAACCATGACGCTCTTATAGTGTCGATACATCCAGGCTTTCTATCAAAGCTCCTGTTAGGCTTCCAACCACTGGAACAGCCAGGGTCTTATAACATAGACCTCCTCTTGGCGCAGGACAGCAAACAACGCGCATCCAAACAATATATAATGGTCTTACCATAGATCTCCTCCTGGCGCAGGAAAACGACGCGCCTCCTAATCCATCCACTTCCAAGCGCAGGACAGGACACAACGCGCTGGTAAACAATAATGCCTAAAGGCCTTGTAGATACACATTACGCAGAACATCATCGCGTCAAATCCAAAATATAATAATCAAGTCACATACTATTTTGACATATCTACAAGACACCAACCGTCTCCGACGACCATGGCCACAGACTCCCATATTGCATCTTAGTATTCTCTCTACCAAGTATGCTAACTGTGTTCACTCTGCATGCTTTTCACAGACGCACAACATTTGCAATAAAGTAAAATTTGGTTAAGGTATCAGAAATCTGATCTGATAAAAGTTGTATTACCAAATGGAAATTATTTGTGCAACATATCATGTATGATGTTGACTGGCTAGAAAAAAGCGAGTTATAAGAAAATTAGTAACATAAAACAGAGTTCTGAGAAATGCATGGTTTTCTTCATAGGAAAAGCAAAATCTCTTAAGAAAATACAATTTGCAAAATCAAAATAAACCTACTTAAATTATTCTGGCATATTTAGATTTTGGAAAATACAAATTATCAGAAAATAGACTAATCCTAATGTTCTTGTTATTAGACATTAACTTGTCATTAGTAACTGGTTTGATAAGAACCCTTATATAGATCTTCACTTTCCTCAGCATATATATTCACCTCTTTCATTGTCTTATCTCACTCCTGCATCCTGTTCCCAGTACATATTCTTGACTGCTCCCAGACCTTTTCTATCCGGAGGTCTGCAATCATTGGTATTAGATCTACATGTTTTACTCTGTCAAATGCCCTAATGCATTGTTATGCATGGACCCTCTGGGGGTGCGAGACCCACCCTCTGGGGGTGCGAGAAATGCAGATATTGTAGACGGCGAATCATCATAAACACTACATAATGAACAAAGCTCAAAAGTATTTGTATAAAATAGAACATTGGCAACTTGAATTAGATACCGAACCTTAGTCACATTCTGTAAATAACATTGTCACAAAATATTCTTTGATCAATTTTTTCCTCATTTCTGGAATATTTCGCGAGCTAGAATATAATGGGATGCAAGGCTTCTTAAGATGCTGTAAAGAGGTGCAAGAGTTTATAAAGCTTTGTAAATGGGAGTGGGACCTCTAAAACGTTAAGAAACACTGCTCTTATGTAATCAATGAAGTACAAGTATAGGTCTTTTCATCCACTTCCACTGAGCATTCTATTATTATTTGAAGACCTCTTTGCTTAAAAAAATCGACATATTTCCTCAGAAATTTGTTTAGAAATGTTTATGTATCCTTATCATGGTAATCTGAAGAAATACCACTAATAGATGTAGAATTGTACACATATCTTGGCAGCAATATAGACAAAGTTGGAGGGACAGACAGTGATTTCAAAATAAGAATACAAAAAACAAGAGGAGCTTTCATTGCATTGGGAAATTTATGGTAGAAAAAGGTGAAGGATCCCGTTACACACCCATTGAGGCACATTGGGAATATGGTGTTAGGCCCATATTTTCTTGACTATCGGCACACTAGGGGTGATGTGGTCAGCATCACGCCGGCAGCCTTAACTTTTCCAGAGTCGCTCTGGTACCCCATTCATGATGCTGGATCGACCCTGGAGCCGTTTGCGGTCTAAAAAATCCCACCTCAACTGGGGATCGAACCATGGACCACCGAGCTAGGAAGCCAGTGCACTAACCACTGCACTATCGCGGCTTCTGACATAAGGAGATCAAGCGAAATCAAGTCCAACATGAAAATAAGAATCTTCAACTCAAATGTCAAGTCAGTCCTATTGTATGGCTCTGAAACATGGAGAACAACAAAAACAACAACCAAAAGACTGCAAACTTTCATAAATGGGTGCTTGAGTAGAATTCACTCATTCATAACCATCCACTCCCAAATGAGCATAGGCCGTCAACAAACACATGCCAAGTCCTCCTGTCACGTGCCATCATCTCAAGTTCTTTCCACGTTCTCCTCATCATTTTCACCTCTGTTTCCAGCTCTCTTCTCCATGTGCTTCTTGGTCTACCTCTGCCTCTCTTGCCCTGGGGGTTCCAGAACAAGGACTGTCTTGTAATGCTATCAACAGGTTTCCTCAGTGTGTGTCCTATCCATTGCCATCGTCTTCTTCTCATATATATATATACTCACTCAATAAAACAGTTGCAAAAAAGATTACATCATTCGAAATGAAATGCTACAGAAGGATGTTGAGAATACCCTGGACAGAAAAAAAGACCAACAGAGAAGTACTGCACTCACTAAACGTACAGGAACATTGGCTCCTAAATACCATCCCAATAAGGAAGCTGCAATTTTTCGGTCATATAAAAAGACATAATAGCCTGGAAAAAACAGTGATGGAAGGCATGGTCCCTGGAAAAAGGGGAAGGGGTCGACCTAGACGACGGTGGACCCAGGACATCACAGAGAGTCTGAACTTGTCTTTGGCTGATGCAGGTCGACTTGCCCAGAATCGTGATGCGTTCAGAGCAGCTGTAATGGAGACAACGTTCTGGAAAGAATACGTCATATGATGATGATGATATATATACTCGTATATATACTGGTCTAAGGCATTTGACACCCAAGTAGTATATATGTATGTTCACATTTTAATGTCACTGAAATCTGGGTGCATCTTGCAACTGATGTACTCTTATCATAAATTGTAAAATAAAGTTGCTGATGGGGTAGTCACTGGTAGGCAGATCAGCAGGCAGCCTATGTAAAGGAAATGGGGGGATATCTTGTATAATATTATATATGCATATTGGCCTTTAAAAAAAATTTAGATAATTTTGAAAAAAAAAAGTTATAGTGACTTGCTTGTCATTCCTGGTGATAAGTCAGCTGCAACCCCTTGATATTTTAGTTAACAAATCATTGAAGGACTATCTGAGGCAGGGGTATGAGACCAGGTTGTTTACTGAAAACTTTTTCATTGACATCTTCTGGTAAGTTTAGGAAAACGCTGGCATCAAAACTTGCTGGATTGGTGTTAGTGGCTTACAAGAAAATCCCTGAGACAACAGAGGAGCACACTTTGCAGGCTTACATGCATTAACACTCCAGGAAATTAATATGCACATAAATGTGATGATAGAACTAATACTATATGTGTGAAAATATTTACATTGGTGTAAAAAGAAGATAGAAAATAAACTTTTTGTTTTATGTCCTCAGAAGTACAGCTTATTTTGCTAAGACTATTAGTTTTGTTCACTTGTTATGCCCCCCTCCCCCCGACCGATTTCGCCTAATGGTTAAACCAGCCCTACTGATATATACACACACACACAGATATATAGTCCCTGGGGGTCTCTGAAGAGACAAAGAAAGAACATGAACTACTGCTCCAACAGGCATGTCATACAAGGTGACTAATATAAGGTTGTGCATGGGGCAGGCCACAGAAATTTATCACTGCTGCAAGAGCATGTAACTGCTTAGTGCAGACTTCCTCGGGGGAACAAACAGTAGTTGTGGCTCCTTGCTCCAGAAGGAATTATAAGGAAAACGATGATGATGATATATATATATATGAATGTGTGTGTATATATATATTGTTATACAGAATTGACATCACTGCACTCCAGGCGAACCCATAGGTGCTCAGTCTCCCTCAGTATATGAAGAGTGTGAATGCTAACTGCTCCTGTAGCTCGCTGGTTATAAACACGACGGATGCATCCTCTCATACGTCCATCTAGCCTTACGTTTGATGCCAAATTCCAACAGTCTTAACCTTGATGATTCATCTATTGCAGTGTCATTCTCTAACAGGCGATCATTAATTGCTCTCAGTATATCTCAGTATATATATATATATATATATATATATATATATATATATATATATATATATATATATATATATATATATATATATATATATATATATATATATATATATATATATAATATTCTTGCTATGAAATGCGTAGTGCAATGAACACTATTCTTCAGCACCACCATTGCCAGCTAATACTGATAACATGTAATGTCATGCAAAGTAATAAAACTTCATGCTGACTGGCTGATATTTATCGAGAACTAAAAATAGAATGGAAATGGAAAACTGGGCAGCCTTCTCGACATCATCATTTCAGCGTACTTTACAACAAATCTGGGGGCAAAAAACTCCACAGGCCCGACCTAATATTGAAAAAAATAATAAATAAGATCCCTTCGCATATATATATATTTATAAATATAATTAAGCACCCGGATAGATAGATGGCAGCCACCAGAACTCAGGGTAAATATTCTCCTTTTTTTATTTGAACACCCTCTAATTTCAACCTGAATGTGTTTGAAGAAAGCAATGGTCTTCCAAATGTAGTACATTTATTTTGTTGCTAAGAAGGATGCATTGATCAATGTGTTTTTATATTTTTAACACAAATATTTTTATAAGCAATACATAGAAGAAAAACATACAATTACTGTCATCGATGGGTTTACTTGCTCACTTCTATTAGGCATGGTGAACACAAAAATACAGTAACATATATAACAAAAACAGATATCAAGCAGTGTTGGTGGTTTAATGGTTAGCATGGTAGCCTTCCAAGTAATCGATCCAAGTTGATTTCTAGCTTAGGTATGACAATTTTTTTTTTCAAATTTCACTGGCTACAATATTAATATAACCACTTCTCTTCCAAAAAAATCTCTGACAAATGGCATACGTGCTAACTAGCATAGGTTATATTCTGTACAGGTTTTTTCATTTTCAAATTTGTAAAGCCATTCATTATTTCTGTACAGATTTTTTGACTAATTTTGCCTTTATTAACCTTCTACAGTTTCATTTGCCCAAAAATCTAACTTTCCGTCCAAAATGCATGAAAATAAATGTGGATATTGAATACATGCCTGACTTGGACTCTTCACAGTCACACTGATGAAAGTGAATCTAGTGAAAAAAGTAGGCCCAATAAAACTGATGATAGACCAAACGAAGGAGGTAGTCAACACAGCATACTCTTGTTTAAATTTGTGACTTTCTAGGAAACACTGGAACTAAACACACTTTGAATCTAGTTTATCTGGTCATGGACTTGAGACATGATGGGTTCACAGCAAAAGTCATAGCTGTGGAGGTAGGTGCAAGAAGTCTAGTGGCTGCCTCAGTGTAGGATCTAATGAAACTATTGAGTGTGAAAGGACAGTCAAGAAAAAGGGAACTTAAAAGGCTCGATTAAACTGCAGAAAGGACAATGTGTTGGCTGTGGAGCTACCGCAATGGGTTATGGAATTTGGGACAGTACTTTATATACAACGTAATGGTTACTTTCACAATTGCCTCCAGCTGGCAGCATGGATAAAACCAGGAGTGAAGATGAAAGATGCAACCAAGGGGAGTGGGTTCAATTCCCAGCACAGGCTGGAAAGACATCAGGAGGCTGACACTTGGGAGTCATGACTATAGCCACCTCAGATTGGGCGAAAAGAAGCTCTCACAGCAAGCAGAAGGGAGGAGAAAACGTCGAAAGGAACACCAGGAAAATGAACAGTTGAGGGTTGTCACCTCATGGGCGCATTCCTATAGTCAGTTATGACTGAAGGGGCTATAATTATTATTATAACACCCTTTTATAGAGGAAGCATTGCAATTGAGGATGAATATAATGATGTCAAAGGTCAGTCCCATTCAGAGATAAGTAACACCCACTTACCAGGAATAGACGTGAAAGACGGACTGCACTTGTGGCCAAAGAACTGGCGCGCTATAATGTTGATATAGCAGCCCTAAGCAAGACGTGACTACCACAAGAAGGTCAGATTACTGAAATTGGAGGTGGCTACACATTTTATTGGAGTGGGTGGGAGAGCAAGGAACGGCGTGAGGCTGGCGTTGGATTCGCCATTAAATCTTATATCGTACGTAAACTTGTCAAATCTCCCAAGGGCATTAACGATTGCCTAATGACCCTTCATGTCCCACTAGGAAGCAACAGAAGTGCCACACTGATCAGTGCATATGCCCCAACAATGACAAATCCAGAGGAAACAAAAGAAAAGTTCTATGAAGAACTTAACTCTATTATCTCATCAGTTCCTAAATCTTACTTACTTAGTTGTTCCCCTTCTACCGTGAGGTGTAGAGGTTTGGAAGAGAGAGCGCCAGACTATCCTATCGGCTGTCTTCCTCCTGGCCTGGTTCCATTCTAGTCCTCGGTCCTTCAAAGATCGTCTAATGTTGTCCTCCCAGCGGACTCTGGGTCATCCTGGGGTCTGGATCCCTGGCTCTTTGTTTCCCATGCTTGTCGTGGTAGCCGATCTTCTCCCATTCTGCAGACATGGCCAAACCATCTTAATTGGGACTGTTCTACTTGGGACTGCAGGGGGTAGGATTTAAGGCCTTGACGTATCGTCTGGTTGCGTACCATGTCTCTTCTTGTTACTTCAACCACCTTCCTCAGATACCTCATTTCTGAGGTTTCGATCTGGCTTTTGTGGGTTGTAGTCATTGCCCATGACTCTCATCCATATGTCAAGACTGGGACATAGGTGGAGCGGTATACAGCCATCTTCGTTTTCTTACCAACCTCTCTCTTGCTGAGGAATCCTCGATTTATGGCCTGAAAAAGTCTCCCAGCTGCTGCTTTTCGAGTGGCCAACTCTTCTTTGATGCCTCCCTTTCGGTCTATAATAGCTCCGAGGTATTTAAAGTGGTCGACCTGCTCCAGGACCTGTTCTCCCAGCTTAATCTGATATCTTCTTTCTTCTCGTGATATCACCGTGGATTTTGTTTTAGAGCTGCTTATGACCATCCCTCTCTTCTCCAGCTCTTCCTTCCAGACTTGCAGGTTGGATTAGAGATGTGCCTCTGATTTAGCAATCAGGGCAACATCATCAGCAAATGCCAGCTCTGAAATACATACCTGTCTCATCTTCCAGTACCCCACTGAATACTTTCTTGTTTTCTCCTTACATGCCTTGATGACATCGTCCATGAGGAGTATGAAAAGGTACGGTGATAGGATATCACCTTGTCTTACACCAGTGGTGGTTCTGAACTCTTCTGACTTATGGTTTGCTGTCCTCACATAATTTCTGCAAGACTTGTAGAAGCTCTGTATAGTAGAATCAGAGGTGCTGGAATATTCTTCCTTGCCAAACAGTCCCAAAGTTTGCTCCAGGGGACCCTGTCAAACGCCTTTTCCAGATCTATGAAACAAAGATGGATCTCACTCTTATACTCAAGGGCCTTTTCACTCAGCTGTCTGAGTGTGAAGATTAGGTCTTGAGTACTTCGGTTTGCTCGGAATCCGCACTGGACCTCATCCAATTGTTGCTCAGCTAGGCGTCGGAGTCTCTGCTCTTGGATTCTAGAGTAGATTTTACCAGGGACACTGAGAAGGGATATGCCTCTATGGTTTCCACACTGTTGATTGTCACCCTTTTTGAAAATTGGTGTTATGATGGCAATCTCCCAATCCTTTGGTATGGTCTTGTTGTACCACGCTGCCTGTAGAACCCTTAAGAGTAATAGGTCGCCTGATGCTCCCATGTACTTAACCATTTCTGGTGTTATACCATCATGCCCTGCTGCTTTGCCCATCTTGATTTTCTCCAGTGCTGCCTTCAGTTCTTCCATCTTTATGTCATCTTCACCATCATTGGTTTTCTCTTCTGTGTCAGTGGTTATCATTTCAGATGCTTCACCATGCTCACCATCCAGGAATTCTGAGAAATATTCTTTCCATCTTTCCATTACTTCCTTCGGGGCAGTAAGCAATTTGCCTTGCTTGTCCTTTATAAATTTGAGAGGGCAATGTTTTTCCTTCCTCATGTTCTTTAGGGTCTTATAGAACAATTTCTGGTTTTCTTGCACATCTTTTTCTAGCTTTTCTCCAAATTCTTCCCAGGACTTCTGTTTTGCTGCTAGCACTTTGTTCTTTGCTTCTGTTCTGAGTGTCACATATTTTCTATATTTTTCCATTTGTCCTGTTGTGTTTTTAGCTCCTAAGTATTGTTTCCATGCCATTTTCTTCTCTCTTATTTTCTCTTTGACTTCCTCTGTCCACCAAGGTGTCCTCTTTCTCTTGTTCCCAAGTCGGACTTCACCGCATGCTTCTGCAGCAGCTGTCTTTATGATATCCTTGAATTTAATCCAGAGGGTTTCCAAGTCATCAGGTCGTTCTTCTGTGTTGCTCACCGCTGCAGCAATAAGCCCCTGATATCTGGTCTTAATTTCTGGCTCTCTCAGCTTGTAGGTCCTAATGCTCATTTCTCCCACTCGTTTACTTGGTTTCTTGTGTGATGTTGGGCAGTTCCTAGGTTGAGCAACTCTTTCAGTTGTTCTTTTGATTGTAAGCAGGTAGTGATCACTTCCAATCTCTGGCCCCCTCCAGACTCTAGCATATTTGAATGAGCTTCTCCGAACAATGGCATAGTCGATCACTGACTTCTCATTCTTTGTTGGTTCACATCTAGTGTATGCATGTATGCGCTTATGGGGGAACTTTGCGTTTGTAATGATCAGATTCTGCTCACTGCAGAATCTAAGGAGTTGCTTTCCATTGTCATTGAGAATATCTTCTCCATATCTTCCGATAACTCCACCCCATCTAGCATGGTCATTTCCAACTCTGGCATTAAAATCTCCGAGCATGATAACTTCATCTAGGCAGTCATCCACTGTCCTTTGAAGCAGCTCGAAGAATTCCTCCTTGACCTCTGCTCTCTCATCCTCATTTGGCCCATACACTATGACCAGGTTGACTATGGTTTCTCCTTCTTTTAATTTTACGACCATAATGCGCTCCGAGACAAAGTTCCATCCCTTGATACTATCTTTTTGATTTTTGGCCACAATGCAACCCACGCCCCCTTTAGCTCTTTCAGATGTGGGTACACCACTGTAGAGCAGCGTGTTGCCATTGATATCCATGACTCCTTGTCCTTTTTTCTTTGTTTCCGTTATAGCCAGGATTTCTAGTTTTGCTTTCCTCATCTCTTCCACCAGCTCCTCTTCCTTCCCATTTATACTTCTTGTGTTCCAAGTTCCATAATTCGTAGTCCGTAGTCCGTTCCAGTTCGTCGCCTTTAGAATCAGTCCGGTTTTCTCTCTTACGTTTCGCATAATCAGGTTTTAAGACAAACAGGTGATTGGCCTGTTGTGCCTTTGCATGTTGGAGGGGCTGCCTCCTTACGGCCTCCATGCAGGCCGCCCTCCTCCTTTTTCATCCGGGCTTGGGACCGGCATAGGCGGAGTTTCCTAAATCTGAGAAACTTATTATTCTCGGCGACTTCAATGCCAGAGTAGGCACTGACCACAACACCTGGAATGGAATACTTGGAAAACATGGCATAGGCAAATGTAATAGTAATGGGCTCCTATTACTCAGCCTGTGTGCCACACATGATTTTTCCATCACGAACACCATGTTTCACCTACCCACTCGAAATAAAACAACATGGATGCACCCCCGCTCCAAACAGTGGCATCTCATTGATTATGTCCTCACGAGAAGGAGCGACAGACGTGATGTGAGAGTGACCAAGGCCATGTGTGGTGCCGAATGCTGGACTGACCACAGGCTGATTGTATCAAAACTCAACCTTAACATACAGCCCAAGCGAAGACACCAGAGTCAGAAACCCATGAAGAGGCTCAACGTCACAAAACTTAAAAGCAAAGCAACCGCAGAGAGCTTCTCAAGGGACTTGGACAGCCGTCTGAGGGACGTTGAGCTCAATCAAACCACCATAGAGGAAAAATGGGCCGCTCTGAAGAACATTGTGTACTCTGCAGCCTCTGAGAGCCTGGGATATACAACACGCAAGAACCATGACTGGTTTGATGAGAATGACGAAAATATTAAAACACTGCTGGCTGAAAAATATCGCTTGCACAGCTATCAAAGCAACCCTTCCTCAACATCCAAAAAGGCAGCCTTTACCAATATATGCAGAGTTGTCCAGAATAAGCTCAGGAAGATACATGATGCATGGCTCAGCAATAAAGCAGACGAGATACAGAGCTATGCAGACAGAAATGACTCAAAATGCATTTATGATGCCCTGAAAGCAATTTATGGCCCTCAATCGAATCAATCATCACCGGTCCTAAATGCTGATGGCATGGCACTGGTCACTGATAAAATGCAGATTTTGGAACGCTGGGCACAATACTTCAATGCCATCTTAAATTATCCATCAACCGTCAACGACCAGGCCATTGCAAGCATACCGCAAGTTACAGTCAATGTCAGACTTGACCTTTTACCCAGTGTGGAAGAGGTCAAGAAAGCAGCCAGTCTACTGTCCAGCGGCAACGCCCCTGGATCAGATGCCATTCCTGCTGAGATTTATAAAGCTGGAGGCAGCACGCTGCTGCAGACACTAACAGACCTCTTCCACTCAGTCTGGGATGAAGAACAGATACCACAGGAATTGAAAGATGCCACCATCGTTCACATATACAAGCGAAAGGGAAATCATCAATCATGTGATAACCATAGGGGAATCTCCCTATTATCTATTGCGGGCAAAATCCTGGCTCGAGTCCTGCTCAACTGCTTGACTGTTCATCTCGAATCGCAGGACTTACTCCCAGAGGGTCAGTGTGGTTTCCGAGCAGGCCACGGGACAGTCGATATGATATTTGCCGCAAGCCAACTTCAGGAGAAATGCCAGGAACAGTACAATGACCTATACACAACATTTATTGACTTGACCAAGGCCTTTGACACTGTCAATAGGGACGGACTATGGAAAATTATGGCAAAATTTGGCTGTCCCGATAAGTTCATCTTCATTGTCCGCCAGTTTCATGAAGGTATGATGGCTCGCGTATTGATTGATGGAGAACCTTCTGAACCCTTTCCCGTCATAAACGGTGTCAAACAGGGATGTGTGCTCGCCCTGACACTATTCAGTATGATATTTGCTGCCATGCTCTCTAACGTTACGCATGGCAGTAGTGATGGCGTACACATCAGATACAGGACAGATGGGAAGCTATTCAATTTGAAACAATTACAGTTCTTTACGAAGGTGAATGAAACAATGATCTCCGACCTTGTCTTTGCAGACAACTGTGCCCTCAACACCTGCACAGAATTGGACATGCAGAGCAATATGAGGAGGCTTTCTGTAGCGTGTGATGACTTAGGTCTTATTATCAATACGAAGAAATCTGAAGTAACGTTGCAACCTGCTCCTGGGAAACCTTACTGCGAACCAAATATCACAGTAAAGAACCAACATCTCCAAGTGGTGGACAGCTTCGCTTATCTTGGCAGTACCCTTACCAAAGATGCGAATATCAGCTCCGAGGTCAACAACAGAATTGCCAAGGCAAGTGCGGCTTTCGGAAGACTAAGAGTAAATGTCTGGGACCGACAAGGAATTAGTGCCACCACCAAGATAAAAGTATATCATGCAATAGTGCTCACTACCCTCCTGTATGCCTGTGAAACATGGATAGCATATAGCAGACATGCCAAGAAGCTTAATCATTTCCACATGAGCTGTCTTCGCAGGATTCTCAGGATCAAGTGGCATGATAGAGTATCTAATTCTGAGGTCCTCAACAGAGCACATATCTCAAGCATCTACACATTGCTGCAGAGGGCCCAAATTAGATGGGCCGGACATGTTGTTCGCATGCCCGAAAAACGCCTCCCAAAGCAGTTGATGTACAGCGAACTCTCCATGGGTAAGGGAACAGTAGGGGGACAAAAGAAACGCTTCAAAGACACACTGAAAGCATCGTTGAGCAGCTTCAAAAGTGATGTCTCCTCCTGGGAGACTATCGCACAGGATCGCTCTGCCTGGCGGACAAACATTACTTAAGGCCCTCGCATTGCAGAACAGAATTTAGCTGATAAGGCAGAAGGCAAGCGTGCTGCAAGAAAGGTCAGAATGCACAGCAACACTATTCTCGACTCTAACCATGTGTGCCCCGTATGTGGCAGGGCCTGTAGGGCCAAAATAGGACTAATTAGCCACATGAGATCACGGCACAGATGTGTCACAACTCAAGTCTGAAGCTGTCGCAATCTTCGCTTGCGATGGGCAACTATTATTATTATTATTATTATTAAAACCCACACACACAGGAAGCACTGTAACAGGATAAATATAACAACGTTAAAGGTCAGTCCTATGCTGAGATAAGTAACATGCACAGAAACAGAAGATGTCAAATATCAGCCCAACTCTGAGATAAGTAACACCCACACGCAGGAAACACGGTAACAAATGATAAGTATAAGGATTTTTAAAAGATAATAACTTTATATATTATGCAATTATCACTTATCGTTATCACTATGGCATCAGTGTAAACGAATTACATCTTAAATATATAATACATCTGCAAATCATTGCACTTTTGGGCTGTGTCATGTGTTAAATATTTTTTTTCAATTAATCAAAGTCATGTATCAAACACCTGACATCCAAGTGTTCCCTACCCATGAAGCTACCAGTCAAATGTTTGTTGTTAAGTCAAGTCATCATAGCCTACAGCTTACTGTAAATCTTTCAAATTTCTGCATCCCAGTGCTCAGTATTGTCGGTAATACAGGCTTTCACAACTCACAGGAAGACTGGCCATCTTATGTATCAACTTATTCATCTATGTTAACAGAATTTACTGGCTCATGAAATTTTTTGTACAGTAGGCCCTCACACAGGCTACAGCTGCTGGTCGATTGGCTGTCTTTTACGTAACCACCAAACTAGCCTTAAAGCTGAATGTCAAACTGCTAGTCTAAGCTAGACGCTGCATCTAAGGAGCAGAGTCATAGCTGAGTTCAAGGGCTAAACAGAGAAAACCGTTAACTTAATACCCATAACTGTATCACTGTATTGCTTTCTCATCATCATAACTGTATCACAGTATTGCTTTCTCATCATCATAAATGTATCACAGTATTGCTTTCTCATCATCATATGATTGATACAGATTGATGGCATGACTTGAACTGCCTTTACTCATTTTTATGTTTCTTGTAATGTCAATCCTTGATCAAGCCACAACATGGTCAAATGTTTACTTTGTTTCATGTGTTAATTTTACAAGTTTGTTTTTTTTAAAGCAGAGGAAGAGCAAGTGAATACTTGGTGTGGGCTTCCTGCATGGGGACCGGCTGTAGTCGTGGTTCTGTCCTCCATAGGGAGCAAAAAATGAAACAATGATATGATATGCTACCTGGCCAGCTGACCATACCTTAGATAAGTGTATGGGTACTAGCTAATATTCAATAAGAAAATGATTTATTACAATTATGAATACAATATTCAACTACTCATTAGAAAGAACTTTGCCAAGTTTCTCCTATTCCCATATTATTGCTATGCGACATGTTATTTCATACCTGTCAGTTTTAGTGAAGAAAATTATAATTTCAAATATCCGCAGATAATTACAATCAGATTTAAATATGGGAACTGTGGTATGCAAATAGTAATTATGCCAACACACTTTTTTTTTTTGAGAACAGTCACTTGATTGTCATGAACCAAACAAATAGTAAATTCAATAAACCATTTTCCTATGATGTGTGACTTCTGTAAGCACCCAGGATTTTCTTGTGCACTATGAATGTTCTCCTTCACGCTGCTTCTCAGCATGACCCTTTTTATAATGAACCTGTTGAAAAGCATCAACATCAGTTTCAACTCTGCCATCGCCAGCTGTATCATTCTCCTTTGCTGCTTGTTTCCTGCCCTGATCACTTCTCTTGCTCTGTGAAAAATTACTGCCCATGTGTGCATGATATCCTTCAGCTCTGTAATTAGAAATACCTCTGTTATACTGCCTATTATTATTATTATTCTGAAATCTCTCCCTATTTTGATTACTTTTATATGGTCTGCTTCCCCTATGTAGTTCTTCTCCAATTTTTGGTGCATGGAATCTTCTTGGAGTCATTTCAATTTTCTCTGCCATTCGTTGTCTGGCATTGGCCTCAATTCCACTAAAAGCTCGCCTGTACTGATAATTATCTGGGAGTTCTTTATAACTGGGCTGGGGTTCACTTCGGGCTTGCCTAATTCGACCACCAAACTCTGCTTCTTGTAATTCACCATATGCTACATCACTTCTGTCACCTCTGCCTCTTCCCATGTGGTAACCCCTTCTTCCTTTTGCATTACCCTTTACATTAGTTTTCGGTGTCTGATGTCCATCTCCTGCAACCTCATATTTGTGGAATGTATCTTTATTGGAACATGCAGGTTTTAGCCTATCCGGGTCAGACTGCAGGGGTCTACAAGCATCAGCATAAGAAATGCCCACCCCTTGTTCGCTGAATCCACTCTCTGAGCTGTTTGTGGTGCCTGACTGTGAAGCTGCATCTTCTGGCATTACTGAGAACATCACCTTCAGAGACCTTGGGTTTCTTGCATTCTCTGCAGTTGTACCTATCAAGGTGGTGCACTCAGATGGTTTTTCTTGGCTGCTTTGTTGACTGTTCATACTTTGTGCTTTGTCTGACTTTGGCTGCGTGGAGGATAAACTGACAGGATTGTTCAAATGGTGTGAATGGACTGCTGCCAAAGATGCACTAGATGCAATCTGACTTGTTACACTATTTGATGAAGTTTGACTGAGGCTGCTGTTAATGTGGTAGGATGAAGGCGCTCTGGGGAATATAACATTGGTTGTTCCAGGGATAGGCTTGGTTAAAGATGGCTTTCTTCCTGTCACGACACTGGCCCACAAATCTGGTCTGACTGTTAATGTGGGCAAGAAAAAATTTGAACACATTATTAACACCAAAGTTTAATGTGGATGTGAATACAGCAAAAATTATTTTTAAAACCAGCAGAAAACATATATTTTAACCAACAAAAATGTTCTGAAGATTTCCCCTTCACATCAGCCCACATCAGCCCACACACACAAAATTAAATAAAGAGGAATGTTTTACAAATAGGAGATTGATAAATAATAGAAAGAAAGGTGGTCATGAATGTAGATATAAGGAATGATAAAAAGATAGTAGAAATAGAAAAAGACACACTAATGACAGCAATCTCAAGGACTTGTGGAGGAAGTATCTAAAATGTCATCACCAAGAAGCATCTTCTCCTCTCTTGTGGCTGCGTGCATTGAGCCTTTACAAAACGAACAAAATTTACTCCTGCTCATTCTTTGTTGTCCTTTACTTATCTTGCCCTTGATATACCTCTCTAGCAAAGATTTCTCCACTGTCTTGGTAGCTATGTCCAAAATATCTTCTTCTTCTTCTTCGATCCTTAACCACCGACTGTCAAAGCAGTCAGTGGCCATCACGCCTAGTGGCGTCTTGTAGGGCAACAACAAATTGATTCCACTTTGCACGGTCGGTGGCCATCCTTCGTACAGTGCCCCAACTCTGGTTCATTCTTTGCATCTCAGCCTCCACAGTCCTCCGCCAAGTTGTTTTTGGTCGGCCTCTCTTTCGCTTTCCTTCAGGGGTCCAAAGCATAGCTGTTCTTGTGATGGCATCGGGGTCTCTTCTGAGGACATGACCAACCCAGCTCCAGCGTCTGCCAGCTATGATGGTATGCATGTCCTCTTGCTTGCTACGAGTAAGCAGATCTTGGTTGGTGATGGTATTCGGCCAAAAGATTCGGTGAATTTTTCTTAGGCATGTTGTGTGAAAAGAGGACAATTTTGACATTTCCTTCTCTGTGACTCTCCAGCATTCCGCACCATAGAGAAGCACAGAAAGCACGCAACTCTGGTATAATCTTAATTTTGTGCTTGTGCTGTATTGGGAGGACTTCCAGATGTTATTTAGGCTAAAGAAGGCTGTTCTTGCCGTTTTTTCCTGGATGTGTTGATGTGAATGTGCCAGCAGTGCAATGTCATCTGCATATTCCAGATCTTACAATGTTGAAAATGTAGTCCATCTTATTCCTCTTGGACTGCCCTCTGTTGTCTGGCGCATCACCCAGTCTATGACTGTTAAAAATAGAGTGGTTGATAAGGGGCAATGTCCAAAATATGCTGATTCGTTATTTCTTCAGTTTATTTTCATAGCCTATCATTATGAAGATAACTTTTGCTGTTATTGTTAATGTACTTAGTTACTTATAGTTCTACTATAATGGACTCAAATACAGTCTATTTTGTTACACTGTATATTATAACACTGTATGGTCCTGAAACGTGAAGAACAACACAAATGAGAAGAAGAAAGTTAAAGATTTTCATAAAAATATGGAAGCTCTTGCTTGCTCATACTTTACTTTACTTACTTACTTAGTCATTCCTCTTCTACCATGAGGTGTAGAAGTTTGGAAGACAGAGTGCTATACTATCCTATCGGCTGTCTTCCTCCCCGCCTGGTTCCATTCTAGTCCTCGGTCCTTCAGAGACTGTCTAATGTTGTTCTCCCAGCGGAATCTGGGTCATCCTGGAGGTCTGGATCCCTGGCTCTTAGCCTTCCATACCTGCCATGGCAGCCGATCTTTTCCCATTGTGCAGACATGGCCAAACCATCTCAGTTGGGACTATCCTACTTGGGTCTGCAGAGGTTGGGTTTTTAGGCCATGACGTATCGTCTTGGTTGCAAACCATGTCTCTTATTGTTACTTCAAACACCTTTCTCAGATATCTCATTTCTGAGGTTTGTGCTCATAATAAATGGATTGAAATGGTATGACAAGATCACCAAGGTCAAACTGATGAAAAGAAGCTGACAAATTCTAACAGGAAAAGTTGTGAGGAAAAAAAAAAGATGCTGGCATTGTATAGGATACACACTGAGAAAACCAGCTAATATCACAACAAAGCAGTCCCTGTTCTAGAATCGCCAGGGTAAGAGAAAGAGAGGAGACCAAAGATTACATGGACAAAAAACTGAAGACAGACAAGAAACGGATAAAAAGGGCATGGAAAAACCAATGGCACAGGACAGGACAAGGCATACATTTGTTGAAGGCTTATGCTCCTTAGGAGCTGAAGCGCAATGATTATTATGTTGATTATGTATAAACATTAACGAAGTTTCTTCTACTACCTGATGATTTGGACTGTGGCAGCTCCACAGGGTGGAACTTTTTAGACCAGGCTCCCTGCAAACTTGGGAAGTTGGTGTGTAAGAAAGATGCATAAGTGGAAGAGGGATGCCCAGGAGAGGAAGGCATTGACTCTGAGCTTAATTCACTTCGTGCTACACTTTCTCCAGGTTCAGGGATCAATCTGAGTTGTTAAAAGTTAATGAAATAAGAAATCATAAAATATGTATTATAAACTCCTATGAAGATATATTACCATACCTGTCAACCTGTACGAATTTTTCGTACAATGTACGGATTTTTGATACTTTTAGGAGTGTAAATTTTAAATCAGAAAATATTTTCTAGCCCAGGTTTTTTTTTTTTAAACCAATTTTTTTTTATTTTTAATTCCGGGAATCTCGGCATCCGTTTTTAAACTGAAGTCTCTCCCAGCAACCAATAAAATCCTTTTATGCCCAACAATTCGACAAAAACTTTGAATTCGGCCTCAAACGCTTTCGGTTTTTAGCGTGACATGACGTATTTTTAAAGTTACCTGTTATCAACAACCACGCTTGCTTGCCACCACACTTCGACGCTATTTTGTTTAAAAAAGCTAAGTTCTTATAACTTGGTTAAATATTGCTGTTGTTTTGCTTTGTTGCAATTTAATCGCTGTCTTAATCTTTCCAGTTATATCTTGCCCTTCAATATATTTCCAATAAATTGTCATAATATTCTGTGTAGGCCCTACATAACTAGAAAAAAAAAGTTTGTTTGCGTTGAGTAGGCCTACTTTATTCCAGCGCTCAAGATTCGCTGCTTTATTTTTTAATAAAGTGGCAATCTGTTATCACTGGTCTAGGCTACCAACTCTTAAATAATAATTTTGTAAATTTTTGGTGGTACGTTTTTTTCTTCCTAGATTTGATATTCTGTTCATAATTTTGTTAATTTTTTTTTTTCATGTTAGCCGTTTGCTTTGTTTGTTGTATTTTTTAATCATTCTCTACTGTATGTTGCATGATGTGTGTGTGCCTCTACTGACAGATAGTGGTCAGAAAAAGAGCTTCTGTAGCTATTGGCTGGAAGTTGTTGACCAGAAAACTAGTACTGGTGCCATCCGCTTTCCTAATTTGAAAGTCATCATTCAGCAACTGCTGATACTCCCTCACAACAATGTTGACTGCAAAAGATCATTTTCAATGATGAAAAAAATCCACACAGACTGCAGGAGGTCCATGAATGCGGACACGCTCACTTCTATTTTACAGTGTAAGATTAACATTGATACATGCTGTGCAGACTTTAAGCCCACAAATGCAATTCTGCAAAGTGCTAAAAGTGCATGTGTTGATTATAATACAAAACACTGTACATCGAAAGAATAGTGTACCTCATGATCACTAAGTTTTTTATATGTAAAGAACAGCATGAGACTATTAGCATGTTTTATATCACAATAATTCAAATGCTAATAGATTTGAATATGTCATTTCTCATTTTAAAACTGTATTGCGTATAATTTATTAATATATTTTTTGCGTAAGGATTTTTGGGTGTTTGTAAGGGTTTTTTTGGTCTGGCGTACAGATTTTTGTCTCAGGAGGTTGACAGGTATGTATTACTAAAATCAAAGTAGTTTAAATTCAACTCACCTCATAGGAGAAAGTTTAATTGTTCTGTTCATGCCACTAAATAAGAAAATAATAAATGCTAAAGGCTTTTTTTAATAATCAGCACAGTTTCTCATATAGCCTGCCTGCAACGTTGCCACTCCAAATTTTCAGATAAACAGAAACAGTACGCGCAAAAAAAAAAAAAACATAAATGTTGAATCTGTGCTATTTTGAGAAAATTCATATGGATTTTATAACTGCTTGACATTGTCATTAACTTACCAGTGACATAATTAAATTATATATTAAATGAAAATATTCAATTTACAGATGTGGTTTCCCACCAAAAATATACATCATGTTTGCTTACTAACAGTCACACTGATGCTGACAGATGAAAACTGCACACAATGAAAGTAAACACTACAAAATCTAGATGCCAAGAGAACTATGAACAGCTAACAGTTAAACACAATAAAAATTAAGTTTTTTATGTCAAAAGTTTAAAAGCCATCACCACCAAGATCAAAGAGTTCCAACTGTGTGTTGCTTTTTTGTTGTCTGTCACATTTGCAAGATATCTTATGTGGCAACTTCCTTCTTTAATATCTTCTACAAGTTACTTGGGTTGATTTCACTTGTAGCCAGCAGGAGTTATGATACTTTATCACCTTGTTAGCAATCAACTGATTTGAAAATGTATCACAGACTGTCTTGTTTTTCCTCAAGACTTACTTGCGCAAAAAAAACTTGCTTATCACATGTTGAAAACCAGATCAGTCAAATACAATCTACGCACCAAAGATTGTCAGTAGTTGAATATCCAAAGTATTCTGCCTCTTATCTTTATGGTACTTGCTGATGGGCTATTTTCTGTCTTTCTCTTTATTTTACCTTCCCACATGTTTCTTTTATCCTCTTCCTTACCTGTCGTCAACTCTTTCTTCTAATTTTTCTAGGACTATTTTTTTTTTTCTAATTTTATTTCTTCCAAATCGTGTTCACTGTCCACAACATATCAAAAGGAAGAGAAATAAAACACTTGTAGACTCATTTTTAATTAATTTGTTGTTGTTATTGTAATGTTAACATCTGTCTCCCTTTGCTAAATGCATTTCTGATCAATCCTACTCTCGTCTTGATTCCTGCTTCACATCTGCCATCCACTAATATTATGTTTCCAAGATACAAGAAAATGTTAAATTTCTTATCTTTCCATTTATTACTTTGTTTCATACAGGCTTCTCGTCTTTTTGTGTGTGTGTGCTAATTCATAGCTTTTATGTTCTCAATGTTTCAATCTCAAATCCATTTTCACAGATTTATTTTGTTTACTTGCTCCACTAGTTCTTGTAATTCTTGATTTCAGGTAATGACACTGTATCATCTGCATATCAAAGGTTGTGTATTATTCCTCACTGATGTTTGGTGCTGAAAAATATAAGAGTGCTGACAGTGCACAAAGTCAGACTGGAGACCAAATGTGGCATGGTTGTTGCCATCTTGAACTTTCAGCACACTTCAAATTGCATGCAGCTCTAAGCCAAGTGAGAGGCTCTGAGATTTTCTGTGCAGCAAAGAAGACGTCACTCATCTTTGAGCTGATCCAAGTTTTATTCTTTAACTCATCATCATCATGTGACGTATTCTTTCCAGAACGTTGTCTCCATTACAGCTGCTCTGAACGCATCACGATTCTGGGCAAGTCGACCTGCATCAGCCAAAGACAAGTTCAGACTCTCTGTGATGTCCTGGGTCCACCGTCGTCTAGGTCGACCCCTTCCCCTTTTTCCAGGGACCATGCCTTCCATCACTGTTTTTTCCAGACTATTATGTCTTTTTATATGACCGAAAAATGTCAGCTTCCTTATTGCGATGGTATTTAGGAGCCAATGTTCCTGTACATTTAGTGAGTGTAGTACTTCTCTGTTGGTCTTTTTTTCTGTCCAGGGTATTCTCAACATCCTTCTGTAGCATTTCATTTCCAATGATGTAATCTTTTTTGCAACTGTTTTATTGAGTGTCCAAGTCTCGCAGCCGTATGTTGCTACTGGGAATATACATGCTCTGATCAGTTGTAACTTTGTTTCTTTGCTTGTGCCTTGCCATAGGTTTTTTCATCTGTATTAGCTTATGTGAAGCAATTGCAAGTCTTCTTTTAATTTCTACTGCACAGTCGCCAGAGCTGTTAATGATTGATCCTAAGTATTCGAATTCATTGACACTTTCCAGTTCTTCGTTATCAATTTCAATTTCTGGTTTGGTCTTTACTTTGTCTGTTGTCAATACTTTGGTCTTCTTGGTGTTTAGGTATAGATTCTGGGCCTCGCTGTGTTTTTTGGTGGACAGAAGTAATTGTTCAAGTCCTTCTGGGTTGATCGATAGGAGGACTGTGTCGTCAGCATATCTGATTTCCGGGATCTGGTACCCGCCGATGTTAAATGAGTCAAACTCTGTGTGTTCTTGGTCATCTCTTACGTTTCTCATGATATTCTCAGCATAAATGTTAAACAGGTAAGGGGAAAGGGTACAGCCTTGTCTTACTCCTTTCTGTACTTCAAACCATTCTGATGTTTCCCCCTCTATTCTTACGGCTGCCTGTTGTTCTTTAACTGCTGAGGTAAAATGTGCCAAGAGTGGAGCGATCAATGGTTTTCCTTTGCTTGTAATCATAGTTAAATCACATTTAGGACCTACAAGCTGAAGTTTTTCAAGAATACTTTCTTCTTTCTGACAAAGGAAAGTGACCGTGCTTTTAGCTCTTTTAGAAACTGGACAACATTAATCAATGAGGAAGCTTGACACTTTGAACAAGAAAGTAAAACTAAAAAAATATAACAGATTTTCACTGGAATAAAAAGAAGAAAATAAATGGTAACCCCCAAAAATATATTTATATATAGTTAATATGGTGGAAAAACCTTATGGTGGAAAAACATAAGAAAGGCAACACTGTAAATATTTAACTATTTGCCATTAATCACTAATCTCATTCTTTCAATCCCATTCGCTCCCATCTCCTTTCACACACATGCATTCTTGTGTATGCATACCAACACAAAAGACAGTATACAAAAGATTACCTGTTTAACTTAAGCACAACAGATTTCTGACTTGATGATTGATTTTCACCATCAAGCTGATACAAAAAATGAGTTGATCGTGGCTTGTAAACTGTTGGCTGCACAAGAACAATATTGAAATATTTTTATTGGGATGGGCTGGAGCTAAGACAACTCAACATCCATAAGATTCAATTTGTTAATCCTAAATTTGAATTCTGATGAGACAAGTGCCAACGTATATCACACAATATGTGGTAACAATACTGTTGTGTTTTTTTATTCTACTTTTGTGTACACATACACACAAATACATACACATTAACTTTTTGTTATAAATAGTGTATCAGAGATATAGTGCACAGCTACAGAAACATAGAACTTTTTTATGGTTAGTTGCCAAGATCTTACATTAAGATTAGCACATATTTTATCAGCTCAACAGAAGAGAGCAAGTGGTAATCTTCAGATTCTGCACAGGCCACAACAGATTGGGATACCACTTATTCAACAAGCTAAAGATAGGAACTACCGATGAGTGTGACTATGGTACCAATAAAATAACTGCTGAACGTCTGCTTCAGAGATGCCCAACATATGAGGAACAGAGAAAGCATATGTGGCCATTACCAGTACGATTCGTGGAAAAGCTCTATGGAGATAGAAACTGCCTCAAGCTGACCACGGCTTTCTTTGAACATATTCAAGTTGACATCTGAGAGTGTACAAAGAAGAAGATTAGCATAGATAAAACTGAAGTATTAACAATAAATGAAATCTAAGGCTAAATTTAAAATAAGTTGCTTGAATTGTTGATCGCTGATGAGGTTGCCATGTTTTCTTCTTAGCAAATATTTTAGTCCACAATTAATTTTGTTTCTAGTTCTTTCTTTTTTGTTGTTGTTTGTTTGTGTGTTATATGTTTGCATTTTTTTTCTTCTTTAGGTCCTGTACATCGTGTAACCTTGACATTAGCTACTAGCATCATAAAGTAGTCCTTGTTCTGGAATTCTAAGATAAAAGAAATACAATGTGTGTAAATAATGAAAGGGGGGCTACTGTAAAATTGTTAATCATCATCATTTTCCTGCTCACTCCTTACAAAGCATGCAGCCATTACAGTGGCTGGTCCCATTTCATGCATATATATATATATATATAACCAGCTCAACAGAAGATAGCAAGTGGTAATATATATATATATATATATATATATATATATATATATATATATATATATATATATCGATCCGGCTATATATATATCAATATTTATGACTGTATTTCAGTATGTCGTTGTGGCCTAATGGATATGAACGCAGTTTCATAATCCAGATATACCAGGTTCGAAACCTGCTGCAGGCGGTTTGGAAGCAGATCGCTTTGTGTGGATTTTTAACAATGGTATAAGCGCCGTACCGTTCAGAAAGCAATGGCAAACTACTGAACGTAAAAATTGCCTAGAAAAATCACAAACAGCCAATAAAAGCTGGGGTTGATTGCCACATCCTGTAAAGGATAAGCAACTAACTTTTATATGCTCTAGTATAGGTCGATCCGGCTATAAATCAACTGACTGATTTCATTAATCTTTCTTTTTTCTTTTTTTTGACTCAACTATAAGTTGGTGGAATGTTTAAAGGTCCAAAATTGGAATAAATTTCTCGATTTATACTCAAGTATATAAGAAAAAAGCAAGATATTGGTGAATAGCCATAAGAAACATGTTCCGACCAATATTACGTTAAATGGGCAAACGTTAGAAGAAGTTAACACCTTTAAATATCTCGGGTCCACTATATGTAGTGATGGAAGATCAAGTAAAGAAATCAAGACAAGACTTGAGATGGCCTCAGCTGCCATGACAAGACTGAATGTGATCTGGAAAAGTAACATCAGTTTTCCTGTGAAGATCAAATTATACAAATCACTTGTATTATCTATTCTCTTATATGGGTGTGATCAACATTTTTATCATGTAACAAATAAGTGAGCTGCCTATTCCATCTATGCAACCGCTATCAGGGCATTAAAAAAGGTACTTTGTTTGAGGCAACTCATTAATACTGTATTTTTTTTTTAAAGTATTTTTAAAAAAGGCATTCTATTTTCAGTAAAGTATGCCCTCTCACCTCATAATGAACAGCACACTCAATAGTCATATCTTTCACAACATCTTGGCACCAGGTGCCCATGATAAATGGAGGCTGAAGAGGGAAGATAAAATTAAAAAAACAAGCTGTTAGTAAACATTTTGGTAATGTTCATACACTGAATGTGCTTTATCAGAACAATAATGTTAGTGTCCATGAACTGAATGTGTCTCTATGTGAGGAAACTAATGTTAATATTCATGTACTGAATGTGCTGCTTTGTCAGGAAAGTAATGTTTGGTGTTCTCTGAGATGGCACATTTGAAGGAGTGTCGTCGACCAGGGACTGCGGCTCCTGAGCCGACCCAGCTGCAATGGGTACCTCCGAAATCGGCGAGTATTTGCCTGAATGGCGAGGGACACCTGTCTCTGTACAAGAAATAAAGGGATACTCACGTAAAATCAATGTCAGGTTAAAAAAAAAAAAAAAGTAATGTTGATGCCATGCACTGAATGTGCTGCTGTCATGATAGTAATGCTAGTGTTCATGCATTGAATGTGCTGCTGTCAGGAAAGTTATGTTAGTGTCCGTGCACTGAATGCACAGAAATGTCAGTAAAGTAATGATAATGTTCATTCAATGCATGTGCTGCTACATCACAACAGTAATGTTAGCGTTCATACACTGAATATGCTGCTATGTCAGAAAAATAATGTTAGCTTTCACACACTGAATGTGCCGCCCTTTCAGAAAAGTAATGTCAGTGCTCATGCACTGAATGTGCCATTATCTCAGGAAAGTAATTTTAGTGTTCATGCACTGAACACAATATTAGTGTTCAAATATTGATTGTGCCATTATGTCAGGAAAGACATGTTGATGCTCATGCATTAAATGTATCCATAAGTCAGGAAAGTAATGTTAGTACTCATGCACTGAACGTAAAGTTTAGTGTTCACGCACTGAATGTGCCATTATGTTAGGAGAGTAATTTTAGTGCTCATGCACTGAAGGTAATGTTAGTGCTCATTCACTGAATGTGCTGCTACATTAAGAAAGTAATATTAGTACTCATGCACTGAACACATGCACAGCTATCTAGGTAAATTTATCATTAGGTAAAAATCATTTAATCGACAAGTAGTGTCATGCCTATGGTGCAAGCAATTGTGACTTATCTCTACTGTTGTTCCCTACTGTAAAACAAGTTCATTAATATGAAAGAAAGCACCTGACAAACATTACAAAAAAAAAAAGTTCTGGAAAAAATCAACAATGTGGAAGATGTTTCTTGTGACAGTAATATCTCAATATGTAAAAATGCTGATATGTTACTTATTTTCCCAGTCACATCAGATCAGTTGCCCACTCTGCATTCACTGATAAATCCATTCATTTACCCTTCTGCTCCCTGCAGAGCACATGCCTTCAAAAAGTTCATGCCAAACTTTCTGCCCTGTGCCATCCATTCAAAGTCTTTCCGAGTTTTTTTTTTTTTTTTAAATCCCTATTGATATTACTGGAGAAGTTTTAAACTTAAGGTTTCTATAGGATGGAGTGACCAACCCCATGCCTAAACCTCCCTGTCGCCTTCTGTGGCATGCCAGGTAGGGTACAGTATCACAATTCTTTGTGCTCCCTTTCAGGTGCCAGTAACACTGAGATATATATATATATATATATATATATATATATATATATATATATATATATATATATATATATATATATATATATATATATATATATATATTTTTTTTTTTTTTTTAATTTTTTTTTTTTTACTGTCACCTGTTACTGCTACGGTTGGTTACCAATATAGGTTGTTACTAAGTAACATTAACCCTGTTTTATACTTTACATTTAAATCTGTCTGGTATGATCTTGAGAAGTATTTCAATTATGAGACTATCAGGCTGATTGTTCTAACTCTGAACATTCTGCAGCAGCAGGTTTTCTGAACAAAGCTACAAAGCCTGATACCTTCAGATCTTGTAGTACGTAACCTGTACTGTTTATATGTTGTTACATAGATTTTGTTCGTGCCACATCGCAAATATAGAAATAACTTAAGCATGTTTATCAGAAATGAGAAGAAAACGACACTGTCCATTCTTGTCCTTAAACTTGCTCAATGGTAGTGCCACTTTTTTTTACTTCTACAATTATTTTCTTTTGCATGTTGGCCTCTGTCATGACACCGTCTTTATACTTGTTAGTTGTCCATGGAATTTTTAACATTATCATGTAAAACTATTTTTATAAACCAAGTTTGAACTGTCTGAAAAACAAAGCTTTCTATGGCTGCTTTACGCACACCCTTACAGACATGACATTTAAATATATGAAAAAAATAAACTCAACGAAGCAAATAACTGCAACATAACTTATATTCCTTAAAAATGAACAATTCATCCCCTGGAGCAATTTATTTAACACTTTGGTATACAGCAATACTATTATCAAGCTTCACTAGCAAGAGTCATGCATGCACATAATGCATTCGTGCTTCATTTAGCCTAAATAAAGCTTACCTGAACCAACTTAAAAGTTCCATATGCAGGCATCTTGCATGTAAATGAGACATCTTTTATCAATGTCACAGCAGTTTTATTCATGTCTTCCTCCACATCAACCTCCAAGTACATTTTCCATTTAGTTTCCTGTAGATATGGATCCATATTAAATATAAATCACTCCATTGTTGATTCTTATAGTTGCCATTCAGAGAATAACAAATTTTTCCATGATTTAAGAGCCATCTCCTAAACTTAAAGATGTCTGACCAGAATATCATTACCATCTTATTTTTAAAAGCACACCAGTTAATTTCTTTTTGATAAATGGAGAAAAAAATCCCTGTAAGGATAAGAGCAGCACTGGATTTTAAGTCAAAGTAGAAACAAATACGAAACTGGGATTTAGTCTATTTTCTCATAATTTAGAATCCCCTTAATCTAAATATGTTACAATCAAATGTCAGAATATAAAGGTATGTTTTGACTGTGGAAATGTATTTTCTTAAGAAATTGTGCTTTCATTCCAAACAAAACCAGAAATTTATCAGAATCTTGTTTTATTTTACTAACTTTGTAATACCTTCATGATTTCTTCACCAATCAACATAAGATTTGGTAAATACACTTTTCATTGCATTTCAAAACTTGTATCCAAAATGATTTCTGACATCTTATTGTAATTTTGATTCAAAGCAAATAATATTGTGAAATTCTGTTATGTTTATAACTATTACAGTCCTATAGTGCGGGATCTGCTAAATTTATTTTTTTAAATCTATACCAAAGTTATGAAAATCTATTCTGACTAAAGTTTTGGAATACAATTATGACCCTCTACTTCAAGTTTAGTGCTAAACTCAAAAATATTTTTTTAAAACTTAGTAAACTGCAATATGGCATTAACATCCAATATAGTCCACCTTTGCACGTTGGGATGTATTGCAAGCTCAAGAAAGCGATCACCTACCCTGTGTAGTTCTCATTGCGAAAGGAAAGACCACCAGACACAGGAAACCAAAACAGACTTTGCAGTATCATACAGGTCCACATGACAGTAGTAGCCCTGTGCACATATTGCGTCAAATTGCAAAACAAAAGACAACTCATTCACCTTTTACACAACCACCCTGGTGGAATGAGACAGTAGAGACAGCATGGCTAGAACAGGAAAGAGCGACTAAGTTATGGCGAATAGCACAGAAGAGAAGGACAATGAATTATAAAGAGGTGGAAGATTTTAAGGAGAAAAAGCAAACAGCCATCAATGCTTTCAAGAGCTTGGCAAGAGAAGCCAAAGACGCAGTGTGGGAGGGCTTTGTGACACAGGTGGGCACTGACAAAACACTACAGAAATTCTGATCCTTACATCGCAGAATGAGTAGGAAAAGTACAGGCCAATCAATTCCTAATATTCTCAGCTCGACAGGAATAAGCCTGAAGACCGATGCTGAAAATGGACATGCATTACTTGAGCGTTCTATGACTCAGACAGATAAAGGTGACAAAGCTGCCCGCCAAGAAATTAAAGACCGTATCCTAGGAAGCGACAGAAGAGGCGACATATATTTCGACCTCATATCCGAAGATGTTTTGTGCACTTCAGAATCCAGTAGGAACACTGCCCAGGGTCCTGATGTTGTACAGTATCATCACATTAAACAGCTGGATCACACAGGCATTAAGAATGTGGTGAGTGATTTTAACAATAGCATACAGAATGCTGAGGTGCCAGAAGACTGGATGCATAGTTACCTACAGCCACTTCCTAAACCAGGTAAAGACCCCACACTTCTCAGCAGCTACAGAATTATTACAATGCAGAATGTCTATGGTAAACTACTAGAAACGATTGTTTATGATGTATATGAGGGGTTCCAGGATAAACGAGAAACGGTTGCTGTAGCAATTTACCTACAGGATGCTTATAACAGTAGCTGGCAGACGCTGGAGTTGGTTTGGCCACGTCCTCAGAAGCGACCCTGATGCCATTACAAGAACAGCTATGCTATGGACCCCTGAAGGAAAGCGAAAGAGAGGCTGACCAAAAACAACTTGGTGCAGAACTATGGAGGCTGAGATGCAAAGAATGAACCAGAGTTTGGGCACTGTACGAAGGATGGCCACTGAACGAACAAAGTTGAAGTAATTTGTTGCTGCCCTACAAGACGCCACCAGGCATGATGGCCACTTGACTGCTCTGAAAGTCGGCGGCTAAGGATCAAAGAAGAAAGAAGAAGATGCTTATAACAGTGTGAACTTTGCAATATTAATAAACTGTGTAATGGTCTGCGGTGTTAACCCTTGGCTTACAAGATGGATAGCAGCTGCCTTAACATAGAGTTCTCCACTATCACTGGTGCTGTTTAATATCTATACAGCGAAGATAGTCACCATTCAGCCAACTGGGTTGGGACAAACACTGACTTTTGCTGATGACATACTCATTTATAGAACTGGCTCTGACCGACAAGAAATGGTTAATAGCATACATGGGACACTACAAGAGGTGTCTAAATGGTGTGAGGAAACTGGCTCCAAAGTCAATCCTAACTTGGCCTGCGTGATGTGGTGCTCCTTGAACAACTCCATTGTGAAAACAGACCTCCCAGATATCACTCTCAATGGACAGAAAATTGAACGGCAAGAGAAGCTGAAATACCTTAGAGTTACATTCGATGGCGGGCTCTCGTATAAGCACCATGTTGAGCAAATCACACTGAAATGCAGGAGAGGTCTAGCAGCCCTGAAAATAATGGCTGTGGCGAGTCTGGAGCAGAGATTACTATTTCTTCTTTATCATCAGCTAGTCATATCGGTCATTGAGTATGGGCTGGGAATATTCACGCTGTCAGTAACACAATGTGAACGACTAGAACACATTCAAAATGAAGGGATGCGTATAGTCTTGGGCTGTATGCAAGATACCCCCATTGTGACAATGAGGTAAATGCTTGGAGTGCTGTCGATTAGTTCCAGATATGCAATGGCCCAAGCAAAAGCCTATATGTGAGTAACCACAGACAAACGGCACCCCCTGCATGGAAACATAGCTGACATTAAGGGAGCAAGAATAAAGAGAGGGATGTCATGGAAGGCACAGGCAGAGACAACGATCAAGCAGGTGGCCACAGTTGAAAACATATTCAAAGGGGAAGTGTGGAGTGTGTCAGATGAGAACTGGATTAATTACCAGCAAGGCATCATCAGCCTTGGCAGAGTGTAGAACTTGGGGCAATGGAAAAGCAGAACTGGAAATTTATCAACTGATACATGATCATGCCAGGGTTAATGATGCCATTGTGTATACAGATGGGTCTGTAATCCGTGGTGAGAAATCAGGCTGGGGCTTCTCTGCTAGGGTAAAGGGCAGAATCGTTGCGAAACATAACGGGGCTTACAAGATAACAACTTCTAGCATGAGAATAGAGGTAGAGGCAGTCACTGCAGCCTTAAGGTGGATATGTGAAACTTCATTGTGTCACACTCTCAGTCCATGCTTCGAAAGGTTAAAAGTGGTTGGCTGCGGCCTGAATGGAAAACATTCATAGAAGCTTCGAGTCTACAAGAGCTGGTGTGGATCTACTGTCCTGGTCATGCAGGGCTATGTGGTAATGAGAGAGCTGACAGACTCGCAGCAAGAGCACCCACAGTGGGAACACTGGATATGGATAAGGGAGAGATACTGAGAACAATTAATGATCACCTGTTAGAGAATGACACTGCATTAGATGAATCATCAAGGTTAAGACTGTTGGAATACGGCATCAAATGTAAGGCTAGCAGAAATGAACGTATGAGAAGATGTATCCGTCGTGTATACAACCAGCGAGCTACAGGAGCAGTTAGCATTCACACTCTTCGACATATACTGAGGGAGACTGAGCATCTTTGGGTTTGCCCGGAGTGCAGTCATGTATACAATAACAGAACATGGAGCCATCAATGTAGCTGACCTCTATGCATGAAGCCTGCACCAAGCAGTTACATGCTCTTACAGTGGTGGTTTCTGTGAAAATGTATTTTAAATAATGATGTTGCCAGCCCTATACACCTCTTATCAGTCGCCTTGTATGACATGCTCTCTCTCTCTCCACACACACACATATATATATATATATATATATATATATATATATATATATATATATATATATATATATATATATATATATATATATATATATATATATATATATATATATATATATATATATATATATGTGTGTGTGTGTCAAGAAATGGTACTAACAAGTTCAGTTTTAATTTACAAATTTCCATTTGAATTTGAAATAAAGAATATCATTTTTGTTTGTTCATGGGGAACAAATACAATGGAGGTTTTCAGTAACATGCAGGTGTTAAAACTAGATAAAGTTCAGGTTTTTTTTATTATGATACTAGCATCCTCCATCAGGATCCTTGGACCCAAAAACTGGGAGCAAAAAAAAAAAATTAGAACAGCACCCTACTAAGTATTTTCTAGAAGGCTCATGAGGAAGATTGAGGAGCTAAAAATGCATTAGAAGAAGAATCACAGAAAAGTTATTCAAAATCTTAAAACAAATGAAACAATATTAGCCTGACAATTGTGTCTACATGCTGTGCAAATTCTGTCATTACAGAATTACTGGAACTGCAGTAATAATGATTGTTATTTGCAAATTACATCAACAAAAACAAAACAAAATTTTAACCTTAATAATTAACAACAAAATACAACAGAACATGCTTCAGTTACACAATGAGTCAGTCTGGCAATAAACAGAAAACAATTTAGTGTGCAATACAATAATGTTTTAGCAAATATAAATATAGACTGCCCTATGTAGTTCCCAAGGGTTTCTGAGGAGACACGGAAAGAATAAGACGATGGCTACCTGAGGCATGTAGTAAAAGCTGATTAATGTGAGTCTGAGCATGAATGAAATACTTAGTCATTCTTCTTCTACCCTGGGGTGTAGAGGTTGAAATAATGAAATACGGATTACAATTTCTAGCAATAATGGGCCTATTATGTGACTACCCATCAGATTCTTTCATTTGACCAAGATTCATCAGGCTTTATAATGTATTATACATTTATGTACCAACGGGCTGATCACCCGTTTGCCAGTCACTTTGATTACGGAAACAACAGCAAACGGATTGATTTGTCGTTGCCCTAAAGACGCCATTAGGCGTGATGGGAACAGCGGCAGAGAAAATCTATTCGCTGTTGCCCTTAAGACGCCCCTAGGCGTAATGGCCATTGACTGCTTTGCCGGTTGTTGGCTAAGGACGGAAGAAGAGAAGAAGAAGAAGATACATTTATGTATGACCTTGGAAACAAAAGTCGAGGCACTTTCAAGACCAGTTTTGCATTTTACTTCACTTTCAGTTATGTACCTGTGTTTATATCACTTTTAATTACGTATTTACTTCACTTTTACTATTTACACCACTTTCAATTATGTAATTACTTCACTTTTACTACTTACACCACTTTCAATTATGAATTCATGTCGCTTTCTATTAAAGGTCCACAACCGTTCATTAAAAATTCTGATACTAAAAAAAGACTCTGAAAATCGAAAGCTATTATATAAAAATAATTAATAATAAATATTTTTTCATGGCACATCACTTGTGTGCAAAATTGACCCAACCACATGAGAGGGTCATCAATAGAATCCTCAAGTCTTCAAGAACTGGTGTGGATCTACTGTCCTGGTCATGCAGGGGTACGTGGCAATGAGAGAGATGACAGACTGGCCTCGAGAGCACCCATAGTGGGGACACTGGACATGGATCATTAAAAAAAACAAAAAAACAACAACATTAAATGTTATGGATCAAGAGTTGGGTTTATTCTCAATCACAAGTTAGGAGACAACTGAAATTTGAAAAATCCCTGTTTCTGAAACACATCCGTCCCCTCCCCGAGCATTTGAGGTAATAGGTTACGGGTCTATATTTTGTATCCTAAAAATTTATATTCACAGCCTCCTCTCAGCAAACTGATACATCATATAGAGAGAGCAACAGCTAAAAACTTCATAAATGACCACATGCTGTTCATTTCAAAGAACTATCATCAACTCAGTTCACAAATTTTAGTTGAAATAGTAGATAACACAACACATTAAAACAATGAAATAAACCTAAAGCGACTAACCTGATAAATGTGATATTAATTCTGAAAGAAAGTATGGGTGTGTTCAACATTGATATAACAGTGTTGCAGACATTTTTTTTAAAATAAAAAGATGGGGGGAAAAGGGTAATGATTCAAGCATCCTAGCCTTCTTAGAAAAATAATATTCCATAATATTCTTTGTTTTAATTTTGAGATAAAAATGTTAGAACTTGCTGTACAAAACACAATTTTTGTTTATGTACATGAAATTGTTATGGTTATAATTTCTTCACTTTCATCATCATCTTTCAGCTCCCCAAGGAGCCCAGACCTTCAGCAAACCCTATGTCAAGTCATCCTGTCCCGTGCCGTCAGTTCAATATATTTCCATGTCTTCTTCATCCCCTTCACGTCTGTCTCCAGTTCTCTTCTCCAAGTGTTCTTCAGTCACCCTCTACCCTGGAGATTCCAAAGCAAGAACAACCTGGTAATACTATCATCAAGTTTCCTCAATGTGTGTCCTATCCATCTCCAGCGTCATCTTCTCATTTCTTGTTCCACTAGCAATTGTCTGGATCTTGTCATCAGTTCCATATTAGTGATCTTGTCATACCACTTCAATCCTATTCTACACAAGCACCCATTTTTTGAAAGTCTGTAGCTTTTTGGTTGTTGTTTTTGTTGGTCTCCTTGTTTCAAAGATGTGTGCAAGAGAGACATAAGGGCACTGGATATAAATCCCAGCAACCTGGGAGGATGAAGCTACCGATCGCACCACATGGCGATGCTCTCAACGGCGCCACCTCAGATTGGGTGAAAAGAAGCTCTCACGCAAGCAGAAGAGAGGAGAAAACATGGAAAGGAACACGAGGAAAAAAAGCAGCTAGTGGCTGTCACCTCAGGGGTTATTCCCATAGTCAGTTATGACTGAAGGGGCTATTATTATTATGTTTCAGAGCCATACAAAAAAGACCGACTTGACATCTTAATTGAAGATTCAGATTTTTGTGTTGGACTTGATTCCTTTTCTTCTTTATCCTTGTTGCTTCTTATGGAGCCACCACTACAGCTGGTCTCATTGCAGGAAGCCTGCACCAAGCATTCAAATGTTCTTTCAGCTGTGGTTTCTATGGCAATTTGTTTTACATGATGAGGTTGCCAGGTTCAAGCACAACCTCATATTAGTCTCCCTGTACGACCGTGCCTGATGGTGCAGTAGTCCTATTCATTCTATCTCTTCACAGACCACGGGCAACTACAAAGGATTTGATTTCCATATATTTTCTAATGCAATGAAAGCTCTTCTAGTCATTTGTATTCTTACTATGATATCATTATCTGTCCCTCCAACTGTATCTATATTGTTGCCCAAGTATATGTATGATTCAACATCTTGAAATCGTGTTTCTTCAAGTTCTTCACTTCCATGTTTCAAGAATGGCTGTAGCAGGTTTCAGATGTATAACACATCAAACTCTTAATGCTTAATCACAGTTGTTCAGAACTGCTGCCTCTTATAACCTACCTCAGGAGTAGCACCTTTTCTCAAATGATGACCAAATATCAGAACAATGGAGATAATTTCTCTCTCTTGTGTGAAAGTAGTCTGATCTTCCTATGAAAAAATTGACAACAAATTAGTATTAGTCCCTTAACTCTTTGACTCCACAGCAACGCTCTGAGCATTGCAAAATTCAACACGCCGTGCCCCAGCAACGCTCAGAGCGTGGTTTTTAGTTTATCACGAATAAACCCTAAAAATCGTCCGCTTAATGCAGTTCATATATTAAAACTCGTAGAATGACTTCCGCTAATATTTAAACAACTAATTTGACTTTAGTTAATCAGCACATGTGCGTGTTTTGATGTTATTATCACAATTTTTGTGAAGATTCACGTGTTTACGTTTTTCGTTGTTTTTGCTAGAGAAATATGTCACGCTTTATATTTACATTTTCTAAGTCTCCTAAGCAAATAATTGTGTCAAACTACTTTGAAACATTGCTGACATTTATGATGATTGTTTGGTAGTCACAGTTTGTTGTCAAAATACGGAATATATGCAGAAAAGCTAGACACACTAGATTTAGTTGATGAGTGGGCATAGTCATATTCTGGCCGATCAAAAAGCAACAAAACTAGACTTGGTACATGCATCAACCGATGCAGTACAATGCAGCGACATGTGAGCTGGGAAAGAACATCTCGTGACGACGACTTTCGCAGACAGGCTATGAATCGAAATCGCTCACGACCCAAAATCAATAGAGTTAATGAAAAAGTCAATTTACCTTGCTTTCATGAAATACACAGAAATATCACGCCTCCCGACATGTGGGAAAACACTAGAGGTATTATCTCGACTAAACGAAATATCCATAAGAGGACTACACATCCCTAACAGAACAAAAATAGCGGAGATCCCCTCTTCAACGAGGCATCTCTTTCGCCATTCCAAATCGCTCACTCCCACTAGTGGTGGGCGGAAACCGATCGACCAAACAACAAGACAAGTCATGCGCAGTCCAGCGCAAAAATGACCACAGCTCAAAAGTTAACTGCATTCGATACTAACGCGAGAAGACAAATGCTTACCGAGAAAAGTGACTATAGATTTCAAGCAGTTGTTGCCCTTGCGTTATAAAACAGATATTGAAATAAAACGATGTTGCGAGAATTTATCACGCAACACTACCGTAACATCTAATCACTAGTTCTTGGTAGAAGATGAAGCTAGGGATACTATTAAAACTTTAAACAAGAGTAAAAAAGTATTTATATGACGTTATTCTTATTTATTTGTTTGAAAATTACGTAATGCACGATTGCATAATTTATTTTTTTCTTACAAAGAACCACGGACAAACTGGTGCGAATAACACTAAATCTACTAATATTGGCCATAAGCATGTTTTTTTTACTTTGTATATGGATTAACATGACGTTTGAAGACTAAAAAGAAAGTTTTATTGTCTACGACAGTAATTTGTCTTTGGTAAGATCGTATTCTACAGTCAACTTTTTAGCGTTTTTCAATTTTACATGCAAAATGATTAAATTATACCGAAAATACTTGTGTTAATACTACCACAGACATTATATATTTGAATTCTCTATCCATGTCTCTACAGTTTGGTATCAACAGGCCTCCTCAGCGCGTGTCCCACCCATCGCCATCGTCCTCCTCTCATTTCTTGTTCCACCGGCACCTGTCTAGCCCCCGCCACCAGCTCCACGTCGGTAACCCTGTCACACCATTCCAATCCCCCCCACTCCACGCAAGCACCCATCCACGAAAGTCTGTAGCTCCCTGGCCGCTGTCTCTGCCGCTCTGCACGTCTCCGAGCCACACAACAGGACCGACTTCACACCCGAGCCGAAGACCCCCACTTTCGTGCCGGATCCCATCTCTCCCGATCTCCATATATTTCCCAACGCAATGAAAGCTCCTCTTGCCCCCTGAATTCCCACCCTGATATCGCTGTCTGTCCCTCCAACCCTGTCCACACCACCGCCAAGATATGCGCACGACTCCACATCCTGTATTGGCGTTTCCCCAAGTTCAACCCCGCCATCATTACCTGCATTTATTCACATTATTTTTGTCCCCTCCCTGTGCACCTTCAGACCCAATTGCCGTGACCTCTCATCGAGTGTTTTCAATTTGTCCTGCATCTGATTACGGCCATGGGACAGAAGAGCCAAGTCATCAGCAAAATCCAGATCATCCAACTGCTTAGTCAGAGTCCACCGGACTCCATCCCCGTTGTGATATCAAATGTTAGATTCTAAAATACTTAGAAAATAAGAGTAAAGGTAGTACTATAGCAGATACTACCGCAGGGGAATGAAGTGTTAGAGACTTAGAGACTTCACTATACTAGGTCCAGCATCGAGAGGTGAGATGACCAGTTCCCTTCCTCACTGCCTTTCCTTCCTTAACTCAAGAGCAAAGTCAGGTACCCATTTACAGCTGGGTAGACTTGAGCGTGTCAATACCGTGAATCGAACCCGGCACCACTGCTGATCTGTATAACTGAAAAGTCTTTACATTGTGGTGTTTACTGTTAGTGTTTCTAGCCTGTGTAACTGAAAAGCTTTTCTATTATGGTGTTTACTATTGATGTTTCTAACCTGTGTAACTGAAAAACCTTTATATTATGGTGTTTACTGTTCATGTTTCTAACCTGTATAACTGAAAAGCCTTTAAGTTATAGTGCTTCCTGTTACAGTTTATGATTTGTATAACTGAAAAGCCTTTATGTTAAAACTTTTACTGTTACTGACCTGTATAACTGATAAGCCCTTATGTTATGGTGTTTACTATAGATGTATCTGATTTCGTTTTTTTTTAAAGAAGTCTTTACATTATAGTATTTACTGTTAATGTTTCTGACCTGTATAACTGAAAAGCTGTTATGTTATGGTGTTTACAGTTAGTGTTTCTGATCTGTATCACTGAAAAGCCTTTATGTTATGGTATTTACTAGTAATGTTTCTGATCTGTGCAGCTGAACAGCCGTTATGTTATCAAATACTCTGACTTTGCTCTTCATGCAGTGCATGGACACAGCAGGAAAGTCAAATATTCATTCATTTGCCTTTTTACTCTTTTAAGAATAGAGCCACCGCTGCAGCTGGTCCCTTTGCAGGAAGCCTGCACCAGAGTAATCATGTGCAACTGCGGCAGCAGTTTCTGTAGCAAGACATGCTGCTATGATATTACAATAAATGAATATTATTCTTCTACATGTGCCATGCCAATTGGCTTAGACTACCATGTCTTTTCACAACTTTCAGTCCCGAGTGCTTTTTACAACTTCTGTTCTTGACTGTCCAGCATCTTCTCTCTTCGCTGTCCTCTATCTTCTGTTTTTCTTCTCCCATCAATCTTACCTCTTGTCACAATGTATTTTATATTTTTTTTTAAAAGCTTCTTTCTGATCAATATAATAATCTTTCTGTACATACTGGACTCATAAGATCACTACGCATGTGTTTAGCTGTCCCTAGGATTCACCACCCTTCAGCTCCCCAAGGAGCATAGGCCTTCAACATACTCATGCAAATTCCTCCCGCACCAAGCCATCAGCTCAATGTCTTTCCATGTATGTCTTATTTGTTCTTGTCTGTCTTCAGTTCTTTTCCATGTTTTTCGAACTCCCTCTGCTTCTCTTACCCTGGGAACTCCAGAAAAAGACAGCCTTGTAATACTATCCAATTATTTCCTCAATATGTGTCCTATCCATCACCAGCATCTTTTTCTCAACTCCTGCTCCAATGGCACTTGTTTAGTTCTTGTCATTAGTTTCACGTTGATGATCTTGCCGTACCATTTCAATCCTTTTTTTTTCTATGCGACCACCCATTTTTGAAAGTCTGTAACTTCTTTGTTGTTTTTGTTGTTCTCTATCCCCGGGGTACTCAATATGATTGTGTAAAACTACAAGTGAAATGATTACTTACTGGTTTTATTAAAGGAGGGAAATTCAAGAGTCGAAAATTATGGGCCTTCAACATTTCAATCTCCAGCTGAAAGAGGCAATTTTAAAACATTAAAACTGGGCTATCAATAAAATATCAACAAAAACTATAGACATGGTTTTGTTCAGATATAATCACCATCAAGCTCCCCTTGATTTATAAAAGTTTACATTTAAAAACACTTTTTTCTACAAAACAAATATAAAACATTCGGTAGAATCTCTGTTACCAAAATGTGTATAATTCTTACCAATTTTATGACTGATAAAAATTGCAAACTATGGTAAATTATGTGACTGCGTCTTCTGTATGTGTACATGGGCAACAATGCATGCATGTATATGCAGGCTAGGGTTCCCATTCGTCCCGTTTTTTGGGATAAAATGTCCCGGTGTCCTGAATTTATTCCAAATGTCCCGCTTTTTAAGGGTCCTTCCTGAAAAAAAAAATCTTTGGATAACGGATTTTATTCTGTGTTTTAGTAGTGTTACTTTATCAATTTCTGGTTACAGTGGACCCTCGGTTTGAATCTCGAACAAAAATTCGAAAGTCGACCAAAACAGTGTTCAGTGAGCATCTACCAAATGATTTAATGCGTATTAGCATTATTATACAGTATTTTTATCGTTTTTCATCCGCATAATGCCGAAACGTAAGTGCAGTATAAATGATAACATTACAAGAGAATTTCCCTTCATTAAAGGTGTAGATGAAAATGTGGAATGTACTTTATGCAGCTCTAAATTTTGCATTTCACATGGTGGTCGGTCAGATGTTGTCAACCACGTGAAAACGAAAAAACATAAAGGTGCTGTTGAAAGTAAGGCTTCCAACAGCAGTATAAGTCATTTCTTAAATGCGAAAACCCAGTGAAAAGGAAATGGAAAAACAGTTATCATTGGCAGCACAGGAAGCAGCCTTCGCTTATCACACGGCGGTGCATAACCACAGCTTTAAGTCCATGGACTGCACAACAGACATCGTGAAAAAACTTTTCAACGATAAAGTGGAAGTTGTGTTAGTTAATGTGTGTATTTTTATTCCAGTATCTTATTTTAAGTGCAACATATAATATATAATAGATTTATTTGTGCTTTACCTTAATTTTTAACATGTCCCGTTTTTTTACAAAATGTCCCGGGTTTTTTAGGTAAAAATTTGGAAATGTCCCGGTTTTTAAACAAAACGTTATGGGAACCCTAATGCAGGCGCATGTGTGTATGTCAGTCATCTTATGTTCTCCACAGATTATATCAAAATAATAGTATAAAAAGCAAGAACAACTTTCATTGCATCAGGAAATATTTGGAAATAAAAATAAATAAGTCAAACATAAAAATACAATTCGTTAATGGCAAGGTAGTCCTACTGCAAACAAACAAAAACAAACAAAAAAACTACCAAAAAGTTAGACTTCAGAAATCGGTGCTTGCTTAAACTAGAAGGATTGAAATGGTACAAGATCACCAATGTGGAACTGATGGAAAGAACCACATAAATACCAGTGGAACAAGAGGTGAGAAGAAGGCATTGGCACTGGATAGGAAACAAATTGAGGAAGCCAGATGACAGCATTACAATGCAGTCTTTGTTCTGTAAGACTCACTGTAAGACAAATAGAGGGAGACAAAATACACATGCAGAAGGGGATCGGAAAAAACCATGAAAAAGGTATAAACATTTGTATAGACCTTGAAAAGATGGCACTAAACATAAGGCTTGGCATCAATTTCCTACAGGCATATGCTCCATGGATAGGACACACACTAAGAAAACCTACGGATGGTAGTTCAAGCCTCAAGAATCTCCATGGTAACATAGGTAGATGGAGACCAAAAAACACACAGAATTTACAACTGGAGACAGAAATGTAATGTTTCATGGGCAGCTGTAAGTGTAATTAATTAATGAATAAACTGACAGAGATAAGATGAATGTACAATTAATCCTTCCAATATGCGCATAAGCAGTGCTCAAACACAAAGAGTAAATTATACCCAGTTGCCTTCTCTTTTTGGCATATCACTAACCTACAGCAGCAGACTATCATCTACAATAGTCATGTTTTAAACAATCCAGGTGGGCATCTGCAGTAGTAAACTATGCTTTTCCATTTTTTCATCTAAATTTTTGTTTCCTCGTTACTACCTACTACTCTTCCCTGTGTTTTCCAGGTCAAGGACTTCTGGTGTTGTTTCAAAGTGGTGCCTCTCCATCTTTACTAGCTTCATATAATTTCATTATTACATTTTTTTAAAGAACTGAGCAACTGAAATATTCACCTGAAAGTCCATAATATGCCCAACACTGGAAATGCCCATCTCCTTCAAGTCCTTGTCAATCATACGTAACAAACGACGACCAGTGATGTTGTGTGCAAGGAACAGATCACAATACTGGGCTAGGTCTGCAGTATCCCCTACATTCATGAAAGTAAAAACTGTCTAAAGTTGAGCTCAACTAAATAGCCATGTAAAGATCAATAATTAACCCAAACTAACTACATAGCTTTGAGACATGTAATATACCTAAACAGGAAAAATTCAACTACAACAGATTGAGAAAATCAGGCGTATATGGGTTTATTAACACATTAACTATTGAACTGAATTTTTTATTTTTTTTATTTCACCCTGAAGGTGAATGTAGAAGCTTAAGTTTTTCAACTATTAACAGAATTCACTAAACGATATGTCTTTATGAAGACTGACTTGTTGTAAAAGGTTCAAAGAATGGTATATTTTTAAGCTTTGGTAGATATTAAAAATAATGTAAAGTGATTTACAGACAAAAAAGCATTAAAAATTGCTTTAATTGCCAGCTTACAGTAAATGCTGATTTTCTAAGGCATTTAATGCCTTTATTTTGGTGATAATCAGGCAGTATGTCTAATTATTAGAAAAAAGTTCAACAACATACAAGCTGACTACTATGTATACTATCTGTAACTTTGGTAATCACATCTAGTCTACTCCTAAAAGTTCACCAAAATTTTGAGAAAAAAAATAAACATTTGAAAAAACAGTATCGACAGCTTATTAACAGCACATCAATGTCTTTACTTCACCTGAAAGATCATATGTATTGTTTAGTCTTAAACAGCACTTTGGATCCAAATGGTGCATTCTGGGGCAACCAATGCAATCAAAATTTGTTTGGACTTGTAATGTCTTCATTATCATCACTGCTTGCACTGTCACTAATGCTATTATCACTACCATCAAAATCACTATGTGAATCAATGTTCATGATGTTGTCACTGTCCTCACGATCGCTAAACATATCAACTAACTTTTGGAACAAGCTTTCAGCCTGTCCAGCAGTTAGAGCAAGGTATAAAAGTGTTTCTTGTGACTCATTTTCTGGTTGCCATAGTAAACACATTTACACAGTTTGGTAAATAAAGTGGAAAACAGGAAAATATCAATATAATACTAATTTTAAAGCACCCGACAACAATCCATGTTATGAAAATTATTCTTCCTGTGGTAAATTAAAATCTTAGACTACATAAGAAAGTGTTTGTGTAAATTTTTAATTTGTTTTATTAGTACATTAAACCTGGCAATGGGAGTGGCTCAGTGCCACAGTGGATACACTTCTGAGCCACTGTGAGTGGCTCATGATAATTAATGTGTTATGGATAAGATTATCGGAGAATGAAGTAAATGACCAAAAAACAAAATAAATAAATTTACACTGTATGTACTGTGGCTGTTGGTGTTGGTTGTATAGTGAGTGGGTTCATATCTCTACACTACTGAACAGTAGGCAGCTTATTGTGTTGATGGTGTTAAGACAAGGTCTATTGTTTCCTACTTCTCAGGACTAACTGCTGTCTATCGTTCTTGTCATGTACTAAACAGTTTATCATATGTTGGTAACACTCAACATACCTGTGTGTCTTGTAATCTCACACATTTCTCTTGTACAATGTCATTCTTGTCCACAGAATAAATATAATAACTATCATAGTGGCGTACCAAGCGATTGGGCAGCTAGACAATAGTTTTATAATTCTGTCACCCCAGAAGCAACCAATTCATTGGCATATTGTCCGATGATACCTCTCAACTGCACTTGCCACTTATAAAAATACTATCTTTACACATACTTGGGAGACAGCCCATTCTAGCTCTTAACGCAAACGCGTTCAAAATCTGACTGACTTAATTTAGAACAATGATTTACAATTTCAATTATTTACGAACTTTCTAGATCATCTGTCTCGAAAACAACTCAGTAAGAAATATAAATTTCCCGTGTAAGCTTAACTTAGCCGAGTTCACCCAAGCAGAACTCCAACTTGAGTCAGCATTTTTTTCTCAAGGGGCGTAAAACACTACTGTTGATGGATTGTCGCTCTTTGATAATAAATCATATAAGTCACAGATTTTTGCCCTTTGATTTAAATTATAAGTCCATTAATTTCTGACAATCGAACTTCCTGTTACAGTACCAAAGAATAAAGAAACTTGTAAAATGAGATGTTTGAGGTGGTCAATTGGGATAATAAATGACAAGATAAGAATAACCAAGAACATGAACAAAGGAAATTTGTCCTTATGTTAGAAGGAAGCAGTGCACTTTCTTCGGCCATGTTATGAGAAGAAGAAAGCTAGAATATATCGTGACATCTGGAATAACTGAAGGAAAAAGAGACATAGGATGACGGGAGAAAATACCGGACAGGGCATTCAAAAAGTCATGCACAATAACTAAGATTGTCACTCCTTTTAACGTTTATTTTATTTTTACATTCATATGTCTTAGCTCAAAACAATGCACTTTAATAGGGATTCTACATTACCCAAGACTGAATCCTGTTAATTTTTGCTGTCCGTGGACACTTGAAATATCTTAGTTAATCTGATCATAATAACATATTTGAAATGCATTCAAGATAGTGTTACCTCTATTAGCATGGACATAATGAGCATTAACATTCACATAAATCTTATTTTCCAGATATGAACATATTATGAGATTTTTAGTTCACAGTTTGAACAACTGATGTACCATCCTTTCAATTAGATGTAGTTTTTCCAAAAAGGCATGACTTTGTGGACACCCTTAACATTTCTGAACAGCTTAATTCTTGTAATCCCTCCTGCTGCTGTTGTACTGTCACTATTATGTGTATTAATAAAGTTATTAATGACAGTGCTGACACTAGCACTTACCTGATGATCTCAGCTGCATCACCCACTGGTACTGTGAAGGAAAATCAAAGTGAACAACTTTGTAAGCTAAGTAAATGAAAAATGTATTTGCATTAAGTACAAATAACAATAAAATATTTTCTCTCTTGCTTGCACTGACCTGGAGTTGGGAATACAAGAGATTAGTGACATTTTTTTTTTAAATTTATAAATGCACGTTATATATTTAATATTATCTATTTATTTATTTTTAGTTTCTAAACTGCCTGTGCTTAGTAACTTAAACTTTCCTCACTTCGTTCAAAGAATGACTCTCAACTATTTTTTTCTTACACTCTCTTCTTTAGTATCAACTGGCTTTTAAAAAAAAAAAAATCTATTCTTTGCGTAACACTAGGAAACAAACAAAACTGACAGATACACACATAATTTGTCAATGTACTTACCACATCAACGTCTCGCCATGTATTTACATCATGATCTTCAAGTTTCTGAAAATAATGTTCTTCTCAATTAAGGATCAAAACATAAATGTGAACTCAGTCACTATTTTTAAACACTGATCAACTACAAAATGACAAAATAATTGCTGGTTGTTACGGTATTTTATTGAAGTCGTCTGCTATGGTTGGCAGTGTGCAATTTTTAGGGTGACAGCATTTAATATAATTTGATGTTAATAATTCACGGACTGCTGAACGCTATGTACACGATCGAATTATGACGTGTTAGCGTTGATAGGTCACGCACCGTGACTTAGATACGAGACCCTTTTTACGTTGACCGTCAAGCTGTGAAGACGTGTCCTATATCCTTCCAGTGTCGGGCATTGTATTGCCATATATATATATATATACGAGGTATATAGATTTACTTCGAAGTAAGGACTCAGGGTCAGTCCAAAGTTATGTGAAAGAGACGAGATGATAAGGTTAGTATATAACCGAATTTAGGGAAGGATTATTAACCAGTCCATAATATTTATATTCGCCAGACTCATACGCTCACTGTCGACTGTTGGAATCCCCAACCGCGCGTGCATATAGCTATGACGCTCTGTCTACACTAATTCATTTACTGGACACAGACTGAGAATATTGTATGGATTCAAATGGAATCAATTGCAGATGTATGCTTGTAATGAATAATGCTTGTGATGTCTTCGTATGTAATATCGTCAATAAATGTTGGACTCAACCAAAGGACTTACCCACGTTAATCATGTTGCAGTTGGTTGCTTCAACTAGAATTAAGAAAAAATGGAACCACACATGTACAACAATCGACCCGCAACAACTCAACAATCGACCCGCAACACTGGTGTATATATTTTTAGCATGGTATGAGAAAAGCAAAGTTCTCTCTCTCTCTCTCTCTCTCTGCCATTGTGAAATAATGCACTGCTATCACCCAACAAAAATCTCATTTTGTAAAACTAATAGCTACAAATACCAACGCTGCAAGAGCAAATGAATACTTTGTGCATTTTTCAAGACCTGAAGGTCTTTTATATTTGGATATGTGCCCTAATATAACCGACTAGGTTGAACGGGACACGCCTCGCCAAAACGAGGCAAAATTTTATTTTTTTTTTAAAAATACTTTGTGCAGGCTTCCTGCAAAGGGGCCAGCTTCAGTGGTGACTTCATGCTCCACAGGAAGCGAAAAAGGATGATGATGATGATCATCTGACAAGAATCAGTAGTCCTGTTCTGTCTTTGTCTCCTCAGAGAGCCCCAAGAACCACACTGGGTGGTTTGGACATTACTATCCAATAATCAATACCCAGTGGTCAGAAAATGCTCAAAATTATCTCATTTCTCTCCCACTTCAGCACTTCTCCATAAGTGAATTCTCCATCCGTCTGATGTATCAATGTCTTTTCTCTATGTTTTACTCGACCTTCTCCTTCACCTGCTACCTTCAGGGTTACATGACAGTGCCTGATTTTATTATATATTATGCAACAATTCAGTTTTGTCAGCATCATAAATTTCCTTAGCGCACTTTGCAGAGCATGGAGCCACCAATGCAGCTGGTCCCCTTGCAGGAAGATTGAACCAAGCAGTCACATGCTCTTGCAGCAGTAGTTTTGGTGGCCATTTGTTCCACTTTATGAGGTTGCCAGCCCCATGCACAACCTCATATTAGGTGCCTTGTTTGACACGTCTGCAGGTGGAGTAGTCTATTCTTTCTTTGTCTTTATAGAGACCTCCGGGAACTACATAAGCTTTGTCTGCATATATCCCACCAATTTATCTTCTTCTTTATCTGCTGCATGGTGGGATATTCTCTGGTTGTGTTCCACAACAGAACATGACCACTCTTATGAATAGTGAAGTAAATATTTAGACAAAGACATCTGATATGCCTTACCACCACATTAAACTGATGCCCTAAAGATCTCTCCCTCTCCTTGATTTTCATCTCTCTCTCCTTCAGCTCTTGTTCTCTGTGACTGATGTCTCTTTCTGCAAGCTTTAACCGCTCCAGAGTGACTTGAATTTCTTTCCTGGCAAGAAATTTAGACCACAAATTGACAAAAGAGAACTTACGATAAACCACTGCTATAAAAAACATTTACGCAAGAAGGACATCTTACAGATTATTATAGACAAACAGAATCACTCTCCATTAAAAGATCAACTAAAATCTGTCTTGAATGAAAGATTGTGGGAAAATAAAGCAGAAGTGGCCAACTCTCAAGATAAAAACAGGAAACACAAAAAAGGCTGGGTATGGGAACAGACACTGACAGGTTGACACTAAAGTGTTTGTTCTATTCATACAAAATTTCAGATCCCATCACAACCTTATGTGTATAAGTAATGCCATATCTGATTTATAACCAATATTTGACTCAGACTTAAGCAATGAGGGCAGAATGCTTTGTTAATAGTTAGTAAATTTTTAAAATCTGTCCCAACATTTTTTTTTTTTAAATGCACGCCTGAAGATCTGAATGAAAGAGTTTGCTTATAACAGTTAGCATAAGGAGTGGAAAGTTTACATTAACTGAATACAGACACATATAACTATGCTTAACAATGACTTACTTCCATACACCTTTGTGGTCAAGGAAGGAGTTGGTAAGGTCAAGCAATGATTCTGTAGAAAAGAGAAATATAATATCAACTTCAATTTCAAACTTGCTGAAACTATCACTGGTTTCGCACTGAAACTATCACTGGTTTCACAATAAAAAACATGTTCAAAAATTTTCACTCAAACAAAAGCTTGTAATATTGTCAATATTTCATAAACATCTTATACAATATACACATTCTTTTTTTCCACGTGCTTTCAAGTATTATTTATTCCAGGTAAATGGGAAAAACCATGACAATGTAGATTGCAAATGAAAAGACTAAACATTGAGATGCATACAGATTTCCAACAACATCAGTCATCAGAAATGGAATTCAGTGGACTCTGACAAAACAGCTTGATGGTCTAGAGTTCACTGACTTTCTATCTCTTGTGTTCCATAAGTGTAACTAGATGCACGACAAAATGAAAATACTTGATGAAAGGTTACAGAAAATCAGTCCAAAATTATGTAGGTAAAGAAAAAGATAATGAGAATAAATGCAGCAAATGATAACAAGATTGCACTTGAACAAACACCCTTACAAGATGTTATCAACACCCTTTAGCTCCCCAAGGAGCATAGGTCTTCAACAAACATTTAGGTCAAATCTTCCTGTCCCCCCGTCATCAGCTTAATGTCTTTCCATGTCTTCTCCACGTGTTCCTTGTTCTCCTTCTATCTCTCTTACCCTTGGGACTCCAGAACAAGGACTGCCTGGTAATGCTATCAACAGGTTTCCTATAAGATGTAGAATCACACATACATGTTGACTGCAATACAAAGTTGGAGGAACAGACAACGATATCAAAACAAGAATACACAAGAAAAATCTGAATCTTCAACTCATCAATGCAGTTCTACTGTATGGCTCTGAAACATAGAGAACAACAAAGACAACAACTAAGAAGTTACTGACTTTTATAAATGGGTGTGTGCGAAGAAAAGGAAAGAAATGGTGTCATGACAAGAACCAGACAAGTGCCAGTGGAACAATAGATGAGAAGACAGTGGATATCCATGGAAGAAACCTATTGACAGTATTACAAGGATATCCTTGTTCTGGAATCTTCAGGGTAAGAAAAGTACAGGGAGATTTTTTTAAAATGCAAGGAGAATAGAACTGGAGACATAAATTAAAGGGACAAAGACGGCAGGGAAGGATCTTGAGCAGAAGGCACAGGACATGATTTGACATGAATTTATTGAAGACAAGTGCTCCCTGAGGAGTTGAATGGTAATGATGATCTCACTTAGTTTTATGACACTGATGCTTATGGAACATTGGGACCAATGAGAGACAATCAATACAATTATCGAAACATCAACATTTAACAGCATCATACAACTGTCACTTTACAGCAGAATTAAACAAATTATACTCTCTTACAGCCAGGACATTTAGAACCAAAAACAGTCAACATGTCTTACCATCTTCAGACATAGACTTCAGTCTAAGCAGGATCTGTTTAAATGTTGGTCTCTGTTTGGGGTCAAGCTGCCAGCACTGTTCCATCATTTTCTTGAAGCTTGATGGACAGGAACTGGGAATCTCTAACACAAAAAAATTGTGTGTCAATGAGAATCAGAGCAAGACAATTAAAGTACTGCAGAAATATTAATATCTTTGACAATGCACTGATCTGCAGAATGGGAGAAGTTCGGCTACAACGACAAATATGGGAAACCAAGAACCATGGATCCAGAGTTTGATGGGAGGACAACATCAGACAATCCATGAAGGACCGAGGACTGGACTAGACTTACTTACTTACTTAGTCGTTCCCCTTCTACCATGAGGTGTAGAGGTTTGGAAGAGAGAGCGCCAGACTATCCTATCGGCCGTCTTCCTCCTGGCCTGGTTCCATTCTAGTCCTTGGTCCTTCAAAGATTGTCTAATGTTGTCCTCCCAGCGGACCTGGGGGTCTGGATACCTGGCTCTTTGTTTCCCATGCTTGTCGTGGTAGCCGATCTTCTCCCATTCTGCAGACATGGCCAAACCATCTTAGTTGGGACTGTTCTACTTGGTGTCTGCAGGGGTGGGATTTTAGGCCTTGACGTATCGTCTGGTTGCGTACCATGTCTCTTCTTGTTACTTCAACCACCTTCCTCAGATACCTCATTTCTGAGGTTTGGATGTGGCTTTTGTGGGTTGTAGTCATTGCCCATGACTCGCATCCATATGTCAAGACTAAGACATAGGTGGAGCGGTATACAGCCATCTTCGTTTTCTTACCAACCTCTCTCTTGCTGAGGAATCCTCGATTTATGGCCTGAAAAAGTCTCCCAGCTGCTGCTTTTCGAGTGGCCAACTCTTCTTTGATGCCTCCCTTTCGGTCTATAATAGCTCCGAGGTATTTAAAGTGGTCGACCTGCTCCAGGACCGGTTCTCCCAGCTTAATCTGATGTCTTCTTTCTTATCGTGATATCACCATGGATTTTGTTTTAGAGCTGCTTATGACCATCCCTCTCTTCTCCAGCTCTTCCTTCCAGACTTGCAGGTTGGATTGGAGATGTGCCTCTCATTTTGGACTGGACTAGAACCAGGCCAAAAGGAAGACAGCTGATAGGATAGCATGGCGCTCTCTATAGCTAACCTCTATCCCCCAAGGTGGAAAAGGAATGACTAAGTAAGTGACGAAGACAAAGCAATGATAAGTTTTGTATTAATAAGACTTTTAGTATTTATTTTCCATTCACTAATCTATTCTTTATGTACTACTGCCTTACTCATCATCATTTCCCCTTTCACTCCTTGTGAAGCACGGAGCCACCACTGAAGCTTGGTTCCTCAGAAGGCCTGCACTAAAGCATTCAGTTACTCTTGCAGTGATGATATCTGTAGCAATATGTTTTACACGAAGAGGTTGCCTTACTGGTAGATTTATAGAACAAAGCTTTGCACAGAACAAATGAAGTCAGCCAAATTCAAACCAAATTTGAAGTTAGCTGCTTACCTCTCCTTTCTCCACTACAAGCCATGCCACTTGAAAACCTTCTATTCCATTAAAAGGAACTTCTTTTGTTAGTAATTCCCATAAGACCTGCATTGTGAAGAAAAATAATTATTATTTAACCACTTACAAACTGTGAAGAAAAATAATAATTATTTAACCACTTACAAACTGTGAAGAAAAATAATTATTATTTAACCACTTACAAACTGTGAAGAAAAACAATAATGAGTTAACCACTTACAAATACCATGTTTCATAAAAGTATTTTAAGTCACATGTCATACCTAGCAACATGTTTCAAGAAAAATTCAGTAAGGATTAAGGAATGACGTAAATATATATTTTTAAAACCAAAACAAATATAAGCACTTCTACTAAAGGAAAATATTGATTTCTGATCTTTACATTTTTTAAAATTCTTCTCTCACTTCGGTTTCATCATAAAGGCCTTTTTTCAGAATGTTCAAACAGTATTGCATTTGTCTTTATGTATCATTTAACATACTATCTCTTTGTCTGTTAATTTTCTATGAACTATGTGACTAATTCTTCCTGTCTATACCCTTCCACCTTGTTTCACGCAGTCCCAGGACATCTATCTTATATTCCCTCATTTCTGTTTGTTGAAGTTTTTGTGGTTTAACATTTTTTACAGGATGGGGGTAACCAGCTACATGCCCAACCCATTCGCTTCCTATGACATGCTTGGTAGGGAACAGTGTTACTATTCTTTGCTCCCCTTTCGGGGCCCCGGTAATACATATGGCTCTGAAACATGGAGAACAACACAGACAACAGCCAAAAGGCTACAGACTTTCATAAATGGGTGCTTGTATAGAATAGAAGGATTAAAATGGTATGACAAGGTTACCAACGTGGAACTGATGACAAGAACCAGACAAGTGCCAGTGGAACAAGAGATGAGAAGAAGACAATGGCGATGGATAGGACATACATTGAGGAAACCTATTGATAGCATTACAAGATGGTCCTTGTTCTGGAACCCCCAGGGCAAGAGAGGCAGAGGTAGACTAGAGCCCCTTTATCATATAAGAGTTACGCCAACTAAAATTTGGCCGCCATTTTCGGCTGTACCCGTATTGCAGGAAAATGGACCCAATCGCGAGTTTCAGACCCAGTATGCATTTTCGTTTAGGTTAACTAATAATTTGAAATACAATTAGATGCAAATACAGTAGCACATATTTGTACTACTATTTGCATTTCAACTAACAAAAGAAAAAGAAGAAAACTAGTTTACTTACCAGTTTATTGAATAGAATCAGTAGCGTGAATTTTTAACACATACTCTGTTGAATTTTATATTCCTTTAGAATTCCACTATTTAGCAACAAATATTCCGTTAGAATTGCAACACTTTGCAAAACATACTACCTTATAAAACAGTATAATAAATATAATAAAAATTAATTATAATTTAATTATAGTTTTATTATATATATTTATTTATTTATTATATATATATATATATTATATATATATATATATATATATATATATATATATATATATATATATATATATTTATTTATTTATTATATATATATATAAAATATAAATGTATATAAATATAATCTTATAAATATGTTAATATATAGTGGCTGGGAATGTGAAGGTCTGATGCTGTTCTTACAATACATGTGACTTTTAATGGCGAAAGTCAATTAAATATCTGTTAAAGTCAGTTATATAACTGGAACCACCAGGCCTTTACACCCCTCCACTTTAATATTATTCTAGTTCAGAGTTTCTTCTTTATTTTTTTATTTAACGTATAAGCATAATTGTGATCGTCCCTATTTACAATGATTTGACAAATGTGATGCCACTTTCTCATATCGGCAGTTGTTCATATTATTTGGAATTGAAAACAATATATATCCTAATTATAACCCATCAGAGGTTGAACGGGATATTTATCTTCATTAATTTAATAAAAATAAAAAAAATCTTACTCAATGCTTATTCTCGCTACTAGCCCTGGTATTGTCCAGCCGAAAATGGCGTCTACGTCGTTCAGCCTCGTTTTCGATTCTGACATAGTTGGCGTAACTCTTATATGATAAAGGGGCTCTAAGGTAGACCAAAAAGCACATGAAGAGAACTGGAAACAGGTGAAAATGATGAGGAGAACATGGAAAGAACTTGAGATGATGGCATGTGACTGGGGGACTTGGCATGTGTTTGTTGAAGGCCTATGCTCCTTGGGGAGCGGAGGGTTATGAATGAATGAATGAATGAATGAATGAATGAATGATGTGACTAATTATGTGACTCTCCTCGATATCCACACACAAACAAAAACACAAAACTTAATTATTTTGCAATTTTACTCAATGACAATAAAGATAAAAGGAAAGCGGGGGCTTTCATTGCATTTGAAAATATACAGAAATCAAAATAAATCCAGCACATACACACACAAAGAATCTTAAACTCAAATGTCAAGACAGTCTTTATGTCTGGCCCTGAAACATGGAGAAAAAAAAATTAAACCAAAACACTACAGACTTTCATCAATCAGTGCTTTGGCAGATTAGAAATATTAAAATGGTATTGAAAAAAACCATTGTCTGAAATAGTTTGCAAAGTCTTACTGTAACTGTCATTTTCTGATGACAAATCCACCAACATGGAACTCATGGGAAGAACCAACCAAATACCAGTGGAGCCGGAAGTAAGGAAAATATGTTGGCATGAGAAAAATATATACATTGCGGAAACTAGCTGATAAGTATTACAAGACAGTCCTTGTTCTAGAATCTCCAGGGTAGGAGAGATAGAGGGAAACTGAAAAACACGCAGAGAAAGCAATCGAAGACAGTAACCTGCTCCTGGAAAAACTATGGAGATACCAATAGCCTAAAGCTTACCACGGCTTTCTTTGAAAATGTTCAAGTAGAGGCCTGAGAGCGTAAGAAAATAAGGTAAAGAAAGAGGTAAAGGATCCCGTTACACACCCATTGAGGCATATTGGGAATATGGTGTTGGGCCCATATTTTCTTGACCCTACAGCACAGGGGTGATGTGATCAGCATCACGCCGGCCGCCTTAACCTTCCCAGAGATGCTCTAGTACCCAATTCATGAGGCTGGGTCGACCTCAGAGCCGTTTGCGGTCTAAAAAATTCCACCTCAACTAGGGATCGAACCATGGACCACCGAGCTAGGCAGCCAGTGCGCTAACCACTGTGCTACCGCTGCTCCATGAAAAAGAAAACATTAAAAAAAGGATGAAGAAAACATGGAAAGAGCTAGAACAGATGGCACAGGATGGGACAGTTTGGCATGTAAAAGTGAACAGTGTGACGAAAGTACTGAGATTCTGTCTTTCAAATGGCCCATGTCTTTTTCTCCTTGCATTTTGTTCACTATTTTTGGAGGGATTACAGAAAAATCCTTCTCCATGTTTCTTCTCCTTCTATTATTTACGTTTTTTTTTTCAAGATGAGATCACGATGGAGTTTGATCTATGTGTTTAGAATGGGGGTGTAGGGAATTAGACAGTATTTTTCTAGAAGAAAGATTATAGATGCTAGATCAGGATTTGCACCAGTGTCCTTTTTTTTAAAGATATTGCGTGGCCATATACGCATTTTTTCGGGAGTTAAATTATTTGCGGCCATTTTTGCTTCATTTCCGCAGTATAGGGCTAGGCTTAATCTCGTTTCTTTGTCTAAAACCCATGCACGTTACATCAGAACGATCTAAGGTTCTGATTGGCTGAGAGCTAACTGCAGTTGAAATGCAGAGCTCTCATTGGCTTTAGAACCACGCCGCGCATATGACGTCATGAAGTCGGCGCGTGGGGGTCTTGATTATAAAAAGGCCTATATTTCATAGCTTCTTTCTCTTTTAATGAAAAAATTGCCAAGCTGGGTGCCAGAAGCAAATTGTCGATTGCCTTCAGTTGGACATTCGAGATTTGGTACCGGCTTTGTGGGAATGAGAGCGGAATTTTGAGACCACAAAATTTCTCCCACGGCAAAGTTGGGGCATTCGCAGAACCGCAAGGGTTTTACGTTAGTTGCCAGTAGTGGAAGGAGAGGAAGAAAATACGTTTTCCCAGCCAGGGGAAGACATTTTCCAGCGAATAGGATTTTTGTGGATAAATCCTGAGCTCTGACGCTCGTTACACACGCAGATTTGGCAGGCTGCCGCGTTGTGGTAATTTTATGTTCGCTTCTTCACGGCCATAATAAAGCCGACGGCCCAGTTATAGGTACTCGGGCAGGTAATTTCAGAGTGGTAGAAGTCCGCTACAGTTCCAGTCCAGAATCCAGTGGGGTTCTGTTAAACCTCAGTCATCAATTCCAGAGTTAGTGGAGAGAGAGAGGGTAAACATTCTCTCTACTGAAGTCAGCACAGATAGGCAGAACTGTTAGTTTTGGTGAATCATAGCAGAGGACAGCTGCTGAAGTTTAGAGGTGCAGTTAGTTGTGTTCAGGAGATTCCAGGATAGGCTGTGTAGAACCGAAGTCTGTGCAGAGATTGTGTAGTCACTTCGCCGTCGTTCCAGCTATTAGTGGACTTAGAGTTAGAGTTAGAATTTAGAACAGCTAGTTTGGAGTGTAGGCGACATCAAGTGCAGTGTAGTTCATTTCAGTTAACCTTACCTTCTTTCTCCATACAGGTTGCAATTGTGGGAGAAGGGTTGGGGTTGATGCATTTTTAACTGTGCTTGATTTTGTTTTCAGGTGTGCATCCTCGCACTTTATGTATATGAGTTGTTTATAGGTGTATAATAAACTTGTATAAATTGTAGCTGGCATCAGTCATTTCCTTTAGTACAGTAGCTATATGTTGTCTGTACCTTGGTGTTTGTGAATCTTAATTGAACCTTATCCCCATAGGGTAGTTAGAGGTGGTTCGAGGCCATAGCAATTTAAACGTCCGAAGTGGCGAGGAAAGAATCAACCTCGGTTCTCAACCTCGGAGCCAATGGTCTCAACTTTCACATTTTGCACTATATTTCTATCTGAATCTATCATTTCAGTCTTTCTTCTTACTATTGTCTTGTCACTATATGTAGACAGTCTCTAGTCCTAAATCCATTTCGTGACAAAGTGGGGGCTCGTCCGGGATCATCTTTGTTGGGATCAATTCTAGATTCATAGATTGTCTCTGTAGAAAGTTCTGGAAATAGATTCTTTATAAAATATCCCCTAGACTTGAGCTATATTAAGACTGATCCAGCTATAAGTTTTTTTCCACAGGTTACAGTTAGTTAGATGATAGTTGTAGTAAGGTTGTTTATAACTTAGAGGTAATTGATGGCTAATTGAATTTTTTTTTCTTAACAGGAAAGTAAATTCGGGTTTTGGGTAGCTGGATAACTTGAATTTTTTTCAGGTAGTTATTAGTCAGACTTGGTGCTAGTCTGAGTGCGGGTTTTTGCGACAGCATATTCCTAGTAGGTAACAGTAAATTTTTCTTGTTCCTTTTTTGTCATTTCCCCTCGTTGTGAGTACTGCTGATTTGTCAGGTAAGATGGCTGAATTGGTCAAGCTACTTACTGCATGGAAGGACGCAGCTAAAAGCATGGGGATGAATGAGGCCGAGACTAGGGCTTACATTATGAGGGAACAGGACCGGCAGACGGAGAGAGAGAGAAAAGGGAAGCGGAGAAAGAAGAGAAGACCCGACAGGCCCAGGAGAAGATAGCAGAGAGGGAAGCCCAGGAGAAGATAGCACAGAGGGAAGCCCAGGAGAAGATAGCACAGAGGGAAGCCCAGGAGAAGATAGCACAGAGGGAAGCCCAGGAGAAGTTAGCACAGAGGGAAGCCCAAGAGAGGGAGAAGGCAGCAGAGAGACAGCATGAACTTGCCCTGCGTTCACTGGAACTGCAGTACCGATCTTCGGAAGGCAGTTCGGCTAACGAAGATTCTCCCGGAGCAGGGGCGACAGACACCTCAGGAAACGGAGGACCCCGGATGGCAGCCATGAATTTTCCAATGGACTCTTTTCCTAACGGGAATGAGAAAATTGAGGTATTTTTGGAAAAATTTGAACGAATGGCAAAGGCATACGGGCTGGATGATAGTCTTTGGTGTCTCAAATTATCTCAATCTCTAAGAGGACATGGGTATGAGGTCTATAGCAAGATGCTAGTGGACGACCAGAATAACTTTGAGGCTCTACGGAACGCCCTGTTACAGCGATTCCAATGGACTCCTCGGAAGTGCCAGACAATGTTTCGGGAAAGTCGTCTGGAGAAAGGTGAAAGTTTTCCCCAGTTCGCAGAGAGGCTGAGGAATTACCTCACTCGCTGGAGAGAGTTGTCGGGTTTGGCTAAATCGTTTGAAGGACTCGAAGAGCTCATCATGTGCGAACAGATAAAGGCCAACATGTCTCCGGACTTAAGGAAGTACCTGGCGGAGCAGGGCGCCCAGCAACTGGACCAGATAATTCTATTTGCAGAAAGGTTCCAGTCGGCACAGGCCGAAGTACTGGGCCAGAAAAGAAAACACCCTGACCTGCCAGCCCCGGACAAAGGAGCATCTTCATCGCATTCGCCTTCCTCTTCAGCTCACCAGCAGCAAGGGCCGTCTCGCAAGGAGCCCCCTCCCAGTCATAACATGCGCTCCCAGCCGCCTAACAGAACACAGGGGCCGACTTCTCATGAACCCGTCAGGAACCGGGGAGATAATGAGAGATATTGTAGGTTCTGTCGGACTACTTCTCATTGGACAGCACGGTGCCCAAACAAACAACCCGCTCATCAGGTGGCTTGTTTAAGGCCTGTGAGGGTGAAACAAGGGAAGAAGTGGAAACCCTTCCAGTCAGAGAAGTTGTTTTCCAACAGCGGACCAGCCGAAGTGAACGGGATGGGGACAACATGCTTATTTGACAGCGGGCTTACATACCCCAGCATAGTCGCCCGACATCTGGTGAAGCCTTGGCAGATGACTAAGGAAAAGGTCAATATTGGTGGAGTTTTAAGGAAAGGGACTTCACAGTGCTTTCCGGTAGCCAATATTGAGGTGAAATGTAAGTACGTGTCTGGCACCATCAAGGCAGCTGTAACGGCTCAGCCGGCCTACGACTTCATTCTCGGTAACCCATATTTAGTTTTGGGGAACCCGCCCACACCGATCCTTGCTGATGCAAGGGGGCCTACTGCAGGCCAGATAAGTGGAAAAGGAGAACCCCTAATTCACGGAGCCCCGAGCGAGCTCAAACATAGCTGTCGTGCCAAGGAGGGGTGCAACGCCTCTGACGACAGTGATATGTTATTTGCAGAGGCAAATTCGCCCGCCAGCCCTGTTCAGCCAACCGGCCAAACAGTGGTGACGACGCCTCTGATTCAGGAAGTACACTCTTTGTTGTCGGGAATTAGGCCCCCGATGGTATTAGCTCCTTCAAGTGAGGGACATACTGACAAGAGCGGTATTACATATGTCAACGACCAGCGCCATCTTCATAGGGCACAAGATAGCGGTCTGAGCGAGCATATAGTTCCAACCAGCCCTGGAGCCCCATCCGACCAGCACTTTACTCAACCCGAGGAGGACCGTGATCTGAATATCCGTTTGCCTATAAACGGAGATGGGCCCCACAACTCTCGTATCTTGTTTACAGGAAACGACTCTTGTAACGAGGAGCCTGAAAAATTGGCTATCTTTTCCAATTTGTTTCAAGGAACATTGGAACAAGTCACTGAGTGCTTTATCTCAGATTCTCCGCGATCAAACGGGATCTTAAACCGTCAAGTGTCACTGCAGGACACATCCCAACTGACGCCAGTAACTCTTACAGGGGAGGGCAAGGTTGAAGGTAGAACCAGGGTGTTAGACGGAGAGCTCCCGTGGTCTACAGTTTCATCTCACCAACTTTTCAGGCCAGAAAAGAGTGAGAAAAGCGACCTTACGCATTTGCAAGGAGCTATATTGGAGAGCTCTGTCCCGCTTCAGATTGGTAGGGGAAGAGCGAATCCAGAACCACTGCCAGGGGCAGATCTTACCTACTTTTCTTCAAAGGTAGAAGCTATTGAGATCAGTGAGGACTCAATAGAAACCCAGCAAGAAATCGGAGGCTCTACGGAAACTGAGCTGCTTCAAGACTAAGAACTTGAAAATATGCTCGGGAGACAAGGAGTCATGGATGAAACCAACCTCTGCCATTGATTGGGCAGATATGTCCGAGATGCAAGAGTCTGCGAGGGGGGCCAGAGATTGGAAGTGATCACTACCTGCTAACAATCAAACGAAAACAAGCTGAACCAGAGGAACCCGAGACGTTGCATCGTTCTCGCACAGTACCAGCAGTCACAAACCCGCTGACGCGCAGCGAGGAAGTCGCCATTGCCAGGTCGCCACAGCGCCCGCCGGTCACATCAGCTGACCAGAACAGCCTTTTGACGGTCATAGCAAGGGAAAGTTCAGACCCGCCATTAGACGGCACAGGTCTGAAGAGAGATCAACTCTCCCAACGGAGCATAGGAGCTCATTCTAGGAGAGGAGGAAGGAGGAAACGCAAAAGAGGAAGGTCGAAGAACACTGAATAGCTTTGGCAAAGGAGGGGTAAGGACAGACAGCCTTGTAGACAGGAATAAGGGCCAATGTGAAACACAGAGATTTCAGTAAGGAGATCGTTGCTCAATCTTTGAAAGGGGGGAGTGATGTGACGAAAGTACTGAGATTCTGTCTTTCAAATGGCCCATGTCTTTTTCTCCTTGCATTTTGTTCACTATTTTTGGAGGGATTACAGAAAAAATCCTTCTCCATGTTTCTTCTCCTTCTATTATTTACGTTTTTTTTTCAAGATGAGATCACGATGGAGTTTGATCTATGTGTTTAGAATGGGGGTGTAGGGAATTAGACAGTATTTTTCTAGAAGAAAGATTATAGATGCTAGATCAGGATTTGCACCAGTGTCCTTTTTTTTTAAAGATATTGCGTGGCCATATACGCATTTTTCGGGAGTTAAATTATTTGCGGCCATTTTTGCTTCATTTCCGCAGTATAGGGCTAGGCTTAATCTCGTTTCTTTGTCTAAAACCCATGCACGTTACATCAGAACGATCTAAGGTTCTGATTGGCTGAGAGCTAACTGCAGTTGAAATGCAGAGCTCTCATTGGCTTTAGAACCACGACGCGCATATGACGTCATGAAGTGGGCGCGTGGGGGTCTTGATTATAAAAAGGCCTATATTTCAGAGCCTCTTTCTCTTTTAATCTAAAAAAAAAAAATTGCCAAGCTGGGTGCCAGAAGCAAATTGTCGATTGCCTTCAGTTGGACATTCGAGATTTGCAGGTACCGGCTTTGTGGGAATGAGAGCGGAATTTTGAGACCACAAAATTTCTCCCACGGCAAAGTTGGGGCATTCGCAGAACCGCAAGGGTTTTTACGTTAGTTGCCAGTAGTGGAAGGAGAGGAAGAAAATACGTTTTCCCAGCCAGGGGAAGACATTTTCCAGCGAATAGGATTTTTGTGGATAAATCCTGAGCTCTGACGCTCGTTACACACGCAGATTTGGCAGGCTGCCGCGTTGTGGTAATTTTATGTTCGCTTCTTCACGGCCATAATAAAGCCGACGGCCCAGTTATAGGTACTCGGGCAGGTAATTTCAGAGTGGTAGAAGTCCGCTACAGTTCCAGTCCAGAATCCAGTGGGGTTCTGTTAAACCTCAGTCATCAATTCCAGAGTTAGTGGAGAGAGAGAGGGTAAACATTCTCTCTACTGAAGTCAGCACAGATAGGCAGAACTGTTAGTTTTGGTGAATCATAGCAGAGGACAGCTGCTGAAGTTTAGAGGTGCAGTTAGTTGTGTTCAGGAGATTCCAGGATAGGCTGTGTAGAACCGAAGTCTGTGCAGAGATTGTGTAGTCACTTCGCCGTCGTTCCAGCTATTAGTGGACTTAGAGTTAGAGTTAGAATTTAGAACAGCTAGTTTGGAGTGTAGGCGACATCAAGTGCAGTGTAGTTCATTTCAGTTAACCTTACCTTCTTTCTCCATACAGGTTGCAATTGTGGGAGAAGGGTTGGGGTTGATGCATTTTTAACTGTGCTTGATTTTGTTTTCAGGTGTGCATCCTCGCACTTTATGTATATGAGTTGTTTATAGGTGTATAATAAACTTGTATAAATTGTAGCTGGCATCAGTCATTTCCTTTAGTACAGTAGCTATATGTTGTCTGTACCTTGGTGTTTGTGAATCTTAATTGAACCTTATCCCATAGGGTAGTTAGAGGTGGTTCGAGGCCATAGCAATTTAAACGTCCGAAGTGGCGAGGAAAGAATCAACCTCGGTTCTCAACCTCGGAGCCAATGGTCTCAACTTTCACATTTTGCACTATATTTCTATCTGAATCTATCATTTCAGTCTTTCTTCTTACTATTGTCTTGTCACTATATGTAGACAGTCTCTAGTCCTAAATCCATTTCGTGACAAACAGCATGTGCTCCAAAGGGAACTGAAAGATGATGTATTACTATTTTTGCATTCTAATTACATAACCTGCTCCTAGTTGTTATGGAATGCTTCAATAGAAATAATTAGTCAATAATATACTGCTACTTACTACACCATAAGACCAGATATCACAAGAATCTGACACGGGGAAGCTCTGAATTACCTGCAGATTACAAGTTTAAAAGTATGTCATCAACAAATTAATTAAAATATGCTTATTCAGATCTTTATATCTTAATTACACTTCAAATATTATATACATATACAGGTCCTTTTATACTACAGGTTGGTAACCCAGAATCCTCAATGCTGAGGGACGGCTATGTTTCGGATTTTTTTGGTTTTCAGATCTCACCCAAAATAGCCTAAAAATCTCCCAAAAATCGTCTTGAGTAGCCCAAGTCGCCCAAAAGTAGCCCAAGCTGCTCAAAATTGGTTTGAAAATCACCCAAAAGTAGGCCAAAAAAAACATTCGATCTTCAAAATATTTTGGTTTTTGGATGTTCGGATTCTTGGTTACAAACCTGTAACACCAGATAACCTAATTATTCTGAAAATCTAAAGTTTCTTCTGGCTACTTTTCTATCACAATTTGGGCGATCTCTGACTATTTTGTACGACTGTTGATTATTTTTCAAATGCAGATTGGGCAACTTGGTCTAGTTTGTGCAAATTTGGGTTATTTTTAGAACGATTTGGGTGACATCTGAAAACTGAAAAAATCCATTTTCTAAAACAAAGCTGTCCCTTAGAATTCCAGATAAAGGGTTACGGACCTGTGTGTGTGTGATTGTATATATAAATATACCAATGTACCCTAAAATAAATGGTCTTGGAAGGGGAAGACTCAAGCGAAGCAACTTTGTAGAATCGGCTAAAACAAAGATGAGAGCAGATCCCATAAATGCAATATCAACAGCTAAACCCATCTATACTGCACACAAGCTCCCAGCTTGGAAACAGCAGCGCATGCCAGAAATGATAGAAAACATTCCTGGTATTGAGAGAAAGAACAGCCAGACTGCAACAGAGAGAAGAGCCATAACCACAGAATACATGCAGAAATATTACCAAAGCAACACCTGGACCCATGCCTACACAGATGGATCAGCAACAATAGCAAAAGAGTGTTGCTGAACTTAAGCACTGGTACACAAAAAAGGCTATCAGTGACAGCAGGAAAATTCTCAAGCAACTTCAGAGCAGAGGCCTTGAAAACTGCAGCAGAGGTCCTAATGACAGAGGAAAGCACCGAGAGACAAGTTGCTTTCTTTACAGATGCGCTGTCAGTAATTGCAACACTGAAGAGCCAGAACAATGCAGATCTGGATGACCTAAGAGTAGTACTCCACAAACTGAATCACCAAACGAGTTGTAGTACAGTGCATCCCATCTCACTGCAACATCTCTAGCAATGAAGAAGCTGACAGACTGGCAAAGGAAGGTGGAAAGCTACCTCAGCCTGATACAAGTATAACTTTTAAATAGACAAAGAGTTTTATCAGAAGCAGATACAGGAACAAATGGGAAGCAGAACATCCAGGCCACAAAAAATGATGCATATTACCAGCTCAACAGAAGAAAACAAGTGATAATCTTCAGACTCTGCACGGGCCACAACAGATTGAGATACCATCTATTCAACAAGCTAAAGATAGGAACTACTGATGAGTGTGAGAAAGCATATGTGGCAATCACCAGTACCATTCCTAGAAAAGCTCTGTGGAGATAGAAATAGCCTCAAGCTGACCACTGCTTTCTTTGAACATATTCAAGTTGACGTCTGAGGGTGTATGAAGAAGAAGATATCTGAAATATCATATGAAATTTATGTGAAATATGAAAGCTTACTGAGAGATGAAATAATACAATAGAGAAAATAAGCCCCAAATAGTACTGTTTAAAAAGAAGCAAACAATTATTTCATCATCATTTCCGTATTCAATCCTTGCGGAGCATGAAGCCACCAATGCAGCTGGTCCTTAGGATGCCAGCACCAAAGCATTCATGTGCTCTCGCAGCGATGGCCTGTAGGACTTTGTTTTGCTAGATGAGGTTGTCAGCCCCATGCACAAGCTCATATTAGTCCCCTCTTATGACATACCTGAGGAAGCAGTTGTCACATTCTTTCTTTGTCCTCACAGACGTCCCAGTAACAACATGGGGCAAGAATATAACAAGTGAATAAAAATTCACCAAGTATGGATGAGCAATTATCTGAAGTAGAGTAAAATGGTAAAGGGTAAAGGATCCCGTTACACCCCTATTGAGGCATATTAGGAATACGATGTTAGGCCCGTATTTTCTTGACCATCAGCACACTAGGGGTGATGTGGTCAGCATCACGCCGCTGAAGTAGAGTGGTAGATAGAAAAAGAACAAAAAACATTTCAGTGTACAGAACAATAGGCAAAAAAATATGTATGAAGTGTATTTACACAAGCAAGAGAACAGAGAATAAAAACAGATTACATGCAAAAAGAACACAAGAAATAAAACATAACATAAAAGAAACTCATGAATAAATACAGAAAATATCAAGAAAAAGCTTGCCTAAGGAGGAGGCTGTATTGGCTGAATTTGTAAATTATGTTTGACAAGAAGGATATAATTTAAAACGAGAGGCATAATATATAAGAGAAATAATCAAGGATTATTCAGCAGAGCAACAAACCATGACCACATGTTAATGAAGGCCCAAACATTCTCAGATAAGAAATAGAAAAAAAAATATTTGTAATGACAAAGGAAAATCTGCAGGCATGGACGACATAAAAATAAAAATGACAGAGGCTTGACAGAATACAAAATTATGAATATATATATATAGATAATGACATATACAATACATGATACATACCGGACATGACCTAACTACATCAGTCTTAACACATTAACTACCGCAAGCCGGTGAGACCAGCTTTTGAAATCCTATCATTTGGACCACGAGCCGCTCAGAGCGTCAATCTAATTTTAGTAATAAAACGAATGGAAAATGTACTGAAACACTTTCTGATCTAGTTCGAGATTTTAAGTTGCCACCGGAAAACAAATTCCAAAAGCATGGTTGTTGTAGAACACTGGAAAATTGATATTATGTTCATATTTTTCAGCGTTTTGGGTTAGTTACCAAATCGTGTAAAACTGTTTACTGTGGCAACTAGTGATAGGACCACAAAAAATGCGTGTACATCTCGTCTAACAGCTGAATAGGCTAGAAACTTGTTTCAACAACTGACTGATAGATCTAGCGATGAGGACAAAAGTGAAAACGGTGTGCCCATTGTTTGAAATAGTGATTTTGATAGAGATGGGGCTCAAGCAGTTATAATTGTGAAAATATTGCAAGTCCTCGGTCATCGGAGGGCTGTTAAATAGCAACAACCAATATTAGAGTTACAAATGGTGCTTATTGTAATAGTACATTCATTTATCTTTAAAATGACGTGTAATTCATAAAAATCTGTAAACAATTACGAAAACTACAGCTTACTTTGTGCAAACACCTACAGGATGAAAATGAGAAAAAAATTTTATTCAGCCACATTGTGTTTTTCAATTCGGTAGTTAATGTGTTAATAAATCTGCTCCTAAAAAACAAAATCTAGGGTCATAGAATTTTCAGACTTCAGAACAATCAGCCTGATGAGTCACACAAAATACTACTCAAGTCACACACAAAATACTACTCAAGTCACACAGTAGAGAATAAAAAGTAATGTGAACAATAAGGTCACAAAGACCAGTTTGGTTCAAGAAACAATACTGCAGCCGAGACAAGCTATTTTTAATTATAGGAATCATCATTCTCACTCTTTCCCAGGATATTCCATAATAAGGACTGTCTTGTAATGCTATCAAAAGGTTTCCTAAATATGTGTCCTCTCCAATGTCAGCATCTTGTTCTCATTGGAAAGACTTACCACACAATGATTTTTTTTTTTTTAAATGACTGAACCAAGGATGTGCAGTGTCCCCTTGCCTATATAACATCCCCATATTTTCAAACAGCCACAAGATACAAGGGGCTCGACATAAGTCTTGGGCCTGACCATGAAGGACATGTCACAGAGAGCTGAAATTTTGTATAGTGTTTATTCCTTTTCAATATAGCCACAGTCTGAATCGACACACAACTGCCATCTCTGCTTGACCTTGAAAAGACCTTGGGAGTAAAATACCCTATTTTTCCAACTAAACCAGTCATCACATGCCAGTACAACCTCTTCATCACTGTCAAAATGATTTCCTTTTAGCTGTTTTTAAGATTTGGGAATAGAAAAAAGTCTGATGGAGCCAAATGTGAAGAATATGGTGGGTGTGGAAGAATTTCAATATTCAAATCGTTGGCTGCTAGCTGCACAAGACGTGCTTTGTGAGAGGGCGCTTTGTCTTGAAGCAAAGGAAGATTTTGAGTGCGCGTTATTCCTCGTTTCCTGGTCACAACCTTTCTTAGTTTGGTGAGAAGATCTGCATAGTACTGTCCATTTACTGTGCTGCCACGAGGCAGATAATCTTTCAACAGGACACCTTTGGCGTCCCAAAAAACAGTCAGCATCACTTTTCCTGCAGATTTCTGCGCTCTCGGCTTGAGAGGTGTTGGGGAGCCCGGGGTTTTCTATTGCATGCTGGCAATTTTAGATTCGGGGTCATAATGGTGTACCCAAGTCTCATCTACTGTCACCATGGTCTCCAAAAAGTTTTTTAACTGACACTTTTTGAGCAACTGTTGACAGCTATGGCCTCCTTCTTTTCCATTGTTTTGTCAAATCTTTGGAGCAGCAGATCCGGTCAATAGGGTACATTGCGCCGTGCACCGTAGCTGGAAAACCCATTGAAGAAACAAACGCGTACTTCACACATTCAGTGCAAATATGATGAACTTTAAATGTGCCAAGTTTCATCTTCCTCCTGTGACTCCTTCATGGTCAGGCCTAAGACTTATGTCAAGCCCCTTGTATACCAGGACTAAACATCAGTGGAGGATCAATAAACAATCTTAGCTGTGCAGATGGTACATTTTGTTTTTGCTGTAAGTGAACAAGAATTGCATGAACTAGTGAAGCAAGTAATCAGTACAAGTCATTAATATGGACTGGAAATTAACACTGTTAAAACTAAAACTATGATACTTAGCGAAACAGATGAGAAGCCAACATCACAAATAAGAATAAATTTGAAGACATTTGAAGATGTCAAAAGTGTTTCATATTCTGGGCTATAGCAGATGTAAAACAGAAATCGAGAGGAGAGCAGGAATAGCCCAAGCTTCATTTAACAACAAGAGACAGATATTACCATCCAGACATACAAGCAAATTAAACATGAGAGTCGTCATGTGTTATATACTCTTTATTACTAAACGGTGCAGATATATGGACAATGAATAAGCAGGCTTATAGATATTCCTACTGCAAAACAGGGGAAGGGGAGCTTGATGCAAAAAAGGAGTATAGAAAGATATAGAAAGATGGCATAAGATATAGTTTGACAAAATAAAAGAATGCAGGGAGCTTAGTTATGTATAAAGTCTGGAGGGAAAAAAATCAAGGGAGAAACAGTGGAAATCCCTGATTGGAGAAGATTTTTTTTTAATTAAAAAGAAAGAAAGAAAAGAAAGCACAACTGACAGATTATACTGCACAACCTACTAGCAAAGCAACATTTAATACCTCTGGGGCCATCCATGGAAAAGTGCCAGCAAGTGACATCTTTGTTGTGCTACCAATGAATCTTGAAGCTCCAAAATCACAAAGCTTTAATGGAAAAATCATGGTTGATAATACGCTGTTGAGTATGTAAATGACTTAAAATGTCTTAATAAATGTTACAGAATGACAAAATTACAGAAGAGTTATGTTTAAATGAATACTGTACTTTTCTGAAAACCATACTAGAACATAATAAAAACAAAATCAAATTGTTTTAGTTTATTTTCTTCAAAGTATAAAAAAAGCAATCACGCAGTCTAAGTACAGGTGGTCACTAACATTTTTCAGCGAAGAGGGGGACAAAAAATATGGCCAATGATGTACTCTCTTTTGGTATTGAGGGGAACCAAAAATATATAGTCAAAAATGCTTTCATCTTTGGTGACAAGAGGACCAAAATATATGGTCAATAATGCTTTCGTCTTTGGTGACAGGGGACAAAACATATGGTCAATAATGCTTTCGTCTTTGGTGACAGGGGACCAAAACATATGGTCAATAATGCTTTCATCTTTGGTGATGACAGGACCAAAAATTTAAGCAATAATGCTTTCTTCTTTGGTAGTCAGTGGACCATGGGAAATGTAATGCTACTTCTTCAGCTATGAAGGAGCCGAAGAAAGAAAGATCAGTAACACATTCTGCTTCAATCATAAGGGGCCAAAATTGGTTCTCTTTTCCTCTTCCAATATGGCAAAAAATATGGCAATGATGTTGAAAATGAGTGACATTCAAAATAAATGTTTATATTTACCTTACAAGACCAGTCTTCACCAATCACCACTGAAAACAGAAATAGTGGAAAATTTAAAAAAAAAAATAACTCTATGGTCATGTTAACTCATTCTAACTCAAGCAGTTTTCTGGTTCTACTTCATCGTCATATGACGTATTCTCTCTAGAAAGTTGTCTCCATTACAGCTGCTCTGAACGTATCACGATTTTGGGCAAGTCGACCTGCATCCTCCAAAGACATGTTCAGACTCTCTGTGATGTCCTGGATCCACCGTAGACTAGGTCGTCCCCTTCCCCTTTTTCCATGGACCATGCCTTCCATTACTAATTTTTCTAGACTATTATATCTTTTTATATGACCGAAAAATTTCAGCTTCCTTATTGCGATGGTATTTAGGAGCCAATTTTCCTCTACATTTAGTGAGTGCAGTACTTTTCTGTTGGTCTTTTTTTTCTGTCCAGGGTTTTACTTAGGCCCCAAAATCAAGGTATTTTTTTCCACAAGCAATGTTTTAAAAACAGGCAGTAGACGTATTTATTAATTCGGCAGATATATGTATTATGCATCAAACTTTAGGAAACTGGCTGAAGAAAGTTGTGAAACAATGTTGAGTTCTTATGTGATATAATAATTGTGTGTTATGTCTTGCGAAGTGAAGAAAAATTCTAATTTTGATTTTTTTTTTTTTTTTTTTTTTTGGTGGTCACAACTGGAATCTCACTTACACACCCCTGTCCCACGCAATTTAATTTATAACTTAAAAATGTCACATTTGTTAAATGTATTTATCAGAATCGAAAATAAGTTATTATCGCTGTCGAGATCGCTAAAATTCATTTACTAATAATCTATTGTGATTGATAGTTTATGACTGTTATGTATGTGACTATGCTATGTATACAAACAGCCTCATGATGTCGTTAATTAATAAAAGTACACAAAAAGTAAGCACTGTAGCGAAATCTGTGAGACAATCGCTAAATTCAGTAAGATTTTACTCCTATGATAATAAATAAACCCGCCCATGTGCGCTTGCCTATCGTCGTCCTCAACGCCAGTAGAGCGCTGAATTGTATGCAGTAGTAATGCTTAGACAATGATCCCGCTGTCAAATCTTACACGCTTTCCTAGTTTCGTCCTTGAGACTTACAATTAACGCAAATCATTAAATATTACCTAAACGCCGATTTGCAGACAGCTAAGTGTTCGTTTCAGTCAGAGTGAGAGAAGAAAACGTAGGAGGGAGAGATAGGGGATGAATGAAAGCCTTGACAAGCGTTGGTTTTCGAAACGCATGCAACAAGGCGACGTCACAGAATTGGTTTGAAACACTACACGCGAGGGATAGGTTAGTGTTTGAAAAATAGACTACAGGCCTTAGTTACCGTCGTTAGGGCATGTTTGAACATCTGCTATCGTTCGCTGTAGTTTTCTTAGAAAAAGTGAGAGAGAGAAAAATTGGAAAGGGGGAATGGTATGGAGTCCGTTTAAACTATCGTCTGCATTTCTAAAGTGAAACTAACTGTCACAATTGAACGATAGATGGAAATAAATAATAGGGGACGATTAAAATGATAATATTTGGTTATTATACCTAACATATTACTTAGTGTGATATATTATCTTGCCGTAGAAGAACCCAAAAATAATAAAATATGTTATTTGAATAAGTGTAGAAGGAAAAAGTAAATTATGATTAAATGAAGAATAAAAACGATACTAGTGAATATAATAAATAAAAGAATAAAACCACTGTGTGACAGACAGCAACATGATCACTAATTATTTAGCAGAATTTGAAACACTAAATAACTAACTGAGATATTGACGAAGACAGATGGACGAACAGACTTGAATCTTTCTCAGATTGCCCTGTAGTGGGGATAGAGGGGAAGTTAGTCCTAGATTTGAAATTTGAGTTCAGTTTGAATAAAAAGACGCTAGAAGCCAAACAGTCCCTGATTGGCTGGAGTCTAATATACTAACGGAGGGATAAAACTAATTTGTAGTTAGTGTTCAAGGCCACTTGTAAAAGAAATTTTCTACACTAAAGTTGTTCGACAAGCAAGATAATAGTACTATCTTGACTTTGCTGATCTGCACCAGCAAGCGATCTGGATTTGACCATATTTATCGCAAATCAAACTTATTAGTGTTAATATTTCTCTGATGCGGTAAGAAAGAAAACATTTATATCACCATTATATTATTATTATGTATGTATTATTGAATATGTATGAAAATTATGTGGGTAGAAGTATCTAGAGGGAAGTCAACATCAAACTTTGTGTTGTTTCACAGAGTTGTTAGGAAAAATATTAACATGTTGTAGAAAAGCCAGACAGGCTTTCTGACATTTTAGGAGAAAGAAAAATTAAATAATTAATGGGGAAATTGTTGTACAGTATTATGACATAAGACCAGGCAAACCACTGGGTGTCTCCTTCAGCAAGTCACCGTGATTGTACATGACTTGATATTATTAAC